>CM040456.1:7049542-7134009 GCA_022758105.1 Pangasianodon gigas | reverse complement strand
TGGAGGAACTCTGTAAAAAATGGCTGTAATTCCTAAACGGTTAATGCAATATTTTTGTTAAACCCCTTGAATTAAAGCTGAAAGTCTACGCTTCAGTCACATCTTGACTGCTTCATTTCAAATCCACTGTGGTGATGTACAGAGGCAAAATTACAAAAACTGTGTCACTGTCCCAATATTTATGGACCTGACTGTAATTGTAAATATAACCATATTTACAATTATGTCTGCCTGAAGTCTGGAGTTTTAAGAACATGGGCTCCAGACTTCAGGCAGTCATTGACTGCAAAGGATTTTCATCCGAGTATTAAAATTATGGTTATATTTACAATTACGTCACTTTGTCCAAATACCTTTGAGCCCCTGAAAATGGAAGTACTTTGTTGAAAATGGCTGTAATTCCTAAATGGTAAATGCCATATTTTTGTGGAACCTCTTAAAATAAAGCTGAAAGTCTACACTTCAATCACATCTTGATTGTTTTATTTCAAATCCATTGTGGTGGTGTATAAAGGCAAAATCACAAAAACTCTGTCATTGTCCAAATACGTCCGGACCTGACTGTATATAGTAATATCACACAGACTTTCCAATGTGGTTTAAGACACAATCTGATTTATTGTAATAATCATTATTAAAAACTTAACAGTGTACAAAGCTTAACAGTGTACAGTGGCTTGCATAAGTATTCACTCCCTTGGAACTTTTCAACATTTTGTAGTGTTAAAACCTGGACCTGAAATGGACTTAACTGGGATTATATGTCATGAATCTACTGGGAATAGCTCTTAATGCTTGGAGGGGGAAATCAATAAAATTTGCAAAAGGTAATTTTTCTAATTTACAAATAAAAAAGAAAGTATTGAGCTCTGTTGCTGTGAGACCCCTAAATTAGTTGTGGTACAGCCAGTTACCATCAAAAGTCACATAATTAGTTGAATGGAGTTCACTTGTGTGCAATTAAACTGTCAAGTGATCTCAATATTCTGAAACACCCCAGAATTTTTCAGAGAACATCCCTAAACAAACAGATTGCAGTCTTGCTGTCAGCCTGTTGATCAAAAAGAACAAGGAAAATCATGTTCACACAAATGTTTAGTGCCCTCTTGTGGTCTTCAGTGTGATACTGCACTGTTCATTCATTTATACACATGCTGGCCTATTTTTACTTTGGTTAATTTGGTTACATTGGTTTCCTGTATTACCCACAATGCCATTAGACTACCTGCTGATAGTAGTGCAGTGGGATTTATGCTGCATTGAACTCACGGTTTTTGAACTCTGACTAGGAAAAAAACCAAAGAAAACACCCCTCAACCAGGAATTCCTACTCAGAAACTTGGGACGGTCTGCTCAACCCCGAGTTCAGCAAGTGACGTCAAATCCACATGGCTGCTCACAGCATCAACAGTAAACAAAGCAGCACTTCTTACCTTTAAATGAGTTATACTGTATATACAAGTATTTGCTTTAGCTCAATCAACATACAGACATATCTGCTTGTTAAATCTATAACACTGACTATACAGTTCTCTTTTTAAAAGAGGAAAATATACATTGCTCATCACTGTTAGCTAGCTTGTTGCTAACAAAAGATGAAAAAAAATGACATTATTCCAAGCTCTTCCAAGGGAAGTGGAATGCAGCATTAGCCCTCGCTTCATCGCTACGGAGTGGTGCAGCAGAGCTTTAGTCCTTTAGTCTGTCCAGCTGTCTCCCCCTCCTCATTTGTAAACTCTGCTCAACAGAAGTGACGTTTTCCTTTAAGACTTTCTAAAGGAACTCTACTAAAGATCCTAAAGTACTTAACTTACTTAACTGCAATTTAATTATAGTTAAAGACTATAAAAGCTCCAGTTCTTCACCTGATCAGAGCTGTGAGGGTGTGTCAGATGGCGTAATGACTGACAGTGGCATTTTAACAGCAATGGAAACAAAAAGTAGAAAAATTAGCACTGCTAGAAAATAGCGCGGTAATTAAAAAACAATACGTTTTTTGATGATGATGATGATGATGATGATGATGATCGATCCATCCATCCATCCATCCATCCATCCATTTTCTGTACCACTTATCCTACACAGGGTTTCCATGGGACTCCAATCAGCCAATCAACCTACAATGTATGTCTTTGGACTGGGAGAGGAAACCTGAGTACCCAGAGGAAACCCCCGAAGCATGGGGAGAACATGCAAGCTCCACACACACGGGGCGGAGGCGGGAATCGAACCCCCAGCTCCGGAGGTGCGAGGCAAACGTCATTATTATTATTATTATTATTATTATTATTATTATTATTATTATTATTGTTGTTGTTGTTGTCAGTCAAAAGCTATGGAGGTGTGTATTTTGTGCATATTTCTAGGGACATAGTGCTTGCAGAAAATGAGAGGAAGATTAAGATTGAGAAGATTGAGAATAAGAGTCCTGGGACGAGCACAAGACAGTCTTTATGGTTACAGCAGCAGCTCTTGGGTACAAATCCACAGACTCCAGGTGAGATTATCCACTGAAGCAAGAGTGACACGTGGACGCCTAATGGAATCTGGAGGTAAAGAGGCTAGCTAGACGCAGTTTTGAGCATGGTTGCTAATTCTGAAAGGCGTGATGAACCACAGCCTTCGAGCTTTAATGTGGTCTACATTAGTGTCGTAAACAGTGTGAAATGAAACGCTGCGACAAAGAATAAGTAGTTTACCACATTAATCATAGTAATGATGATATCACCAGCAAAACACTTCAAAGCAGCTAGCATATGGCACCTCCTATTTAACACACACACACACACACACACATGCACACACACACATGCACACAGAGTCAAACATCCCTCGGCACTCATTGATTTAGTTAAGAAACATATAATTATGTCAGATTGATTATGAACATCAAAGGCCTTTTGAGAGCAGCGCAGTGATTTATGTGTCAAATTCTTTTTAATTATCTCAATGTGTGTATGAGAATGAGACACGCCAATAACAGTAGGAGGAAAGAAAGAGAGAGATGAAGATCAAGGGAAGGAGTGGGAGGGAGAATGAGTGGAAGGGGCAAGAGAATAAAGAAAAAAGAGGAAAAAAGAAGAAGAAAAGCATAGTGTACAGTAGAGGGGAGAGAGAAGGGAAGAAAGAGTGATGGAGCAAGAAAGAAAGAAAGAAAGAAAGAAAGAAAGAAGGGTGAGAGTTGAAAGAAGGGCTATTAAATGGATAGACAAAAGACTTAAGTAAATGAGAGAGGGAGAGGAAGAGGGATGGAGAGAGAAAAAGAAAAAAGGAGACAGAAAGGAAGAATAGAAATGGTGAGGGAAAGGGGGATAAAATGAAGTAGAGGAAGAGGGAGTGGGAAAGGTAAAGATAGGGAGAAGGGAAAAGGAAGAGAGGAAGAGAGTAGAGTGTAGGAAAGGGAAAGAAAGAGAGACAAAGCCAAAGAGAAAGCAAGCTGAAGGGGCAAATAGAGAGAAAATGAAGGGAAGGAAGATAGAGGGGGAATTGGAGTGAAAAAGCAAGAACAAGAAAAAAATAGAGAGAGAGAGAGAGAGAGAGAGAGAGAGAGAGAGAGCAAAAATAGAATAACAGAAAGAAAACCAGATACAGTGTAATAGAGAGAGAAAGGGTTTAAAAAGAGTCTGAGAAAAAGACTAGAGGGAACTGCAGAAAAGAAAGAGAGAGGGAGGGAGAAGGAGTAGACTTGAAAAAAGACAAAAGAGAAGAAGAAAGAAAGAAAGAAAGAAATGAAAAGATGAGTGAAAGATGGAAGAAGGGGCTAAAAAAGGAGGAATCAATGGTAAGAATAAGGGGGAGGAGTAATAGACAAAAAGAGGGAAAGTGTGAATGAAAAGGTAAAGTGAGAAAGAATGAAAAAGGAAAAGTTGGGAGAACTGAAGGAAGGTGCTAAATGGAAATGAAGGGGAGGAGAACGAGGGTATAAGGCAAGAAAAGGAGAGAGAGAGGAAGACTTGAGGAAGTGTTTTAAAAAGGGAACCTAAAGATAATGAAAAAGCAAACAGAACAGTGAAGGACAGGAAAAAGAGATAGAGGGAGGTGAAAGCAAGGAAGGGAAGAGAGCAAATATAGGGATAGAGGGAATTGGAGAGAAAGAGGGAGAGATGAAGTGAGGTATACAGCTAGAAAGAAAAGCAGATGCATACAGAAAAGCGAGAAAAAAGAAGAAGAGAGAGAAAAAAGATTGAATTGGGAAAAAGAATAAAAGAGAAAGAGGGGGAGGGATAGAGAAAATAAGGCAGAATGAGAGTTAAATGAAGAAAGTGAACAAAGCGGAGGAAGAGAAAGGGAAAGAAAGTTGGGGGGAAACATGGATAGAGGGAACTGCAGAAAAGGAAGAAAAAGTAGAGAATAGAAGAAAGAGAACGAAAGAAAGAAAGAAAGAAAGAAAGAAAGAAAGAAGGGTGAGAGAGTGAGGGGGCAAAAGGTGAGAGAGAGAGAGAGAGAGAGAGAGAGGAATGCAGAACGGAGGGATGTAGTGACAGGCTGCAGTTTTGAAGTGTGTTGAGGCAGTAATTGTGTGTGATGGCTGAGTGTTAATGAACAGTGTGTGATAATGTTCAGACCCCCTGCCGCTCCTCATCACACTCTCCTCTCCTAATTGACCGGGCCTCTGCTCCCTCGGGCCCCCAGTTATTATTTATTAATAATTCATCTCTAAATAATTCACAGCCTGGGAGTGAATGTGTGGATGGACGGATGCTGATTAATTGAGCATGGGAAAATGAACTTGGATGTAGTTTGAGTGTGCAAAGCCAGGACTGGTTTCTCTTTCCTTCTTCATTTCTTTTCTTCTTGTTTTGTCCTTTTGAAACCAGCAACTGTCTCATTTTATTATTTCTTTTCTCCACAATGTCCCACAGTGAGCAGAGGCAACGGGGAGGGATGCAGGAGAAATAAAGACTAATAGCAAGATAATGTGAACCTGAACTTCTACAGGAAACAGGGTCTGGTTTAACATGGATTAAAGTGGACAAGAACCAATAAAGCATATCAAAAAAGTTTTTTCTTGGTATTATATTTATGAAATTCATCTTTCGTTGGATATGAATTGACTAGAAATTGTCCAAATTGAATAATTCAAACACAGGAAATTATTGTGTTCTCAATTATGTTCTCTCTCTCTCTTTTAAAAAAAGAGAAATTACAGTGAAAACTATATAAAGAAGATTTAAATATCACATTATGCAAATGTAAGGAAGAAAATAGTTAGAACTGTAAAGCATCCATATAACTGTTTATAGTTCTAGTTTTTACAAAGAGGTCCTAATTAGAACCTATTATTAATGAAAAAAAAAACCTGCTCTGTGGTTCTGCATAGAACCTTTTAGGGACAGTTGAGGAATGGTACAGGATGGAACAACTGCGATCTCAAAGAGCTCGGTTCTCTCAAAAATGTGGCCTTTACCATGACCTCTAAGTGAATAACAGAGCTGATTGGTTCTGGTACTGAATTCTATGAATGTACCCTCACTGGTAGCTTTAATAGGAATACCTGTAACCTATGCTCTTTTGTGTAATAATGCAATCAGCCAATCACATGGCAGCAGCACAATGCATAGTTGAACATTAGAAAAACATCATCTAGTCTTTTTCCAATCTTCAACTGTCAGGATCAGTGAGCCTGTGGCCACCGTAGCTTTAGTTCTTGGCTATCAGGAGTGGAACCTGATGTGGTCTTTGGCTGTTGGAGCCCATCCACCTCAAGGGTTGACATGTTGTGCATTCTGAAATGCTTTTCTGCTCACCACAGCTGTAAAGAGTGGTTACTTGAGTTACTGTAGACTTCCTGTCAGCTCAGATCAGTCTCACCATTCTCCTCTGACCTCTCTCATTGACAACGTGTTTCCATCTACAAAGCTGCCACTCACTAGATGTCTTTTTGTGTTGTTGTTGTTGTTGTTGTTTTTCACACCATTCTGCATAAACTCTAGAGACTGTTGTGTGTGAAAATCCCAGGAGATCAGCAGTTTCTAAAATACTCAAACCAGCCCATCTGGCACCAACAACCATACCACAATCTCTGAGATCACATTTTCTGCACAAGCTGGTGTTTAATGTGATCATTAACTGAAGCTCTTGATCTGTATGTGCATGCATTGAGCTGCTGCCACATGTTTGCCTGATTGCAAAATTGCACGAGTGAACAAGTTTACAGGTGTTCCTATTAAAGTGGCTGGGGAATATATGTTGTAGTTTTACTGTACACATTTTTTAAACTTTGGCTTTGGGTGCAAAGTTTTGGCTCTATCAACCCTGCTACTCATCAGGCTTTGAGGTTCAGGGAGTGTCCAGCAAAAAATGTTTTATTACATGTCTATTCTCTGTATATGTGTGTACTGTACGTATGTGATTATAACACACAGTACTATAAACTAATCTCCCTGTATTCAGAAAAGAAATGAAAACCCATCGTCTTATAATGGATCATTATAAGCTTCATTAATAAACACTTAAAAATGTGACTATATAACCCAAAGCTACAGCTCTTACACTTTAATAATAAATGTCTTGGAATGAGACATTAGAGAAAGTCTTACCAAAGCTGTTCTTGTGTAGGTTTAAACTTTGCACCAAAGTAATTCTGATGCTTTCCTTCTCCAAGAGAACCACAGAACTATGCTGGTGACACATAACCACTTTCCTCCCTCTGAGACAGAATACAGATTTAGACCTAATTTTATTTAACAAGGGGATTTTCCCTGAACTTGCTCTTTCATTTCCCCTGTACTCCAGAAGGGGTCAGTAACATCCTGTTCATCAGATTTTTTCTCAGCTTAATTTTCCTGTTTTCTGTAACAGCCCAAAGCATATCCTTCTGTTTGTTTGTTAATTTCAGAGTATAAGTACTATAACAAATGAAAGAGAAAAGACTACTACAATAATACGGCTCAAAAGAATACTATATTTTCATGTAGATATTTTGTGTGTCTGAGATTTAGACAAAGGTAAGTAGTTTTGGGAATAAGTTATGGGGGTGGGGGGTGGGGGGGGGGGGATTAAATTAAATTAGGGGCATTAAATTAGTTTTTGAGGGGTCATCTTTCATCTTTCATTTCCCCCTAACTACACAGATGGTTAATAGTCGTTGGTTGATAGTTAATAGTCACCCATGTTGTTCAGTGCAAAAGTTTTAAGGCATCCCCGAAAACTGGACATGTTTAAATTTGTGAAGAATTTACCATAGCACAGGACACATGTAAATACATAAGTAACTGCATATAGTTGTATTATTGTTTCTTATTTTTACCGATCCTAATGATTTATGGTGTTATTTCAGGCACAAGTTCATTTCTGGAACAATTTCTCAAGCAAGTGAAAAAAAATATGTTCAGGTTGATTATGTCCAAATCCTCACAATAATTTCCAAAGTTATTTTCCATTTACGGTTAAGCAACTCATTTCTAGCACAAAGAGACCTGGTGTGTATTTATGTCCTGTGTTCCTGTCTGTATTTTTTGTGTGTGTGTGTGTTTGCTTCCTCACTTATTTGCTTACACATTCATTAAGAATAGAATAGAATAGAATAGAATAGAATAGAATAGAATAGAAGTGTGTGTTTGTTTACTCACTTACATGCTTACACATTTATTAAGAATAGAATAGAATAAACTAGAATAGCATAGAATACAGGAAAATACAATATAATAGAGTAGAATACAGTAGAATAGAAAAAAGTTGAAGAGAAATGAGTAGAGTAGAATAGAAGATATTAATATAGAATAGAAGAGAATACTATTCTACTTTATTCAAAATTTTATGTATTCTCTTCTATTCTATATTAATATCTTCTATTCTATTATAATAGAATACAGTACAGTATTCTATTCTGTATAATAGAATACTTTTTCTGTATAATAGAATATAATAGAATTTTTTGTGTGTGTGTGTGTGTTTGCTTCCTCACTTATTTGCTTTACTCATATTTGATCACTTTGCACTTAGTTTGAGCATCAGTTCAAAAACTTCAGTTACTTCCTGTAGAAACTTCAGATTAAACCTCTTCGGTTTTTGCTTGATGATTGGATAACATTGACGTCGCTCTCAAGAGCTTTGCGTACTTCATACATCGGTTTTAAACATGAGCAATTCAAAGGAGTGAAAGCTTAAAGTTTGGTCTCTGCTGAAGTCCAGTTACGCAAGTGCTGTAATATGTTTCTGAAACCCAACTTTTCCTCACTAGTCTTTGGAGAACGGTTCATCAGACACCGTCTACAAGCTCTGTACAAATCTCGAGGTGCCACAGTGCACAAACATGTCCTTTCATGATTCCTGTTTTGTGCACCTCAGGGAGAGCCCCAGAACAGTGTGTGTGTGTGTGTGTGTGTGTGTGTGAGAGAGAGAGAGAGTACTTTTGCTTCTATATGTATGAAAGGATTTCTGTAGGCATCACTGTAGATTTAACTTAATCTAAGAGCACATCAAAGCATCCAGTACTGTTTGTGCTAAACTCTCATCTGGTCCTTATCAACAAAGTGCTGCTAAATGCCTGTGGGGACGAAAAAAAAAATACAAAGTAACAGCAAACATGTTCGCTTTTAACCTACAAATTTGGTACCAATGAATGCTGTGAAGAAAAAGAGAAAAAAGAAAGTAATTGTATCAATGGATCATTCAGTAAACAAAGTAAAGCTCTAACTACTTAACAGTCCTTTGACACAGTGGTAATACTTTATATGCTCATTATTACAGTGTAACTACATTCTACCGAGTAGTGAATAAAAGGTAGTTACTAAATGTACTTAATGTGGATTAAGTAAAGAATAAAGCATGATGGGACATGCCGTTATATGAAAATAATTAACATTTGCAGCTCGTCTCAAAAGCGGATTTACTGTTACTATCCCAAAGTTGATCCTTTTCCAATAATGGCACTTCTCGAAGTATTTTATTCATCTTATACAACAGCAATTTGCACATGATTGCATTTTTTCCTCACCAACCTCTTTTTTGCTCTCTCTTGAAGTTAAGACAAAAAACACTGAAAAAAAAAGTCCTCTGTGCTGAAGCCCTGCTCATGTTTTTCAATTTAAAGCTACAACTTGATTTCTGACTGTTACAAAGTACTGACATTATCAAAGTACTGACAATGGAGACTCCTTCCCTAAATGTTAAATAATACATTTCCTTACAGAAAACCATATCATTCGCCATATCCACAATTATATTTTAAATGAGTATTGCAATTTTACCTATACATTATCACAAAGCAGCTTTACAGCTTTTTGCAGATTTGTTTTTAGTATTTTGAGTATGCGAAACTGATGTGTATTAATTAAGTTATGCTGTGCGTTAGAGAGTATGTACTACCTCATATAAAGCTTTGCTTAAGCAGTGCTATTTAAGAAGATGAAATCCAACTATTCATGCATTTCTGATCTCTGTCCATGTCAAGCCAAATCTAGTGTGAGAGGTGCAAACCACCTTTTCATTCACTGTGGATGTGTTTATTTTGTGAACACGGTTATTTTGTGAGCAGTGTTGTTATGATTTTTATTTCAATTGTTGTCTGTCTACAATCTGATCCCTTTATCTCCCTCTCCCTCTTGCTCTCTCTCTCCCTCTCCCTCTCTCTCTCTCTCTCTCTCTCTCCCCTACTGTTAGCGGAGCAAGGCCTGAGCGAGTTCTGAAGCCAGAGCTGGTGAATAATAGAACAAAGTGATGATGAGCCTTTAGAGGTTTCTCTGCTCTTCATCCCCCCATCATCCAACACAGAGAGCAAGAGAAAAGAGAGAGAATGGCTCTTTTAAAAATGGATACATAGGATGCATAAAAAACAAAATGCCCCAGACATGGGAGTTGAAGAATGCTGCTAAGCTTAGGTAAGATAGCCAGAATAATTTGAATCACTATTAAATAATAGTTAAGGCAAAGTGATTTTAACCGGTCTCTCAGTTTCTGACAGCCTAAGCTGTCAATCAAACCCTCTTTATTCTAGGGCAGAAGGTTGAATGAGGGACGCCTAAAGGCATTGAATGGTCTAGTCGTCCCTGAGAGACTCCCACTTACCTCAGGTCTGTGCAGAGGAACAGACGACACTTTGGACTTTGTTTAGACCGATTGAACTTCTGGCAGCTCTGCTGTTTCTTTGCCTAGTGATTGCACACATCATTAGAGCTGTCAGTCATACAGGTACAGTGACAGAGCTGCACCATGGGATTGCCTCAGGGCCTAATCAATCCAACATCCTATAGAATGCCTCATCAAACGCTTGGCAAGAAAAAAAAGTGCTCTGCGGCCTGCTTGCTAACTACACCATGGCTCTTACTGATCACATTATAAACAGTGCTCTCTTCCTTCATGCACTTTTTACCTTTTTATTTTACTCAAACTTTTGTCTGTCATGTTATTTTAGAAACTTTAGGTTAGAGAATTTCTACTAAAATTGTTCAGGTGCTGTTAAATAAATATTAATGATTAGTTTATTGCTATAAATAAGATAATTTGACGAGCTTATGTTTTGCTTCACTTCACATCTCCACTTTTAACTGGCACCACAGACTCTGCACAGATAATACAGAGATACCTATTTTGAATGTGATGCAGTGACAATAAACGCATACTTCTCTGTCCATAAAACTTTATCGTCGACTTTTTCTTTTTTAAACAAACCATGTTGTTGGTTTGCTTTCAGACCAGAGAGGGTAAATAAAATGAAAAATATGAAAGTCTGTGAAAATTCTCACTTTTCTTAGCAATATCTCTAGCCCTGCAGCTAGGCTTTGGTCTGATGATATGGTTTCAGCTAAATAATTTACATACGTTTATGCGAGTTGATAAACAATTGGAGGATGTGCTACAGAGGCTGAGCTGGTTGCTGTACTACGGCCAGTTTTTTTTTTTTTTTTGTCTGAAATGTTTTCCCAGGTTCTCCATTTGATGACCCCTGATTTAGGACATGTGAACATTTAATGATTTGGTCTGAACCTCAGCTTACATAATGTGTGCTTCGTGCTACACTATGAGTCATAGAAGGTAATTATTTGTTGCTTTTACGTGACCTTCACTTTTCCTCCATGTGTTTGGTTCTCAAGAAGGCATGAAAAATAAATGAGCCTACCACCCCCTATCTCCAACCTGAGTCCTGGAACAATAAGATATCCTCCATATTGTTCCGCATCCCAAAACACGCGGCACATGAAAAAAGAAACCTCAAAACATAATAAGACAAAAAAAAAAGGACTTTGAAGGAAAGTTGCACTGCCAGAGTTCCTTCCAACAATATACAAAGCCGACTTTCTCAGTACCTCCATGTTATTCCGAGCGTTCCTCCAAATATTTGGAGAGAACGAGATGAGATGAAAAGAGCAGAAAACAATGAGGCCGCGCTGGTGTTGTGGCGTCCGTGGACCCTGCCTCGTCCCGTCTTTGTGTCTGCTCCAGGACTTTCAAACGCACTTACACCAAATCCAGACCGCATGCCAGCACTCACGGCTCGCTGCACACGTTCTGTAAGCAGAGGTGTTTAAACTGAGACCAGATTTAGTCCGATCAATTGTTTTTAAATTCTTCACAGGCTTTCTAGAGAGAACATCATTTAAATCGGGTTCATTCTAAAAAAAAAAAAATCATTTCTAGGCATTTCTAAAAAAGACCTGGCTTTCTGGAGTTGACTGAATTTCAGACAATGATAAAAATGTCTGGTCTGTCTAAATATAAAACCAAAAAAAAAGGTGATTTGAGTCACTGTTACATTTCCACAACCTTTTATTTATAGTCACACCTGTGCACACACACCTGCCCTATCAGTGGAATCCAAGCATGGGAAGAGCTTTTGCGGATCTTCTTTCATAAATATTTTTACATTATTAATAATTGTGATACAGATAAGGTACACTGGGTAGTTTCAAATAGACTTTACAGTTGCACTGATTTACAATTTAAAGAAATGGCCTGGGTCAATGGGATGTGTATTGTTAAGTATATAAAGAACAGAAGGGTGTGATATTGAGGGTGGAGATATATTCCTATTTATATAAGATGTAATGTTAATTAAGGCCTGGGAAGAAAAGCAGGGCCTAAACACTTTCTCCTATCATTCTCTGTAGGCAGAGAATCCAGCTTACTTAGTACAACAGAAAGTGTATTTGTGGACATTTATATAAAACTAGTAGCAAAGGTACACGTCCAGAAATGATGTGTTAGTTAACAAGACACGTCTTAAATTATGACAGTTCATACCACAGTGCTGTTGAATTCTCAATTCTGAAAGGTCAGAAGCTGTTGATTCATTTTCTATAACAGCAGCTCTAACACAGTTTTCTATCAATGCACTTGTTCTGAAGTTATTGTTTCTATAGTAACAGATTTTTAAAAATTTTTGATATAATGAAGATTTCCATAAGGAGATGCTTATTGAACAATTATGGAAGTCTCTAGTGTCAGTGCTTTGTGAAACTCAGAGGTAAAGCTGTAACTTTAAGGTTTCTGACACCAGAAAGTTTTCCAGACAGATGATTTTGCACTTTCCGGTTTTCTCAGACATCTCAGACCTTCAAGAAAGAGAGAAAAAGAGAGGCTGGTGAGGAAACAACTGTTCATAGCTGTTATAATGTAAATAACTTACTTGTTTCCTGTACATTCCACAGGATTAAATGCCTATAAACTATAAATAGATAAAAAAGTAGGAAGTGTCATTCATTAATAAGTGAAAAAAATGCTGTGGTATAAGAGGACTAAAACACTTCAGGATGTGCTGTTATAGGAAAGTAATCAACTTCGGGGTGTTAACAATAACTCTGTAACTCTGCTTTGCACAACCCTATTGTTGATTATTTTCCTATAACAGCATGCCCTATCATGTTTTATTAATTACTCAAAACATTTTGTGTCATATTGTATTAAATATGTGGAAAACTACACATCTGGCCAGTGCACTGTGTTAAATCATTGTCCAATCACATTGTGGACTGCTCTTAACTTTCCCTCACAGTTAGATGGGTGTCGTGCATTTTACACTTTTGCTCATCGACTATGCTGCAAGAATTAACACAAAATGAGTTCTCCTTAAAACAAGTAATGCAGTATATGTTGCTGTGAACACATCTGGTTTGAGAGTGTAAGAAATACCCTCATGAAAAGTCCACAGAGCTATTAACTACCACATCTTATCTGTTATACAGATGGTCGCCCACTAGAGGTCACTGTTAATGGAGATGCTGCAAAGAACAAAGGCCTCCTGCTTTTCCAATTTGTATTTCAAGTCTGCATCATTTCTCTCTAAGGGCCATTCATCTGCGAAGTTCAAAGAGTATAGCGTGCTTCTATTACTGTCTGCAATAACATCTCTGCAGTTAAAAAAAATCTCTCCGGACTTCTGCACCAAGAAATAAAAGCACATCCGCGCAGCTTTAGGAGCAGCAGTAAGCCCTAAACAGCGTCCAGCCTCTGCGAATCAGAAGGAATGACATCTTAAGCAGGACCAGGTCTCGGTACTGCAGCGGGATTAGTAGCTAAAGGAGTACTGAGCTCTTCTGTGTGGCCCAGATTAAACCTGTTCACAATAGAGCTAAAGTGTGTAGTCAGCATTCGGACATGTGAGAGGATCAGTGTGTTTGGAATTGTGTGTGTGTGTGTGTGTGTGTGAATGGACAGAACTCACCAGCACAACACTCAGCAAACCCTCTACAGCCAGAGATTCTGACACTGCAGACAGGAACAGAGCAGAGTGATGATCATATTCATCCCACACAAAAAAAGGGGATTAGCTCTCTCTCTCTCTCTCTCTCTCTCTCACTCACCCTCTTTATCTCTCTCTTTGTCATTTTTTTCTCACTCTCTTTCTGTCTCTCTCTGTCTCTCTCTCTCCATCTCAATCTATCTACCTATCTCTCTTGTAGTCTTTTTCTCATTTTTTCTACCCCTATCTGTCTCTGTCTTTCTGTCTGTCTGTCTCTCTCTGTCTCTCTTTCTCTCCTTCTCAACTTCTCTCTGTGTCTTTTTCTCAATCTCGGTCTGTCTCTGTCTTTCTCCCCCGTCTGTCGCTCTCTCTTTCTCTGTCTCTCTTATTCCTTGTCTCTTGCTGTCTCTCTCTCTCTTTTTGTCTCTCTCTCCCTCTCAATCTATCCCCCTGTCTCACGTTCTGTCTTTTTTCCTCACTGTCTCTCTCTTTCTCTCTCTACTTCTGTCTCTTTCACTCTATCTTTAGCTCTCCTTCTCTCTTTGTCTGTCTCTCTCTGTCTCTCTTTACCTCTGTCTCTCTTTCTGTCTTTTCTCTTACTCTATCTAACTCTCTCTCTGTCTCTCATTATGTCATTACATCTCTTGCTTACTATCTCTCACACACTCTTAATTTCTAATTTAATTTCTAATTTAATTAAAATAAAATTCAAATAAACTGTAGTTCACAACTTTCACTAAAGTAGTATAGTATAAACATAAATAAATAAACATATACATAAATAGTATAGTAATAATAATAATAATAATAATAATAATAATAATAATAATAATGGTATTTGAAAAAAAAAATACTTCAAATATACAATCATTATACACACACACACACTCACACACAAACGTTTGTATTTGTGACTTTTCAGCACACACACATGTACTAATACATATTTGCACAGTTTTTACACTGGCTTTGCCTGCTATTTTTTTCTCTCAATCCTTCTCATAACCTTTCTGTCTCTGTCTCACTCTCTTATTTCATCTTCCTCTGTGTCTTCCTCTCACTTTCTCTCTGTTTCACTCTTTCATCCATATTCTTTTTCTGTCACTCCTATTCTTCTACACTCTATTTTCCTTTAATTTTCTTTTCCTTCTCTCCATTTCTACTTTATTTCCCTCCATTCTCTGTCATTTTACTTAATTTTAGTCTATTCTATTACTCTTTTCTTTCTTTTCTATTCTTCCACTCTTTTCCTACAAAATTTTTGGGAAAACATGAGAATAACACCAACATCAAAAAACAACAGAAAGTACCAATACTAACACTACTAATATCAACAATCACAGTAGTAATACTTTAGTAATAACATATTAATAACAGTGGACACAATTATACTAAGAAGCATATTATCAATAACAGAAAAAAACAACTGTACCCTCTCTCTCTCTCTCTCTCTGTCTCTTTCTCTCTCAAAAACTCCCAACAGCAGCAGAGCCAAATACAGTAAGTGGGGTGTTTAAGTGAAGCGAGAGAGAGAGAGAGAGAGAGATAGAGGAAGCAGGAATGGGAGCGACTGTAAGAGGAGGTACATCCAGGCTCATGGCCAGCGTCAGGGAGTTTGGTGTGTTGAAGGTAATCCAGTGCGATCTGGTCTAATCTGTCACAGATACACAGCTGAATGCAGCAGCAGTGTGAGAGCTGAGAGGCCCAAAAACTGGATTACTCCAGTACGGTTGCATTAATGCAGCGGCCTTATCTGTTAAACTGCTTTGCCCTGTGTGCAGGCTCTCCTTCTTTCTCTCGCTTTCACACTCTTGCTCTCCATCTGCTTAGCTTACATTAATGTTCGAGAGTGAAGCTGGGGTTACGTTACACATTTGTACCCCATAACGGTCACGAATCACGACCAGGTTCAGTCTGTGCTGGTAAGGAAGTATACCATGGACAGAGAGTCTAATTTTGTGTATCCTAATTGAGTTCAAGGCTGGTTCGTATGTTCACAGATTAGTAGTGCATATGGTCAACTTCATATTTAGCATTTTCTAGGTAAATGGTATGCCCAGTGTTGCCAACTCTGAGACTTTGTCACTAGATTTGGCTACTTTCTAGACCCCTTTAAATCAAACCAGAGGTTAGCGCCAAATCTAGTGACCTTTTGCGCGCACATCAGTGGCTACGTTTACATGCACATCAAATTCTGTTTAAGGTCTATATTCGGGTTGCAGCCATATTCCGAATACGGTATTTATATGTGTACAGGCATCGGAATATTCCTGTATACATGGTTGTTGTAAGTATGCCTGAGTTGCCGTTCCTAAATAACTAGCCTAGAGCTAAGCATCTGTTAGCACCCACAATTCCTTGCAGACTGAGCATGCACATATATCTCCTTTCAGTGGATTTTCCGAATAAGGTGTTTACATGCAACAAATTTCCAATTAAAACAGGCATTTTCCAGGAGTGGGAATCAGAATCACTGATCACGACTGTTTGCCCCACCCTCACATCTCTTTGTTCTTCATTTTAAATTCTCCTCTTGGAGAGAATTACAAGTAATAAAGCGAGTAACTGTAAAAGAAAAATTTACCATGGCCGTGTAGACAAAGGAAAAATCTGGTTTTAAATTGCACAAGTCTTGAAGTAATTGCTAGTACTGGGAAAGCACAGGGTTTGGTCTCGTCAGGGTGGTTTAGCAACAATTTGCAAGTTGTATAATGTGTGAGGCATAGTTGATAGCGTGTCTTCCACAATCATTTAATCACCATAAAAAGTTACAAAAAAGTTTCAGATGTGTTTTCTGTTCAAATTTTAAGTCATTGTGTTCAGATGAAACCAAAAATTCCACCAAAGACATAGTTAGACAAAACATTAACGTGATTTATTCACATATTTCATACAATTCACATATTTCAGAGTGTATCTCAGTAATTTTCTCAAACTAAAACTATACTATAAAATCATTCACAGTATCTTTAACATCTTCAATGTCATTCAGACCAACTGAACATGACAAATGTCATCATTTTAATTGCAGACTAATAACCAAATGTGATTTAAAATAACAAACACAGAGAGAAAAACAGCATAAATAACTAATTCATACTTGCCAAAGAATAGAATTCCTTACTGGAGGTTCATACTTGGAAGAATAAATACGAACTTTGGGAATAAACTCACATATAGTGTTGATGAACTACAGTGACGCAGAGGTGACATAGTGGATTTTTTTTAAAATAAGATCTTGCCATGAATTAATAAACTGACTACGAGTCTGTGAGTGAAGTTTCTTATTTCATGGTCAAAATATACTTAATTTGTGAAAAAATTTTAAAATAAGAAATAAATTAAATTATATCATTGTTGCCACAGGAACCTAAGCATAGAGGTATAACTTTACTTTAGTCTTGTAATGACACAAAAAAAAGGACATACTGGAGTCACTGCTATTGTGACATGGATATACCATTAGCCTGAGTCACCTTTTTTGGCCATCTTTGCCAAATAATTAACTGGAGGTCACACATTAACTATGGCATTCCCATGACATATTAACATGTGAGCTCAGGTTACACAGTTTGTAGCCATGAGATTTATTCTTGACTTTATTTTATATGGCCTCAGTATATTTATAATATATCAATATATTAATACCATGTCTTTACCATGGCCATGTCTTTAATATTACTGCATAAGCACTGAATTAAAAATAGGTTTTGAAGCAAACTTGCAAGGGGAAGCTAGCCAGCATGGCAGAAATTGAATGAATACCATGAAAACATCATTGTGATCAGTGTGTCTCCTAGGACGCTCAGTCACTCTAGACTGGATTTCTCTTTTTAGATGATGTCTGGTTCTCATAGACAAAAATCCAAATATAAATAGTCACAATTTAAAAAAAAAAAAAAAAACGAAGATATGACTTGTCTGTGTTTAGGCTATTTGAACACATCATAATCCAATAAATACTCCCTCAGCCTAGTTTTGAGGGTAACAAGTGGGGCTCCAGCTGGAACTGTGGTTCTCGGTATGCCTGGAACACTGGTGTAGTTAAGCCTTAAGGGAGAAAGCAGAAGAGAAAAATCAGAGAGTGTTTATAAAGCCTGGGTTTAAATTTCTGTACAGACGTACAGGTTGTTCTTCTCTTGATTCTGGGTATTTTTGCCCCAAGAGCTCTTGTCTCAGGTTCCCTCTGCCTTTTTTCTCAGCAGATCAAGTTTCCAATGAGTGGCTCTCCAGGCCAGCAGTGAGTGACACGTTTTTTGGAATCCCGACGTCCGATTAGCAGCAATATCAGATCACAGAGCCGTGTCAGAGCCGCTAATGCGCTTCTGCCACATTCAGCTGCCTAAACTCAGTTACTGTGATGACTTGCATGATTAGTGTGTAAAAAAAGCACTTATAACCAGGCAGTTTGTGGATATACCAAGGACTGTCTCAAACACACACATACACACACAGAGCATTGTTTCACACACATAAATACCCTGAATACATACATGCAATGACTCACTTGTTCATGCATTCACATGGTCACACACACACACACATGCACGTTGTTTGTGTGCTATGTCCCATGACAAAGAGGAGGGCAAGCAATTATTGCTTCCCTCAAAACTTGCGTCAAGATGCCAGGAACATCGATCTGTCAATTGATATGCCTTCATATGACTCTCACAAACATAAACAAGCAGACGGAGCTCCTCACGCACCAAAAACATGAGGGCCCACATCCCAAACCACAGACCACAGAGAGAGAGACAGATACAGAGAGAGACAGAGAAAGTGATAGAGAGGGACAGAGAGAGAGAGAGAGATTGAAAGAGACAGAGAGAGGGAAGGAGAAAGAGAGACAGAGAAAGAGACTGCGAAAGAGAGACAGACAGACAGACAGACAGAGACAAACAGACAGAGATGCTCTAATGTTTATGTTTTGCAGATTAGCACTGATGAAAGAATGCCTTTTCATGTCTGGGCTGGAGGCCCCTCTCCCTCATGCCCCACCCATACAGCTTGACACACACACACACACACACACACACAGGAGAGACCTCCCTGATCCTCACTGATGCTTTCCTGCCACCTCTTTGCTTTCTCAGCTCTCCAGGCCTCGGATGGCACACAGCAGCCCACGCTGTCACCCAGCCTTTGAAATGTCACCCCGCGATCTTCTTCTACTCTTCTACCCAGCGCTTTCTGAGCTCATATGAAAGACGCCTATTGTTCCCAACTGTATGACTGCACTCTCGCTCTCTCTCTGTCTCTCCGTTCACCCTCCTTCTGTCTTTCTTTCTTTCCCAGAGCCATATGCTTGGCTTGATTTCTTGCTTTCCCCGCGCTTTCTCCGCTCTCTCTCCCTCTTCTTGTGGTGACAGGGATTATAACGTGATTTATTCATGTTGCGTTCTCGTGCCAGGAGTCACTGCTATCTCTGCTGTGGTCGCGAGTGTCTCAGAACAGGATTCTTTTCCTTCCCTACTTTCCTCTCTGCGCCGGTCCCTCTGACAGTTTTGGCTATGGCTGATGGAGGGACATGCTTGGACAATTTGTTTCTAATTATTTTAATGTACGAGAGATGTCTTCCAAGCAAAACAGGCTTTGCATTGGCTAAGCCAGACTCCTGTCTTTGCCCACAGTGAAAGTCTGAGCTTTTCCCCCCATCTCCTGTTCTGACTCATACTGGGACACTGGGAGAGGACTCATAGAAACCCTGTAGCGTGATTCAGTGGCATATGTGAATCACAGTAAAGCAGACATTAATCCCATTCAGAGTTGGAGTGTTGGTAGGACTGTGATTTAATCCTGCCTCCTGTAGATCTCAGGTTTCTTTACAATAGTATATATTCCAATGTAAGTTAATATAAGTATATATTCTAATAATGTAAGGTTTTGTTTTTGGCATCCACATCACATTATGTCTTAAGGCAGATTATTTTGGACGTTTGTAGACCTAAGAGCAACAGCATCACCAAATGTCGAAAAAAAAAAAACCCAGAATGGTATGAAGAAGTGAGAACCAAGACTAGGGCTGATTTCTTCCTAGCCCAGACTGTAGATTCCTGCAGCCAATCACTGACAGTCATTATAAGTTGTGGGTCTAATGAATGAGAACTAGGTGGATTATTTACTCTATCATCCATTTTTTCTAAAGTGCCTTCAAAATGCCTTTGAAGGACAAGTTACAAGTAAATAAATTAAGCACACTTTGTTCAATCATAGAACAAATTACACAAAAGGACATACAACAGTATGTATACTAAAAGTACTAAAAGTATACAACTTTTTAGCTTTTTAAACTTGGCATTCAGAGAAAACATTGCATGAAACCAGTTGGGCATTACAGACTTGTTACACTTAAAAAAAATTGAAATCACAAATGCAGCTGTCTCTGAGTATATGTGTGTATAATAGCTTGCCACACACCATTCCTTGTGATATAATGCACTCCTCAACCTGAATAGTTTCAATGTGAAGCATTGATAGATTAGTTTTCAGTCCTCCCATCCCATCAAAACAAAAATGGATCTTATCCTAGAAGAGCACTCCAAATATGAACATAGTAATAAGAGCCATCTTATGTCTGTCACGTTAGTGAATGAGTCAGGTATTTTTTTTTATCATGACCCAACACCAGGTAATTCTTGTTAAATAAAAGAGTCGCAACTATTGAAAAGTGTGTCAAAGGCAGGAATTTTTTCACCGTGACTCATCTGGCTGATATAGCCTCCCTGCGGCTCTGCATTTTTTACCATCTATCTGGCAATGGGCTAACTCCTACCGGTTGTGGTTACCTCACATGATGTTGTGTTACCATACTGCAGAAATGAGCTCTCAAAAGCTTTCCATACAGGATAGAGAACACACCCCAGGCTCATCTTGGGTGTTCTGTGGCTTGGGACTGTACCTGAACCTTGAAAATTAGGTGTGTCAAGAATTTGTGTGTGTGTGTGTGTCATAATTATCTCCTGATTGCCTTGGTAGTGCCCTAGGGAGCCGGAAACTTGTTGGTTTGAGGTGCTATTAGAAAACAACTTTGTCTGCTGATCTGAAACCATTTAACAAAGAAACGAAGGTTAGGGTTTAAGAAAATGAGAAAATCTTAAGTTTGGATCAATGTGAAGGGAAATGGAGCCAGATGACTCAGAGAAGGAGTAACCCAGGGACCCAGCTTTCCAACATTGAAAGGCCTGGAGGGTCTTCTGGCTGGCTGCAGACTGATATATGAGCTCTGACAGCCACTGACACCCTGCCTGCTGTACAGGTTCAAGAGATGTTTAGGCATCGCCCCGACTCCATGATTCACACGTCTGCAGATACAGCATTAGATTACAAAGTCTCGCTGTGTGCCTTTGACTTCCAGAATAGCTGAGAGGAACAGGGATGCATAAACGGAGGTCACCTCAGTTAACCTTCTTGGTCACTACTGTATATCCAAAAATATACAGAGATGCACCAGATATGCATGTCAGGGATTTCTATTTTCCATACAATGCTGCTATTAAAACTCTCTGTACCTGCAATACTGACTTCCTCAGTGTAGCCGTGCCAAGTCTTTGCAAGCTTCTTTTGCCAAGTTGTGTGAAATATCACAGACTTGATGGCGGCTTTAAGACAGTTTGTGTCCTGTGCACAATCTGCCCTGAGTCAATCAACATCACAAGTGTTCAGGGCATAAAACATATCAGTGAGTTCAATTGGAAGCCATCTTAAATCAACACCAAGCCAGCATTTCAGGCCAACTGCAGCCTGAATACCATTACTCAGTACTGCATATGTGCTTCCTTAAAAAGTTGTGCTTAATGTCATAATTACAACTAGAACTTTTCATATAGCAATATTTTTATGAATGCTTGTCATCTTCTCATCTTGGTATATTATTATATTAATCCTTCTTTTTACTTGTTTATTTTTAAATTGTCTCTTGCATTCATGTTACATTGTATTACATTTGACAGCAAATTCTTCAGTCCGCATTTTCTATCCCACTATTTTTTTCAGGCTTAAAGGCAAGTGTTTGTGTTTAAAAGCTGTGTGTTGTGTTTAAAAACATGGTCTATCCAGAAAATAGAGCCACCCAGAAATAAATTTAAACACCTGCATAATAGTGTTTGAGCATTCCACTACCTCTGCAATTTTTACACATTTCTTTCTTAAATTGTTTTTTATTACGATTAAACACTGTAAACAAAATACTGTATTGATCACCTGCATTTTTGCTGCTAATTAGTATGTTATGTCTACATTTACAACTTTATTATTAGATTGTAATATCTCTTTGTACTTTATTCTACACAAGAACTGTGTACTGGTTGGCGCTGCACTGTCCTTTACTTTGCCTATTGTTCTGTTTTAGTAATTATTGTACTGTCTTGCACTGCTGCACATGTTTGTGCACACGTGCACTTTATGTAGTCCTGTGTATGTCTTTGTAGTTTCAAGTTTCTGTGTTGTTTATGTAGCACCATGGTCCTGGAGGAACGTTGTTTCATTTCACTGTGTACTGTACCAGCTGTATATGGTTGAAATGACAATAAAGCCACTTGAATGTTCCCAACATAAATATTGCCATAACTTTGCACTTAAGTTGCCAACTGGCAATACAGCCCAATACAGTTTTCAGAAAATATTAAAATTAAGAGACTGTATGGTAATTTACTTGATACCACAATGCAGTTGAATTCTTGAATCTGATTGGTCAGGAGATGTGCATTATTCCTGGGTAACCACATGGCTCAGGCAGTAGTTCTGGCTGTAACATGAACGATAGGTTTATATTTGAATATTTAATTATTTCTATATTAACAATTGTATGACGAACACACCACATAATCTAATAATAATCAACAACTCCAGATTTCCATGACCCTAACCAGGAATAAGTGGTTACTGCAGATGAATGAATGAAAGAAAGAATGAATGAATGAAAAACTGAATGAAAAAAAAATTTGTATATATAAATGTATGGACCAAAATCCCTTCCAGCGATTTTCTGCTGATGGCAGGTGTTTGTGTGTGCGCAGGTGGAGTTTTATTAAGAGATGGAAGGAATATTGCAGCAACAAATATCTCTTTTTGTTTCAAATTTACAAAGACCATTCCATTTCACAGTTATTTCACCTTAATTCTTAGGTAAAAACTACCTGAACATGATTTCTGCAACTCACCTTTTGTCATTATTACTGAAATTTTGCAAATCACACAATTTCCATAATCAAAAATATCACTTTCATTATTGCTCCACTTTTAGTAAAAAAATGGGTTAATTTTTACTCACATGCAACATAAAGGTTTTATGAGATTGCCACAGGGCTCTAACAGGAGCCTGTTCCTCACCTACACACAGAACGTATGTAAACCATTAACACCAGATGTGTCTGTGTGTTTCAGGTCTGTACATGCCTGTGTTAACTAGATGACATGTGCTCATCTCACTCCCTAAGAGGTCTGTGTTGGAATACAAGCTCGAATTTCAGCTGTGATATGCGTCTTTTGTGGAAAGTGGGTTTGAGTGGATTTGGCTTTATTCTCAATATTAGGAGGAATTTCTTAACTTCTGTGCTTCTAGGTAGTGTACTTCCTGATCCTTCACTAATCCCTAAACAGAAAGAGAGAATTTTGTTTTTTCGTTGTCATGTCAGCATCAAATATAGAAATATTACAAAAATGCTGTATACTAGCAATATAACCAAATATGAATAGATTATTCCACTTGAACAGGTACAAATAGAGATACAAACAGGAGGCTGCACTATTAATGTTTTAGAGATATTTTTAGACTAAAGGAGTGTATCATGGGAAAAAAGACAAATAAAGAGCACATTCATTAACATGAACATGATTTTCTGGTAAATAAAACCATTCATTAGAAAATATTGTGAGCAAGTCTTAACTAAAAAAATTAATAATAATAGTGAGCAGGATTTTAAAAAATAGTCCCGCACTCATCTCACATCTCTCACGTTGATGATGACATGATGACAGTGCTCGCAATTCTATCCTTTTTTCTTTATTTTTATGGGGGCATAGTGGTAGCATTCATATTTAATTTAAAAAAAAAAAAACAATCAAACAAAAGGCCATGCCGAATTTGAGTTTAAATACAAATACAAATCCAGAAATGAATATTTGGAGAACTAAACAGACACAGGTACAGACTGTGGCACTGCGTTGCACCCCTAATGTTTACTCAAATGGATTGCTTAAAAGAAAATAAAGAAGTTAAATGATAAACTTATTACTGACTGATAGATTGAAGCTGCTGAACTGTGACATAACTAACTGAATAACATGTGATATACAAAAATGTACATTGATTCATATTTTGTGTATTTTGACAAGTTCATGCTACCCCACTCCAAAACATCAATCAAAACCACTGGAGGCATATTAGAGACAGACTCTTAGCGTTTGTCATGCTTAAATCAAAACGGTAGTGAAGAGCCTGCAGTATCAGAGCCGGATCTCCTCTGGGGTGTGGTGTGTTTGACTTGTCTGAGTACACACACGGGCTGTGATGGCCTTGCCAGTGACCCTCTGCATGTTCCTGTGCAGGACTTGAACGGTGGGTAGAGAGCTTTTTTCTACTCGAACTGGGAGTTTCTAAAGGTAAAGGTCTGTAAGGCCAGTGAACATCTCAGAAACTCAGATCTTGTCTTTTTCTTTCTCTTTTTCCTGGGCATTTCCGCAGTTTACATCACACACACACTGTGCCAAGGTGTACTCATCCTGGAAGTCCAAACGTCATGTATTAGGTCACTTAGCATGTTCCCATTCCTTGTTCTTTTTCAATCTCAGCAATCTCAACCTGATAAAGCTCTGGAATCTGTTTTCCAAATTTTCTGCCCTGGACAGAATAATAAATAGCATTATCTGAGAAACAATGAGGTCCCGTGTGTAAACATCTTACCTTCTGTCGTGGGTCAGGCAAAAAGCCAGGAGAGCTGAGCACGGAATATGGGTGGATTTTCTTTTTGGCTGTGGTTCATGCATTGTTAGGTACAATCACGAGCATAATAATTTTGCATTTATAATTTAATAATGATATTGCTTTGAAAATCAAGTATTATTTTATTGATAAATAATATTTATATTATATTATATTATATATATATATATATATATATATATATATTTCTCATTTTAGAATTGTGAGTAATTATTGAAAAACATAATATTGCCCTGGCTGCAAAATGTAAAAAAAAAAAAAAAGATTGATCGATCACTTTATTAATCCAAGAGGGAAATTCACAGATTACAGCAGCAATCCAAAAAAATAGAGTGTGCAAACAAGAGTATTCAAAATAATAAAAACAAACTAAACATAAACATAAAATATAATATAATATTGGATATAAAGTGAGTGTAAAATGGACAAATTTGGATTAATGGTTTTCAAATGTCAGTCAAAAATGATTTCACAGTGTCTGAAAACTTGGCCCTCCATAAATCCACAGTAAAGTAGTTAGCTTCAAATAAAAGAAATTCAGCCCTGTTAATACTTTGTGTAGAATGGGCATCATATGTAGAACCCAAGAGTGACAGCTTAAGATGCACAAGTGCATTTTACTCTTGTTTATGATGTTTATGGAGATTCCTAGACAAAATAGTGCATGCAAACTGCCAACTCTCATCCCATGTAAAAAGCATAATGAAGGGAGGGGAATAGAGCGGGGCTTTAAAGACGACAGGCTTTAACAGGGCACTTAATTTTAAGTTGAATCAAGGTCTCAGTCAATGACAGAGAACTAAACAGGGGTCATAAAACACACACACACACACACACACACACACAGTACATATATATATATATCTGCTCATATATATATATATATATATATATATATATATATATATATATATATATATATATATATATATATGAGCAGATTTAAAAATAATAAATTGTACTTTTGCTTCCAACTGGAAATTTCTTTTTTTTTATTTCTCATGTTCATAATTCCATAAGAAGTAATCATTCTTTGAAAATCATTGATATTACTATGTCACAACCCCCCAAGTTTCCCAATTTTCTCAGACCTGATCCCCCAAGAGGCAAATCACTTTTTAGAGGAGGAACATGAACGTAATTTCACACACTGCGTCACAGATCTGAAAGCTAAGCATTTTTCTTAATATCTTGCATAATTTTGACTCTAAGTGGCATTAAAATTAATTGTTATATACAGTATACGAACAGTGTTTTAACATTTTACTAAATCCTTATGTGTCTGACTGGGAATTTTATAATAATAAATCAAAATCATAATAAATTATATCCATGTGTTTAAAAAATTATTTATTTACAGATTACAAGATATTTAATTATCTTTTTGCCTCACTTGTGTGTTTTAATACATTTTTAAGGAAAATTATTAATACAGAATTATTGCATTGATGTACTGTATACATCTAATTGGTTTGATGTAAATGAATAAAAACGAGTCTATTAGAGTGTGGTATCTGACCTTCTTGCCTAAATCCAGATAATTCCCAAGAATTTATAAACATTTTTTCCACCACTGTACACTCGTTAAAAGCATGTGATGTAGGCTATAACATGCTTTGTTTGTCGTTTGTTGGTCCCAAGTCTGACATTAATACTGAAACTGAGGCCTGAAGCATTTTCTCTCTGTCGATTGTGTTCCAGATAGTAAAATTGTTCTTCTGTGTTTAGATTGATTGTCTCTTGTACCGTCTTTTTGGTTAAATGAGCCTTTCATTCTGCAGGGTGCTGTAGGCCTCCATATGCTCCGGCTTTAATTTGAAACTTCATGGTATCTGTGAACTGTCTCGCTATCTTTCGCTGGTGGCATCAGACATCCCAAAGTTCAATACAGTCCCATGCTTTAGTGAGTACACTGAGATAGAGCTTAAAGACTGCAATGAAATCATGTCAGCCACATTTAGTGCTTCCTAATTGATCTATATTGACTTTGTGCTGTTAAAAATAACCAGTATCAATGGTACTTGGCTGAAAAATATGATTTTTTTATTGGTTTTAAGTTTAATCTGGTAATCTAGATGTTTTCTACATTCTACATGGAAATGTATTGAAAGATATATTGCAAGGTTGTGAATCTCAGGACTGTCACAGAGCCACTGTTGGGGTTTTTTGACTCTTAACTCCTCAGCTACATGCTTGAATTATAATCTGCCTCTCGTGTAAGTTCGGCATCTGCTGAACAAATCCCTTCACCACCATAACAAGCTCTTTTATCCCCCTCCAACACCTGAAATCTCCCCCACACAGTTTAGCAACTCAGTTAACTTAGTTTGACTAGCTTTAACGATTACAGATCATGAGGTGGTTAACGCTAGGTCGGCGGCTTGCTCAGGAGGATCAGACTGGGCCTCTGGCCTGTGTCTGTGCTGACAGTAAATCAAAGCAGGTGGTTTCCTCTCTCCTAAAGCGGCTGTGCTTCAGGGTGAAGGGGTTATGAGGCAGAGATGATAAAAGTCAGGCCGTAAATCAATTCTCCATCCCTATCAAAGCCATATTTCATAAGGGTGACTAACATTTAACTAGCAGCGCAGTAAAACAAAACTTCCCATCTGCGTGGAAAGCAGACAGGATCTGTGGCCTGTGCTGAATTACGCCCTCAGCCGTATATTAATACAACATTCAAAGACATGGGAAGTCGTGTTCAGACACAAAGTGAGCTGGGAAAACCCCAGTGTCTCCCAGAGTTTATTAACTCCTCTCTACTGCTTCACTCACTGCCTAGCATTTAAATATAACTAAAATCTTTCTAATGGTGCTTAAATATGTAAAAAACTTTATATTAATCCAGAAAATACTTTTTTTTATAGTAAGTTGGTTGAGCATTTTCTGGAGTATATTCTTATTCATGCTTTATGGTTATGCAATACCACTCAAAAATTTGGACACATTATATATTTTATATATTTTTAATTGACTTAAAGTCATCTTGATAAAGGCACATGGGTGAAATTTGACAAATAAATTGTAAATAGTGAAATGAATCCCCAGGGATATATATGAATCAAAACGCATTTTAATTTAATAGTTTTTACTTAAAATTAAATTGTTACCCCAAGCGAGTTGTTTTCATGTAGTATACTCAGGAGAAGCAGCAAGCACCTCAGCCTGTTTGGGAAGTTTAGGAAAGGCCTCCTGGGTGAAGTTCCTCATGAATCTGGCTGAGACGATGCCAAGAGTATGAAACACTTTTCTGATTTGTTTAATATGTTTCTTGATCACTGCATAATTCCATATGTGTTATTTCATGTGTTGTTCTAATGCCTTCATTATTAATCTTGAGTAGTAGTATTAATAATCTTCATTGTTAATTCTATGAGCAGGTTTATCCAGAGTTTTGACTGGTAGTGCAGAAAAAAATCTTTTATAAGATATAACTGATAATTAAATGTACTGCAACAATCCCAAGAAGTTTTTTTTTTTTTTCAAAAATGGTAATTCAACTAATTAACTAATGATGTACATTAGTTGTATGTATGATGTATGATGTAACTAATGAAGTACACCTGATGACTTTCACATAACAGTTTCTAAAAATATCCTTATATATCATTTAAAACAACACTATTCACATGAATGCAACTGCAAATTTTATGCCCGTTTATGAATAAAATGTCATTTCTTGGTGCCTGGTAAACAGTCATTTTGGGAAATTGATTAATATCAGTAAAGTAGAGTCCCAGGAAACCATTTTTAGTATACTATCTATCTATCTATCTATCTATGTTTCTATCTATCTACTACATAACATTATGTTTTAGGGGGAAAAAGCTTTCCAGCAATATTTGATTCAACATGAAGAGATATAAACTGTCTGTTGAACAAATGTATGTCACTTGCAGTTAATGAGGTTGGGTTTAAACTATTATTTTTTTCAATTAAATAAATGGGTGCAGACCAATTATTTATCAATAACTGTCACTTTTTTGTCAATTCTTTTTGCAAATTGTGGACTTTTACATATTGTGGCTCTAATTTAAAGATCACAAAACTATTTCTAAAACATTAAACAACATTAGAGAGAAATGTTTTATCTAAAAATCATTTAACAATCAACTTAAATACGACTTTATAGTGTATCTTTACAATAAAACCTCATCCGTGACTCTCAACCTATTATTACCATACTTCCATTACTGTAATTTCTTAATTTTAGTTGTGGAGTAGTGAAAAGGCCTTGGGCATGTTCGAAATGAACCTGCAAAGGTTTGGAAGTAGTTATTTTTCCTCCCAGTTTTAAAAGCTTTTTGGATATGAGTCAGAGAAGTGGAAGAGAGCGATGCTTAACAGCCATGAAGATAACGCACATGAAGGTAGACTGCGGCTTTAATAGCGTCGAGTAGTTTACTGGCCTTATCCGACAGGAAGACCAGGCTTCATTTGTGCTTTGATGTGCCGGCTCGCTCAGACCTTTTCTGTAGATCACACACACATGCACACGCACACACTCAGATGGCTCAGTGTTTACATTGTGTTTGTCGAACAAAGACGGCCTATTTGTGTACAAAGCTAATCTAGCAAGTGCGTAGCATCTTAATTGCATTGCTGCTCTTTTATAATCAGCAATGAAGCGATGTTTATTTGATATAGAGATTCGTCCTTTCTCTTTCTGCTCTAAAAGTGCGATGTGTTTGTTACTTTTTCTTAATAGGCTCGCCTTTCAAGGTTGTTGACCCAGGCTCTGATGTAAGACCCAGACACTCTCACATCAAAGCCATGAGATTTCTATCTCCGAGCAGGATAGTGACTAGGCAGCAATCAATAAAGCATTTCTCTTTGATGTTACAAAATGATGGCAAATTTCATCGAGGCCAATCACTCGCAAGATTTCATTATACGCCATTACATCAATCTAGTTTTATGATTGCTAACAAATTTAGCTTTATGCAACAAAGATGGATTCTTGGGTATTTTTTTTTACTGTAACTAGTAGGATATAGAGAGCAGAATGCACCTGCAGATGCTCTAACCACTTAGACTTTAAAATACAAGATAATGTTTGGGGTATGTTCACTACACATAATCCAAACACACTCTTACAGAGGCTTAGGTAGCTTCAGAAAGCATATGTGCTTCTGCAATAGGTTTGTAGTGAGAGAATAGAAAATGAGGGACCATTGAAGCTGCACAAGGCCCACTTCCCACATAAACAGCCCAGAGTAGCTCATCGGTGCCACAATAGGGGCCACTTGTCACCCTTCTGAACAGGCCACACAAAAACACACAGGGGTCGAGGCAGGCTGGGGGCCACAGGTGTAGATCTCACTGATAGGCTAAAACTTTTCAGGAAAGTGATGAACACTAGAATTGTTTGCACTCCTTTGTTCCAAGACCACTTAGGAGCATGTCTGATAAAGACATCTGCTCTTGGACGATATCCGAGTGCACTGTTTTATCGTTTTGTTGATTACAGATTTACAGTGTATTGACATTCGTTGCTGTTTCTATTCTGTGGCCACTAATATTGTTGCTCATGGGTGTGCACTGTCCAGTTGTTGTTGTTCTGACAAGAAAGGGAAGAGTTAAATAGCTAAACACAAATTAAATAGTGCACTAATCAGTGTGAAAATTGGTTGTTAGATTAGCAAAGCAAGCTAATTCTAACACTCACCAGATGCTCCAACGATCTCCATTACTTCCTTCTAAGCTTTATTTTTCTTCATAATGTCTATATACATATTTAATAGGTATTTATAAGATGGAACCATCACTGTAAGTTGTTCTTCCATTTTTACATGCTAAAGAATAAACGAGAAATAACTGCAGGTAGGAACTAAAATTGGGAGTGGGGAACTGAAGACATGTCGGACCACAGATCATAGAATTGGTCCAAGGAATCATTCAAGCCAAGTGTTTGGATTTGCTACTTTACCCTGCCATATCTAATTTGCATAGAACTGAGAAAATTGTTGAGCTGTCGCTTGGCACTGTTGGTGAATGTGTGGCTGAAATCAAGGAAAATGAATGATGGTGCAGTGGCGAGTGTTCCCTCTGTGTCTGTGTGGGTTTCCTCTGAGTTCGCTGGTTTCTTCCAACCTCCAACAAACATGCCAGTAGGCGGACTGGCTACACTAAATTTCCCCTACATGTAAATGAGTGTGTGTATGTGTGTACATGGTACCCTGCAATGCACTGGTGTGTATTTCCAGACTTTCCGAGATAGATTCCAGAGTCACCAGGACCCTGACCAAGATAAATTGGTTATTGAAGAGGCATAAATGAAATAATAACAGGAAAATAAAGCAGAACAACAGGGATACAATAATATCTATGAACATAAATAACAGCTGTCTTGCAGTCCTGCAGTCAACATGGCCATAAAAGTTACAGGTCAAGGTCAAGGTCAGGGATGGAGGTTCAGGTTAGCATTTGTAGATTTTCTTAAAAGTTTTACTTTGTATGAAATTAAATGAAATCCAGCCACATTTGTTTGAATTGGCATGAATTTCTTATGAGATCACTGCTGCAAATTAAAAAAAAAAACAAGATTCAGCCCAAATGGGAACTTTTCCACTAATGTGACAACAGAATCTGGCATAGGGACCACATCAACTACATCTGTCTTCAGCATGTAACAACGTAATCACAGCTTGCGGCATGTTTACACCATTGTTATGTCCTACATGGAAAAAGTGCTTGAATTAACTTTGTTCCTTTGCCCCGTTGGGTTAACCACCTTGGTTGAGATCAAATTCCTGCCTCCATTTTTTTGGTTTTCAAACAATAAATCTACAGGCTTGTGAAACATTCTGTAACACTTTATTTGAAGAGTAGCTATTTCAATTATTATTGATTTTATTGTACTTTTATCTTTCTGGCAAAGAGACCTGCACAACAATCCCTATATACATGTATTATGTGTGTACTTGTGCAAATGGCAATGGCAAATGGCTATCTATCTATCTATCTATCTATCTATCTATCTATCTATCATATCATTATATATACCATATATAATATTGTAACATATTGATAAACATTGCATAAAGGAGTGGTGGAAGATTTAAGTAAAGCTTTTGTCAAAACCTGTGAGATGATATAACAGATATAAATGCAATGCTTTGTCATTACATGAAAGAGAGAAAAACCTCAATTACTTTTATGGCTTCACTGTTTGAGTCTGTTGTATACTTTGATTTTTAACCTTATCTTGGGAGTTATTTTTAACATTATTTGTAATGTCTTAAGTAAGTCCACTAGTTATGTCTGCTTTAGGGAGGTATGTATCTACTTATATCTACAAAAAATATAGCTATTTTTATACCGTGTGTCACTGGGAATCATGTAGTTGTTTTTATTTTTGCTATTCGTAACCATTTGGGTATGTCATGCCTAATAATTTCTTGTATAAGCATTATTATTGTGCTTACATTTTGCCCTCACTCTGCCACACAAATACAGTAGATGGATGATAAACTGGATTCAGGGATCTGCTGCGCATGAGAGCAGATGAATTTTATTTCCTCTCAGACTCTTATTGGCTGTTGCTCATCGTTGTTCTTCTTACTTATTGTAGAGGGGCTCACAATACATGATTCATCTGCATGAATATCAAACATTCTTGAAAAACAGACTCAGCAGAGAGCAAAGAGTAGTTGTTGAGCTGGGTGGGGATAGTCGCCAAGCCCCTAAATTAGTCAGCAACAGGGACATTGGGCCAAAAATCATGGAGGCTTAAGGCACATAATGTGATGTAATGTCACAAACTTATTTATATCATATTCCATCAAGGACAGGTTAATACTACTACTTTATCTCATACTCTGTTTTTTAATCTTATTTGAAAAATGTTATGAAATTAAAAGTCAAATGGCTTAGATTATAAATGAGCTCAGAGAAATGGAAGGTATCCTGAGCATTGCTCCATCATGGGGATCTCCACTGATACCTTTCACATTAGTTTAAGAGACTCTTTATTCAAGGTCTCTTTGAAGAACAGGGAAATACCGGTCATTAATGTCGCCTTAAAGTAAAGGCCTGTGCACTTTAGGCATGTACCTTCCGTATTCTTAATTGTGCAAATACAAAATAAAAGGAGTAACACACACAGACACACTAATTAAAGTAAGCCAGGTTGTTATTCCCTTGCTTTCTCTGCTCGTTCATCTCTTTAACCCTGCAGGCTCTCTGTGTGCTCCGCTTTAGAGACGTTTCAGGAGCCGGTACACTGGGCCCTTACACACACACACACATACAACAGCACACACAAAGCTCACAGGTGGCTGGCTCTGTTCCAGTGCACAGATATGGAAGCTACCTCTGAATGAATCACACACATCCACACATAAAGGGAGATAATTCCCCTCGCCCACATGAAAGAGGCAGGCAGTGGGCCACTTGCCAGGTCTCGGCTACCTGGAGACAAAAGAGCTGCGCCTCCGGGGGGTAGAGATGTTCATCTGGGATCCTGCATGCTGATGGATGTTGTCTACTGAATATGTGTGCGTATGTGTGTGTGTTTGCCTGTAAGTACTGTGTGCTCCCGGCGCGCCGCTCCACCGTAGCCTGCAATTAATCTGGTCTGCCATTGATCCCAGCGGTGGGCGGTTCAGCTCACCTCTACACACAGGCAGGGAAGCAGATCCACCCTGGGGAGCACAACACCACAACACCACTGTGCCATCGTCCCCCACTGCCAGTGCTGCTCCCTATCTACGGGGATCCTTAGATGGCACTTCTATAGTGTGTTTTAGTGCGCTTTGACACCTATGAATCCATTTGCCAAGTCAAAATCAAAGCAAAATTGATACTTTTGGTTTGTTTGCTATTTGGTTTGGTTTTGTTTCACACTGTACATAATTAAACAAACCAAAAAAAAAAACATTGGCTGAGGGGCATGTTATTATGAAAACACTTTCATTTATTGATCAGAATTAGAAAGACGGAAAAAGGTCAATAAACCATTGCCTAGTTTGTGTATCACCCAAGGATGGTGTTGGCACTAAATTAATGATTAGTTAAATATATAAATATCTAGTCTAACACATTTTGTGTATTGCATCCAGAGCTTATTTGATCTTTTTTTTGTCTATCCAAAACACCACAGCATTACAGCTCTGTCTTTTGGCTCAGTTTGGGCCTCACAGCTCATTTTAGCAGCTCACATCTACTAAAAAATGCCATGTTTGGTTTACACTGCAGTTGAAACAAATTGCTTTCTCACGTCAGTCTTCTGTTTTCTAAAAGTTACCTGTCCTCTGCATGTCCTGTCCAAAGCCATGACCTTTACATCATTTCCACCATAAACATAAAACATGTTTTATTGTACACCACAATGTCGCTTGTATACTATATAAAGCAGATAATCATGAAATTCATTCATTCATCTTCAGTAACTGTTTTATTCTGGTCAGGGTTGTGGTGGATTCGGTGTCTATCCCGGCAACACTTGGAGTGAGGTGTTAATACGCCATGGATGGGACATCATTCACCCCTAGGGGCAATTTAGAGTCTAAGCCATCTACTGGAAACTGAAGAAAATGGAGGAAACCCGCATGGAGAGAACATGTGAAACTCCACATCGAACCCAAATTTAGGATCAAACCTCTGGAACGGTGAGGCTGTAACACTTCCTTCTGTGCCAACATGCCACCCTGAAACTGTGAAATTAAAACACAGATACAGAAAACATTATCGCAACAGGTTCCACCATTGTGGAATTGTAGAGATCACATGACAATTAGACATCAGCATTTTCAAAAAGGTACATTTTTGCTTATTTCCATGCTACAGTGTGAAATGGGCATTTTCAGATCTATCTACTTTGGAGAGCAGATTCAAAAAGGCGGTCATTGAAATATGTCAGAATACATTGCTTTAGTGTGGATGGATAAGAAAAGATGCATTTTGTAATTTACCCATGTTAGTGTGGACTAGGCCTCATTCTCACAAAGCTGCAAAGTTCAGTGTTTGCTCTAATGATGCAGCTCCTCGGCTAATTAGCAAGACCCTCATAAGCCGTCTCAGGTGTGCTGGAACCGGGGGAAATACTGACATGTGAAGTGCTGTGGGCTTGTACAATAGAAACATTATACATCACTGATTGGCTTGTGTTAGTGTGGACTGCAGGCAGAGTGCCTCTCACTATTGTGAGGACTAATAGGGATCCAAATAAACAAAATGTACACAAAAGCTCCCACCACTGACCCCCGATGCCATATAGGCTGCTTTACGGCCTGGTGATTAGTAATCATGTGTGATTGTCTATAGATGAAGCTATAGTGCATGTGTAATATGGGAGTCAGAGAGCAAGAGATGGCAGAGAGCCTCATCAGTGTGTCTGTGTTGCATTGCTCTTAATTAAAACCCCTATCAGTGGCTTTGAAGTTAATGAGTCAGTTGGGTTATGGAAAAAAAAGACGAAGCTGGAAGATCTTTCAATGCCTGATTGATTTTTACCTACTTTTCCCTCATTTGAAGGCATGGGTACTGAATGAGACATCAGTGGCTGGATCCTAATGACATTAAGAAAGGTGCCTAATCTCGAACCTTCCCATGCTTTTCCACCATAAAGGAAAATTTTGTTTGGTTCCAGCACCAAAATGCTGCTGGTCTGGAGCCAAGAACCCGGTGATATTATGGCATTATGTCACTGCCATGATAACACCTCTTCCATTGACCACCATTAAAAAAAGTTACCAACCATGTGAACAGAGGTTCCTCAAGATTACTGAGGTAAAAAATATTATTGCAAGCTTTAAACAGTTGTCTGAGGGGAAAAAAAAAAAACATTTACAACGATAGCTCTAAATTGGAACTGCTAACGTTCAGAATGTAATGCTAATAAAACACTTCAAGTAGCTACACCTTTAGAACATAGAGCCTATATAGCAATAAAAACATGAATCCCTCAACTTTGGCATAACTGTTATCTATAGCAAGGTCTTGGTGCTGTGTGTAGATGCTGGAGATAACCACAAAACAAACACCTTATTCAGATTGAATGGATAATGCATTCTAAATGGATACAGATACAGATACAGATACAGATGGGAATGGGATTCCCACGGACAACAAAAAAACAAAAAGGACAAGAACAGGAGGTTTTTACTTTCATGTGGACGTGAGAGAGATGTCAAATATAAAGCTCAAATAAAAACCATGTTCATTAACATGAACATGCAACAATCATTAGTAACTGCCTGGTCAGGGTTGCAGAGGTTTAAATTAGGATATTAGTTTATATTCTGGGAAATAGAACCAGTTAAATCCATTATCCATTTGTACCTCCATCACAGGCAGGTACAAACAAAAACAATAGGCTTGTAATTGAGATTAAAAACCGTCCCTCGAGTGATATAGCTGAGGCTGAGGAAGTGTCAGAGCCAGAATTCACACACCATGCTGACAGTGCTGTCATTTCCAGTGTTTCTGGGGGCATAGTAGAAGAGTTCATATTTACCGAAAAAAAAAAAGTTCTGGATTAAGCCACACCCACTTCAAGTTTAAATCCGAATACAGATACAGATACAAATAGTGGTATTGTGTTACAGCCCTAGTAAACACTGAAGGATTTGATTTTGTGTGTAAAATAGGTTCTGAAAGTATAGCATTGTCATCTAACAGCTCCTGAATCTCCAGGGTCCCAGATTCAAACCTGAGCTTGGGTTACTGTGTGTGTGGAGTTTTGTATCTTCTCCCAGTGCCTGTGTGGGTTTCCTCCGGATTCTCCAGTTTCCTCCCACCTCCCAAAAACATGCTGGTATGTGGATTAGCTATTCTATGTTGCCTCTAGATGTGAATAAATGTGTGAATGTGTGTGTGCGTGGTGCTCTGTGATGGACTGGCATGTCTTCCTGGGTGTATTCCTGCTTCGCACCCAGTTTTCCCGGGACAGGCTCCAGATCCTCGGGATCTGATTACATAGGGTTGAGCTCACCAACGAGTTGTTAAAAAGTTTCATTTTTCCTGAACCAGCACCAGCTCTGATAATCAGTTAAAAAAGGGGATGAGAAGATATTTCTAAGTTGGACAAAAAACGTATGCACACACACACACACACACACACACACACACACACACATTAGACACACACAGCAGCTGAGCTCATCATGCGAGTTGAATGGGTTTAATCTGATCTTGACTGCTGTTTCTGGCTTTAGTGTGATCATCTCTCTGTGTGCCCTTCATATTTCAGGCAAACATTCGAGAGCCATGACCGATCTTCAATTAGCCCCATGTTATCTGGGACAGTAACCCGCTGAAGCTTTTCACATGTACTTCATTATGGCTTCACACACTCCAGGACTCCCACTGCTGCTCTGAATCAGAGTTCATTCCGCACTCCTCATAATGTTGAACAGCCAAAGAGAGATTAACCTAAATAACTCAATCACTGCTGAATTCATATGGCCAGATGAATGCATTAGAAAGACAGCACTGACAGGGTGTCTATAAATAAGTGTAAGAAATATGTATAATATTGTGTATAATCACTCAGAAGTATAATCGGAAGTAATTAATTATCCCCTGAAACATCGGTTTCTTTAATTACTTTACTGGCAATTCTTTCAAACTTCCTCCAAAACTGAAGACTTTTTGTGCATCCCATATACAAAAATCATTATAATTCTTGTACACTGATAATGAATACTTGTGCCTCATAAAGCTATTAAAGTAATTAATTACAATCATGGTGTATCACTGTTCATTATAATGCCATGTGCCGTACTGCACAACCTTTATAACTTATAATGACCTGTGCATAAAAGTGAAGTATAAATGAGTCAGGTGTAAAAATATCACATGTGAAAAGGAATGAATCATATCAGAAGAAAATAAATTAATGCAAAAAAAACCCCATAATTTTGTTTTAAAAAAGTTACACGTGAAAATGTGTGGGGGAAAAAAAAGTGAAAATAAATTAATCATGTGTAAAAAAAAAGTGAAAATATATGAATTATGTTAAAATAAATGAATCATGTAAAAAAAATGCATGTGATTATACAAATAAAAAAAACAGGGGAAAAGCAGATGTGAAATTGAATGAATCACATAAAAAAATCACATGTGAAAAGAAGCAAATTTAAAATATGTTTAAAAATCATGTGTGAAAATGAATGAATTGTGTTTTTTTTTTGTTTGTTTTTTTTTTAAATCACATGTGAAAATAAATGAAATAGGGTCCAAAAATGTGAAAAAAGTGAATCATGTTACAAAAAATCACGTGAAAATGAATGAATCATGTTTTAAAAAATCACATATAAATTAAACGAATCATGTAGGAAAAATCAGATGTGAAACTGAATGAACCATATTAAAAATCATATGTGAAATAAATGAATCGTTTAAAAAATCACATGAAAATAAGTGAATCATTTAAAAATGACATGAAAATAAATAAATAATTTGAAAAAAATCACATCATCATAACACAAAATCGTGTTAAAACATCACATATGGAAATAAGTGAATCATGTGAATAAGTGAAAAGACAAATCATGTTATTTAATTATGACATTTTAAATGTTTATAATATTTTTAAATTATGCATAAGTATTACACTTTCTTTATAATAGGTCACAGGTCATTATTATATTATTATTATTATAAAACTTACTATAACATATTACAGCTTACATTGAATTATAAGCACATTTATTATGATTTAAGATTATGAGCTGGATAGAAGGTGTTACTGAACACTTTTTATAACACTTTTTTATAACACTTTAGAACACTTTTTTTTATAAGAGTTGGAAGCCATAATTAGATGTTTTACAACTCTGATAATTGAATGAGATGAAGCACATTTCGGCACATTTGTCTGCCATATTTACACTTGTTATTTCCCTCCACGCGACGAGGTACGTGATCTATTCTTATGATAATAGGAGATTGTCGTGCCCATATGCTGTCACTCTTTAAAATGCTAATTAAAAAGTGTTTAGAGAGCAGGACGCTTTATTCTCTCCAAACACTGAGAGCGTGGCAGAGGAGACCTCTCTATAATTAGACATGCTCAGTGTTCCACACCACTGATTAACATGGAATAAAAGATATTTAGTGAAATGTAGAAAAAAAATGTGTTTAGCAGGTTGATGTGTGTGTGGGGGGGGGGGGGGGGGGGGGGGGGGGAGTTTGACATCTTGAGAAAGTTGAAACTTGCTTCAAAGTCAAAGTGCATTAGAAGTACTATTTTTGACCTCATGATGCAGTTTAAACACCATCATCTTTTTATTTGGTTGCTTTGCCTTAGTGTGCTTGTGTAATCTCTCTCTCTCTCTCTCTCTCTCTCTCTCTATGTCTCTCTCTCTCAGCTAAACTTCAGAGGCAGATTGAAAGCTTCCTTTTATTCCTCCCATTTTCTCCAACATCCTTTTCATTGTTTCCTGCCTTCAAAGTCAGTCGCTCCCCTCTTCTATTTTCCCTCCACCCCGAAGACCTTGACACTTCACTTAGATTCCGACTCTTCGCTAGCGTTTTCTTTTGCAGCATTGTTGATTTCTTTGCCTTCTGCAGCTGAGTGATCTTCAAACGGGCACCAAAAGGTGTGAGACACCTTGATGTCACCAGCGATAGATACGGCTTCTCTCTGAGGGACTCACAAACACACACACACAGACCAAACCTGGAATCTGCTTTATGAAATGATGAAACTTTCATGAGGGGAAGTGGAAAAATAAAACCACAGACTGTCTAAATGAAAAGTCACATGAACTTCACATGTGAATAATCACGTTACAGTATGTTTTAGACTTTTCATATTTTTATTTTTCCGTGTATGATTTATTAACGATTCGTTCTTTTTCAAGTGTCAGTTTTTCACGATTTATTTTTCACGTGATTTTTATACAATTCATTCATTTTTGCATTTGATATTTTGCCGATTCATTCATTTTCACATGTGATTTTTACACGATTCTTTCGTTTTCACATTTGACATTTTTTCACAACCTTCATTCCTTTTCACATGATTTTTTATGATACATTCATTTTCACATATGACTTTTTCACATTATTCATTCATTGCTGCTTTATTTATTTATTTATTTATTTAAAATGATTCCTTCATTTTCGCAAATAGTTTTTTTATATTCTCACGTGATTTTTTTCATGATTTATTTATATTCATGTGATTTTTTCACATTATTCATTCATTTTCATGTCATTTCTTTCACATGATTCGTTTGTTTTATATGTCATGATTCTTTTATTTTCACATGTTAATTTTTCACCTGTAGGACCTGTGATTTTATTTATCACATATTATTTGCACAACGTCACATGTTTATGAGATCACATGTGCTATTTGAGGGCATAGCACAGTGAAATGCACCTTCATATGTTTCTTTTTTAGATGTAATCCCATCCCTGCCATGTTACTCACATAATCACACCTGAAAAACATGTGCTCACATGTGAACATATGTTATTTTTCCATAAAGAGAGCATGGGATATGTTTTGAAATATGATTGACAGATTTCCTGATATGGCATTAGACTAGACTGATTTAAGTTGAATTTTAGTCTAACGCACTTGTATTGCTTTGAGACCAATTCAAAGAAAAGCAACTGCAGCATCAACAAGGCTCATTCTTCAACATAAGCAATGCCCTTTGAATTTGCTCATGTCTCAATTTTGTGAAATAGCCTCCACTCAGCAGAAAAGATCTGAACGGAGCAGAAATTAAAATTAAAGCTGGAAGACAGGGTTGAAAGCAGAGTTTTTAGTGAGACTCTTCAAAGGCAGTGGCTGCAAATCCCTGACTTGCTCCATCTATCCAGGCCTTCTCAAGCTGATGCACGCCGGCCTCTGGAAAATGACTTCTCTCAGCCCTGAGGTGCAATTCTGTGCAGCGAGAGACATCTGTATGGACATGGAAGTTCTTCCAAAGATCACGCTTTGTTCTGGAGACTTTTCCCCCCTCCTCACATTCTCCTCTCCAGCTCCATCTCCCTACGGCTTCTGCATCAACGTAATTGGAGATCATTACACAGCCACAATGCATCTTGACGGAGCCTGGGTCCCATAATGGAGCTGAATAGCGGGGCACACTTCAGCACGTGCCGTCTGGGCGAACGCAAGAGCCGGGGAGTGGCTGAAGAACATCTAAATTGAAATGAAGTGGAGATTTCCTGTCCATAATACCATTGGCTGGCCCGAGTAGGGCGAAACCGCCATAGATTACTGGCTTACATACGACCACTCTTGTGTTTTTGTGTTTCTTTTTCTTTTTCTTTTTTTTTTTTTTGCTCTGGCTGAAGTGGGGTTGGGGGGTTGCCTCTGCACTTCAAAAGAATTTGTAACAAACCTAATTCATCTGAAGCGTAGGATGAGCTGGTAAGAAAGATGAAAGATGAAAGTCTGTTGGCATGGAAACTGAAAGCACATCAGTGCCTCGTGGTACACAAAAGGCAGCCGGCTATGCCGTGTCTCTGAAAGCGACCCGCAAAGGTTTTCAGTAGCATCATGGAATTGTTAAGAAAATTACCCAATTATGATTATGAAGAAAGTTCAATTTGGAGTATTTTTTGTACATTATGTGGAGTGTTTTATAAAAAGAATTAATTTTCCCAGGGCTGACTATTGTTTATGTTCAAATATGTTATACCAGTCCCTGTTTAGGTCATAATTTAAACATCGCATGTTTTGTAGGAATTTGGAGAGATTTTTTTTCTTTTTCATTTCCAATATATATTGGATTTATTAGTTTTATTAGTCAGTGGAGTAATGAATACATCAGACTGACAAAAGTAATCTCTCTCTGTGTTGATCACAGTTACAGGCAGTAAGAGTTAATTGAAAGAGAGAGAGAGAGAGAGAGTGTGTGTGTGTGTGTGTGTGTGTGTTAGCTATGAGTGCACGCATGAGTGTAGAGCTGTGTGAGATCTCTGAAAGGGGAATTCCACACCTTAAGGCAGTACTGGCATCATTTACTGTGCAGAACTCAAGGTAGCTTAATTTCTCTCTCGCTCACTTACAGTACACACACACACACACACACACACACACACACAGCTCAGTTTCAGTGGTAATATCACACACAGAGCCATGCACGAGTGAAAACATACTCTCACATGTTGCCGCTCACCACATGAAACATTTTCTCCCAAATACATGTTTGCAACTTGTAATTTTCCATCAACCACCACTTTAACTAAAAGCACACTGCAGTAGTAATTACAAGGATGTTTTTAGGCACTGAACAAGATCAGGATGTGTGTGTTTGTGCATGTGTACATGTGTGTGTGTGTGTGTGTGTGTGTGTCTATGAATGTTTGTATGTGGGCAATTTTGTGTCTCTTAACTAAATGCATGCATTTTTGTGTGTCAGAGAAATATAGGGGGAAAACAACAATGTTAGAGAATACATTAGGCTTTCTACAAAAAAAATAAAAATAAATAAAACAACTCAAATTACACATGCATGAGTCTTCAACCTTTAAGTCTTTTTCATTTTATGGCAAAAAGCCATCTGTACACCTAAACACCTTAGGGAAAAATCATATACATTTCACATGTGAGTATTTGAGTAATATGTGATCATGTAAAAGATGTCACGTGAAGTGATGTGAAAATTTGTGAAATTTAATTAATCATTTGAGAAAGCATAATAAAAAGTGAAAATAAAATGTCATACACTACATGCAAAAAAAAATAAAGGAATCATGTGAGGAAAACACCTGAAAAATGAAACTACACAGTGAAAATAAACTAATGTGAAAAAATATACTAACATGTACTACATAATAATATTTGAACTGATATTTGAACTGTGAAAATAAAATCTAACATAAATAACAATAACAAATAAAATCACTGTAAAAATCATGTGAATAAAAAACAGGCATTGCACTCCATGTGCTATAACTGTGACATTATACACATGAAGCATCTAAAAAACTGCATGTGTAAATTTCACGTTATTCGCCTGTGAAGTTCATGTGACTTTTCTGTTGCTTTTTTCATGTACACTCCTGAGTACAGCAGTTTGATCTCTCTGTAACTCCTGCAGTGTCACACACACACAGAAGAAGAGTAACTTCAAAAGCTCTCACTGACGTGTTTTAAAGAACATTGCTATATTCATCTCCAGATGAAGGATAAAAATATAAATGAAATGTAATATATAAAAGCGAAACAGGTCTGTGTCGGCCTGACAGGAGAACGTGGGATGAGAATAGCATCTTTTTCCACTTCTTTCAGAGTTTGTGGCACAATATGACAAGCTGAGAGCTTTTGTGGTAAATCTATATATAAATTCTATAATGAAGCAAAGTGAAATGTACTCTTTTTCACTTTTTTGTGTATGTGGTATACAGTAAATTATCCACAGTACGCTAACACAAATTGGCACACTTCATTTTGACCTAGACATCACAATTTCTATGGTTTTACATGTGTCTGGTGATCATTATCTTCCTCCTGAGCTTTGGCTTGTCAGAATCACTCAAAAAGATTGACGACACTGTTTTCCTCCCAATTAAAACTTTCCTCAGAGCCTGACACTCGTTATGGTGCTGTAACCCCATCCATTAACTGTCTCACATTGTGTTTGTGTGCCTGTTAAAAAAAAGACGTTGAGTGGTAGCCGGGAGGGTTTGCTGCTGAAAACGAAAAACAACCAGTGAAACCAATTTGCATGATGAAGCAACAAGATTTCACCAGTTGTCTTGATTTTTCTACTACCAGACATTCAAACGATCTGGATGCCTGACAAACCTTTATATTCATTCATCCTACTTTTTTATCTCAGCTAAGGGCCCTGACACACCAAGCCAACTATCAGCCATCAGCCATCATCGAGCGTCTCTAGCTGTCTGTCATCTCTGCGTTCTCTTATTGCAATGTATCCTGCATCATTTCACTCGTTCACCCTTGTCATTTCCTGTGCAGCTGATTTAGTAGGTTGAATCAGAATCAGAGGCTGACAAGGAGACATAGAAAGTTCTCTGATTAGCTAGAAGCGAGCAAAGCAAGCAAACAACACTCTCATGACACTCTCATGGCACTCTAACGATGGAAGGTTGCACATCTCGTCTGTAAATGGCTGAGTAGACCATTATTATGTTATAATCAGATTCACAGTGCCAGAAAAAATGGTATCTAGGCTAGCTTTTTTTGGCTGTGTCCCAAACCTCACTAAATAGGATGTCAAAATAGTACTCCATTTTAGGTACTCATACTGCTACACCACAGGTGGTGTGATATTTTGAGATTTATGCTGTACTGTTTACTATTCTGGACAATACTATTGTGTCCTCAAAAATATATTATGAATAAATTTGTACTGTTTTTGCCATACAAATAAAATATGAAGGAAAGGCAGGGCCATTTCTTGCTTTAAGGGCCTCCAAACCCCATTATTTTTAAAACCGAAATGCAAATAAACACACTTTACTATAATTTCGTTTAAAGGTTTTTGTAGAAAAATAATAGACAGAATAACATTAACATAAAATTAGGTAACTAAGGTAACTAACAGCAGACATGCACAAAAAAGCGGCCATCGTGGATTGTTCATATCTATCTGAGGTGGAAAATTGCAAAAAAATTAAAAAAGCAGAAGAGGAGAAAGGACCCAAAACACAGGTGAGAAATTAATGCTATTTAATTGGATTTAGTCAATTTGTTCACTTCCTAGCCTTAGTTGATGTAACTGAAATGGAAACGTTAGTGGCTAACTAGCTAGCTAGTATGTAGAGTAAGAAGTGTTAGAAGGCTAACACACGTTAAGCTGTGTTAAGGGCTGAAGAGTTATTGGATCTTCAGACGATTTTGATTTCAGGGCAGGCCTGAATGTAAGCATCGAAGGAAGGAATGTAACTCGAGAGAAAAAGTCACTTGTAAATCATGAGAGATGATCCCGTCCAGAATAAAGTACAATCACGTAAACATAAATCTACTCTAATCTACATAAATCTACAGATTCAAATCTTTTTCATTTATTTTACTCAGAAAGCTATTTATATTGTTGAATAAAAGTTGTGTTATCTTGATTATGCTTGTACAGCACTTTGGTAAACAATTGTTGTTTTAAAAAAGTGCTCTATAAATAAATTTTGATTTGATTTGAATATTCTGAATATAAAATCATTTTTTACATTTAGTTAAATGTTATTTTGCATTTTATTATGTAAGATCATTTAACTGATTTTGGATTCATTCATTTTGATATTATTGATATTTATTTTTATGTCAAAATTTATTATTAAAAGACTTCAATATGTACACCATATGGCTAAAACCTGACCTGGACACCTGACCATCACACCCATACAGTATGTGCTTGTTGAACATCCCATTCCAGATTTAGTCCCTCTTTGCTGTTATAACAACCTCCACTCTTCTGGGAAGGCTTTCCACTAGATTTTGAAGCGTGACTGTGGGGATTTGAGCTCATTTTGCTATAAGTGCATTAGTGAGGTCAGGCACTGATGTTGGTTGAGGAGATCTGGGGTGCAGTTGGTGTTTCAGCTCATCCCAAAGGTGTTTAGTGGGGTTGAGGTCAGGGCTCTGTGCAGGACACTCGAGTTCTTTCACTCCAACTTTGGCAAACCATGTCTTCATGGAGCTCACGTTGTGCACAGGGGTATTGTCATGCTGGAACAGGTTTAGGCCTCTTAGCACTCTTTCCCAGTGAAGGGAAATAGTAATGCTGCAGCATACAAAGACATCATATACAATGTCTTTGGCAACAATTTGTGGCAACTTTGTGGCAACAGATTGGAGAAGGCCCACATATGGATGTGATGGTCAGGTGTCCACAAACTTTTGGCCATATAGTGTAGCAAGGTTATCTAGCACTATTGTTTATGTCACATGCATTTTTAATATCAATTCCTCTAAGTAGAAAGGATTAGTATTTAAATGTAATGAATCTCTCATTTATGAGTCCAAGTAACAGTATTATCTACATGATCTACTGATCTTCTAGGTAAGTAAAATAAAATTTTTGAGTGTTATTCTCATCTGTCACCTTTCTTTCTGATTATGAAGACATACTATAACCACCTCCTGGTATGGATATTTTCTTTAATGCAGGTGCAGCATGTATGTGCAGCTGTAGTCATTGTGGGGTTTATTTAAATGCAACTTTTCATATAAGACATGAGGAGATGAGAAGCGATCCTCATTTGGCCTTGCTTAGCACTAGCACTCTGACATTGATTTGGATTGTTAGGAGCGTAGGAGACCACTTTACTTCATGTTCTCCAGTCCTACACTAAATATCGAGCACTGCGATTGTCCCATTGAAATAGTTGGGGTAATCGTTTTGGTTCTGGTGACCTGAAGAGACCACCTTCTTATATACAGCCCTGGGGGATTTTTTCTGGAAATTCCTCTTAGGGTTCCTTTAATGGAGCCGTAAATTTAGGAGGGTCCCTAGTTAGTCTTAAGTAAATACTCAGATTGTTTTAGGATTTTTTTTTTCAGCCTCTATGCTATCTGTGTTGTTGGTACAGGTCGATGCTAATCCATAACCTTGATGGAATTGAGGCCACACCTTAAGACCCCCCACAAAACAGTGGGGACTTTCCCCATATCCACAACAGGCCTCATCAATCAATGCACTTTCTGGCTTCCACCCACCTTTTCTTCTTTTCCATTTCTACTTTTTAAGTTTCCCCCCGTTCTTCCTCCCCCTCTCTGACTTTCCCTTTATCCTATACTCTCATCTTCTTTTTTTACCCTCTATATCTCTTCCCATCTCTTATCCCTTTCTCGTTTATACTAGCCGACACACGTTGAAAGGCAGGCAGGCCTTTGGCTCTCTGGAGTTGCTCCAGCTCCAACAAAGCACTGTGAAGCAGGATGATGGGCTTTCCTCACCCATCCACGCAGAGAGGAATGGATGCCCACAGCACACCCTGCCCCCAGGGTTGGCACCAGGCTCAGATAGGCCTGCTAGCTGGACTCTATCCAGCCGTTACCTCAGCGTCTATCGTTGTGTGATGTCTGCTCAGTCTAGTGCCCTTAGGGCATGCTTAATATCTCTGAGGTGGAGCAGACCTGAGGGCCTGCTGGCTATGAAAACACATATCCCAGTTGGTCTCCACTTTATTTGGATGGTAAAATGATTATTAGTTTGACACTTGTACCATCATCATTGCAGTTTAAGACTTCAGGAAAATGTTTTCAGAACCTGTAACACCTTGAGTAATGATTATACCCAGCTGGAAGGTGGATTTGTTGAAGTTAGAAGTGTGTTGTTGCCTTTAACAGCTCAGTAGGAGCTGAGGAAAATGAGACCCATGCTGAGGCCAGTGGTGCCAGTCCATGTACTCCAGTGACACCAAGCTCATTATAGGGTACACATGGTGTGTGTGTTGTACATTTGTGTGTATGCATGTGTCATGGCCTAGCAGACACGCTGAGCTAATCCACCCTCCATCAAAGACAGCCAAGCGGCAATGCAGATTACTCTCTGTGGAGTAAGAGTGTGAGAGAGAGAGAGAGAGAGAGAGAGAGAACAGAGAGATGAGAGAGCATGAGGAACAGGTGAAAGGGAACAGAACATGCTAACATGGCTAGCTACTTTCTGAATCAAGCCAGTTAAGGCCAGCCAAATGGCTGGTTGCACTTGTGCTCACAGTGATGGGTCTTGACCTCCAGAAAGCTCTTTTTTGCCACAAAATGGTCCTAACCATTGGGAATCAGTGTGAATGGTGGATTCTGCTGTTATTTCTTAGTTATGTTGGTGGTTAAATGGACCTGTATGGCCTTCTGCCAAGCTCCTGCTGTCCTAACCAAAGGATGAGATAATTTGCCTGTACATAGACACAATGCAACAAAAACTGAACAGTGAAATAAGACAATTACTGCAGTACTTCCTGAGATTAAATAAATCAAGAGTGATCATTTTAGGAACTAAAAACCAGAGACATGTAAGTTTTAGTTTCCAGACTTCATTAAACGTTCTCTGAAGCACTGAAGGCCTGAGCTTCGAGGCCCTAAGGGTTCCCTTCTGGGTGAAAGATATAGCTATGATCATCAAACCAGATCTACAAGGCATAGAAAAGAAAAAGGGTTTTAATATTTGTAAGTTAATAGACTATGGCACCAAAGAGTTTTATGGAAATTAATTTAAGTAAACATATTCATGTAAGCACTGCAGATATGTAGTTAATAAGTCAGGAAAGGAAAGGAGCTGTACATTTCAAAAACCACACAAAAAGTACCTGAATGTAGCCTCAAAAATTTGGGCAATGAAATAGGGAGACTTTTTTTCTCCTCCCCGAGCATGTGGCAGCATGACTCCTGCCCCATTGGACCCCTATTAGCGCTTGTTGCAGTTCTGATTTTTGACCACTAGGTGAAATAATAACTATATGGAGCTAAATGGGGCAGTGAGAATGCTTCCCCATGACATTTAACATGAAATATACATTTAATATGAAATATACAGCATTTTTTAAATGGGTCACTCAGAAGAGGTCATTACTATTTCAATGGAATTTAAAGTGTATAGGGTTGTGAATGAAGACTTTATAAAGATTAACATGGCTGATATAAATGTTGGGGCTCTGAGAAGGCCCTGATTTGTGCCACAGTTCCACCATGACACCTTCCTTTTGAGTCCAGAAAAACAGGAGAGCAGTAAAAAGTGAAAGAAGAAGTTAGTATGCTTTTCTTCAGTCTCATTTTCCTTGTCCCTCACTGCGTCTACAACCCTGATTCCATCTCTCTTTGTCTCTCTCATTTTCTCTCTCAACATCACCCTAGTCTCTGGGGAAGCAGATTAGAGCATTGCATTGGTCTTACAGAATCAACCCCCCACCCACTACCACCACCACCAGCACTGCACCTTACATTTGATCCCCTTGCCAGGTGACCCAGTGAGGGTCGACCTGACTCTTCCCTCCTCAGCCTGGCACACCATGCCCTCCTGGCACTGTCTTGCCTCCTCTGCCTGTGAGACATCCAACGACTGGCACAGAATGAGAAAACGGCATCTGCATTGTGGCAAGGCAGCATGGGTAATGAACCCAGAGCTGTGAGGATTCCTCCCTATGGAAGCTTGGTATCAAGACTCTTGTAGATGACTGCCATACACTGACTGCTGCGGCTGCATAGATTTTTTTTCTCACCCCTGAGATTTGAGTTGGTCATATGTTAATATTAGATGGTGGTTTTTTATAGATCTGTGCACTTTTTAGCTCTAGGTTCAACCTAGGTTTTTTTCTGTTTGCAATTTGTGGCCGGGGGAGGGGGCAGGATACTGTTTTGGCTCATTTAAATGGATTTTCCTCTCGCAGTGGCTGCCTTTCATTTGCGTGAAGAGAAACCGAGGGCCGTTTGGTTCCCTTAATGAGCGTGGAGCCTGCCTTCGCCTGCCAAGTATGTAACACGTGCGAGCTCCTGTGTATCGCAAAAGCTTACCTCAAGAGGTATACATGCTCTTTTCTTCTCCTGAAGCGTTCCATTTCTCGGCAGCCTCTTTCTGACATTGTTCATTACCAATTACAGCAAGCCCCTGCCAGTGCGTCTCTCGAGCTGCCATGTTCACGTGGTGCCATTCACATGCAGATGCCCTTAAATCCCTGGCTTGCTTTGTTTTAAGAAGAATCAGTTGGTTTCTCCTTTCTGATATTGGGCATTATATTTCACAGCTTGATTGTAACGAAATGTTCATTTGGTAGATACTTCAGGTCCCTCCTCTCTCTTTCACTATTTAATACTCTAATACATTGGTAAATGCTTGATTCTGATTTGTCAGAAGTTGTTGATTTATTTTCCATAACAGCACATCCGAGACAGTAGTTCCAGCTGCAAGATTTATATTAATGCACTCGTTCTAATATATTATCGTTTCTATAGTAACCTACACAGGACTTGTATAACGCTCCACAGAAATATGTATAATAATTGATTTGGTGAAGTTTTCTATGAGGAGCTGTTTATCTTACATTTTCTAAGTGGTCTCCAGTTTCAGCAATTTGTAACAGTCAGAGGTAAAGCTGTATGTTTTCCAACTCAGGAAAGTCTTCAGAATGGAGGGATTTCTGGTTCCTCTGTATAACGACAAGCTGCATATTTTCACCTTATTAACTCCACAGGAGAGAAAAAAGAGAGGCTGGTGAAGGAACAACTGTTTATAGCTGCTATAACGTAAGTGATAATGGGAACTAACTTGTTTCATGGATGTGAAATGTAACGATAAACAGTTAAAATGTGTGACATGCAGTTTTTTAATTATTAAAAAAATTGTCAGCAAATTGCTATAGTGTAAGAGGAACAAAACACTTTGGCAGACGATAATGGAAAATAATGAACTTCGTTGCTTATTTTCTTATTCCAGCATGCCCTGTTTTATTTGTTACTTATATTTTATTAATATTTTAGTGTGTGTATGCAATTTTGTTATTTTCAGGTCATAATACCATTTTTACTGTTTAATAAAAGAGGAACAATGCTAAACATGATTGTTCCTACACGTTACAACTTTTCTAAAAATAATAATAATAATAATAATAATAAAAAATACCAACTATATTATGAAAATGATTGTCATTTTATAAATGACTGTTCTTTGTATAAATCAAAAAGCTGATTTTAGTCAAATTTCTGAAACCTTTTCGTCCCTCTTTCACTCTCTTGCACTTTTTATCCTGCTCCTTCTTCCCCTCCCTCTCCAGAAGACGAGTGCTCTTCCAGTGGCATCATAGTGGCAGCTCTCGCTTTCATCATAGGCCTGCGCTGATGTTATGCCACATCTTCAACCCTGTTTCATGTGCATTAAACCTGCTGCATAAAAAAAACAGACTCATAGCATTGCAGGGAAAACAAGGAGTGAAATGGAAGCCAAAAGATTTTCTGTAGTTGTAAGCAAAAAAATAAAGAAAGGGGAAAAAACATAGATGCCTCTCCATCAAGCAAATGAACTCTGCACAGCTCTCTCTGTCTATGTTAAAAAATAATAACAATAAATAAAGTATGAAGCACAAAGTAGTGGTAACTTGGTGATCTCTAATTATTTCATGCCCCTTGGTTCTGTGGTACAGGACGACATGGTAGCGTTGGTGGGAGAAGAGGGGAAAAAGGGAACGCTGGATGATTGACAGTGGCCCATCCCTCAGGATCTCATTAGGCTACTGACTAAAAGCTAGTGGGCACACTCACGCTGGTCGTCTTTTAGTCCTACATTCAATCAGACGGAAAAAGAAACGCCTTCTTTCGGTAAGCCGCGGAAAGGGGAGAAGGAAAGAAAAAAGGAGGGTGGGCGGCCCTAGTCTTATCTCAGCCGATCAGACACTTCTTTAAAAACCTGTGTTTTTGACCATTTTTTTTATTTATAGTTTCTTGGTGAGAAAGACTTTGCAGTCATCTGGCTGTGTTGGTCCCGGTTCTCTCAATCTCTCTTCTTCTTTCTGCCTTTTTCTGTGTGTGTGTGTGTGTGTGTGCGCGTGTGTGTGTGCGCTCTCTCGGGCTCAAGCTGGTGCGGGTCTGATCGCAAGGCTTCTGAGGGAAGTTTGAAGTGTTAGGCCCTTTGAGAGCTCTTAAAAGGCCAGCACTGAGCTCTCATCATCATGGATGTTGTGAAGTTCACATAAACTTCCAGAAGTTTTGCAGCCCTGGAAAAAAGTTTTCAAAAAAAAAAAAAACCTCTCAGCCATTAATCTGAGTTATGCTGTCTCGCTGTGTCAAAAGGAACATCTACACAAAAATGGAGTGTTTCTAAGTGATCCCGCTCTATTCAGTTAGACATATTTGTGGGCTTATGGTTCAAAAAACATGAACTATTTGGACTTGCTTTGGCATTCTGATGTAGCACCGAGCACCACGGCAAGCCAATGCCAAGCCAGTTATGTGGAAGATATTACAGAAGTAACATTTAACTATGTCACCATATTTGGTCCACTTATGTTTGATTCATTGCTTGATTATTATTGTAATTGCAGTAACATGGGTTCACGCTGATGAAAATATATATATCTTCCCAAAAATATAGCCTTTCTTTTTGTAGTATTAAAAATGTGTTGACATCCAACTGGAATAGTCGACTTTGCAAGAATTTTTTTTTTCTTCTTTTCACATCACCCAAGAAACTGTTTCTTGGCATTTTCTGCTGGGCAACAGGTTTCCGATCCCAGCATCATAGGTTTGGTTCTCAGACGCTGAGGAAAATGCATATCTTCCCAGACATTTGGTTTTTATATCTATAAATTTATAAATATATATATATTATAAATATATATATATATATATATATATATATATATATATGTGTGTGTGTGTGTGTGTGTGTACACACATATATATATATATATATATATATATATATATATATATATATATATATATATATATATACACACACACACACTCATTGGTCAGTTTATTAGGAACATCTGTACACCTGTATTCATGCATTTATCTAAAGCTCATCATGTGGAAGCAGTGCAATGCATAAAACATGCAGATACAGGTTAAGAGCTTCAGTTAATGTTCACATCAAACATCAGAATGGGGAAAAAATGTGATCTGTGTGATTTTGACAGAGTTAAACACAGAATGGTGTCAAAAACAAAAACCATCCTGTGAGCGGAGGGTCTTCAGGCTGAAACACCTTGTTGATGAGAGAAATCAGAGGAGAATGAACAGACTTGGTTTTGCTGTCTATAGTAACTCAAATAAGTGCTCTTTACAAGTTTACGGTGGTGAGCAGAAAAGCATCTCAGCATGCTTAACACATAAAACCTTGAGGTGGAAACGCTACAACAGCAGAAGACCACATCAGGTCCCACCACTCTCAGCCAAGAACAAGAATCTGAGGCTATCATGGGCACAAACTCACCGAAACTGGAGAGTTGAACACTGGAAAAAGTACAGGTGATTTATTTTCTAATCTTCAACTGTCGAGTTTCAGTGAGTCTGTGCCCAGCCTTGTGGTATCATCCTGGAATGGCCTGCTGATGAAAACTCATTGTTTCCAGGATTGCAGTTTTTACTTCTGTAAACACCAGTGGAATAGATGACTTTGTAAATATTTATATTCTGAGTTCTACAGGCACTCAGACATTTTTCATAAAAGCTATTGACTTCATCTGTAAAACCAAATCAAAGCTATGGTGCTAGGACATCTATGATCTCGACTATCATTTATGGTTTGTTACTTATTATTTAGTGTTGGTTTTACACTGAGTATGTTCACACATAGTAAATAATCTAATGACAACAACAAAAATAATCAGATTTTGGCAATAATTCATTCACCACATTCTTAAGTACACTTAAATAACCTGATAATATGAAAAGTTCAGGTCTACAGAGATTACTCATGAATTAGATTTCTTTCTAAATACATTATTTCACACATCAGTTTGTACTGAATAAAACCACCAAAGGAGATGAACCTATTTATTTACAAGTTTGCTTGACAGTGTTGCTTTGGCACCATTTGAGGGATTGGTGTTGAATTAAGTGTAAGCCTAGGTTTGCTTCTGAATCAGCTCTCCTCTACCCGCTTTTGCTTGCACACATGCACAGATGTTTAAAAAATTAAAGATGTCGGATTAAGTGCATATATGTACTGATTAATCCAATTACCGAGCTACAATCTTTATTAGTTTCTTCTTAGATGTCTTTAAACACACTAACAGCTTCCAATATGACACTAGTATGCCATTTACAGTACATGACCATTTAAATAATTAAGTAACTTCTTCCGAGTAAAACTAAAAAATAGGGTGTGCTGTTATGGGAAAATAATCAATGACAATCAGTGAGTTATGTGATGTGGCCTGTTGCAAAAATGGACTTACTGTTATCACCCAGAAGGGTTTTATTCTTCTTATACCACAGCAATTATTCAATGATTAGATTTTATTAATTTATTTATTAATGAATGGCACATCATAGTTTTGATCAATTTATAGTTACATGTAATGTTGTGGAATTTGCACAAAATAAATAATCATGAAATCACTTAAGTTATAACAGCTAAAAACAGGCATTCCCTTACTAATGTCTATTTTTTCCCTCTCTTGATGTTAAGACAACAGAAATGGAACTTTTCATCTTACCAAAGAACCAGAAAGCGTGATCTCTTCTGTCTTGAAGATTGTCACAAAGCTCTAGCACTGGAGACTCCTTCCATAAATGTTAAATAAATGTCTCCTTACAGAAACCTTCACCATATAAACGATTATAGGATTTTCGTTGTTAAATCACCACGCTTTAAAAAACATTGGTTCATTGTTAGTTAGTCTACCTGTGTAATTTTTTTTACAGAAACGTTTGCTATTTTATTACAGCACTATTGACTGTTGTACAGAAAATTCATCAGAACCTTCTGACCATTCAGTATCAAGAATTCATCAGTGTTGTGGTATAACTATGTATACAGTATCTATGTATACTAAGTGTTTGACTTTAGTAAAGATCCATGTTACATTTTTGAAGAATATTGCATGTACATAGAAATATATCACTGCTCAATCCATCTTTAATCCTCATTTAAGAAGAGTACATGATGAATTGTGGTTCATTAATGTCAATTCTTTTGTGCTGAATTTCTGAGTTATATAAAAGGAACTGATCAGTTCACAGTGGACCTTCATAAGAGTCGCTTATAGAGAGTGCACACATATCAGTGACTATGGGAAAACACTAGAAGGGCAAATAAGCCAAATGTGCTGTGGTGATTAGATAGATATACTGCAATCCTTACATCACAACCCTAAACCGTGCAAGATGAAAAAGCTCAATTTGGTAAGAGAGTCTGGCTATTACCCATCTCCAATTAGAGAGGATGGGTGTACTGTTCTTGCTCTGGCTTAATCCCCTCTTAAATTAGAAGAGTGGCAGCCAGCCTCTCAGAGCGATGCATACGGCCCACTCGCTCACCGCTTTTCATTATGTGTACAAAAAGCAGACACACACGCTTGCACAGTGGCTCACAAAGCATGAGGCGTCAGTCATCTCAGAGATTGTGTTGCCTCTTGGGTTCAAACCAGGATTTGTACACTCAAGCAAAACATCTTTCAGCCCCTCTTTTGTCCAACCAATTTATCCAGGAGGCAAAAGAGTGAGTGCTAACCCCACCATTACGATGAGCCTGCTGTAGTGCTTCCATCATAGCCAACATGACTTTTATATCCAGCCGGGTACACAGATGCTGTGATTGATACAGTATTGAACCACAGTAAAGCTTATAGAAATGAAATATATCTGGGATGCACCACAGATTGATGTGCTTGAAAAACACAAGCACAAAGGATTATAGTAGTTTCCAGCCTTGCTGTATTTATAATACACGAAATGAATAATGTTGGGCATTTGTTTAGTAGTTTGTATATTTTTGCGGTCATTAAAATCTTCTCTGGGTGAAGTTTCAGTGGCTTTAATGGGTTTCAGCCATACTAAGTAGCGATCAGCACCGGATTTTGGTTATCCAGTCTGGAATTAATGACTGTTTATAAGGTTTCAAAAAATCTTTGGTGTTAAGCCAACTGGTTTACTAAAAATTAAGAAGAAAGCAAGAAGATCAATGGAGTTTGTTTCACTCTCAAAATCCCTTTGCTTTATGTTCCATTTGAAGTCTATAGTGAGGGGGGGCACGTTCGTTGAGAATCAAAGGGCTGTCATTTATCTTTTAGTTTCTGGAGATCATGCTATGGTTTAAGACTTTAAAAGTAATTATCCACATATGAACAGCAAATTTGAGCGGATAGTCTTTGACTGTTTGCCTTGCACAAACCATGGTGATGCCAAATATGGCGTTGTAATTAAACTCATCGCCTGGCACCAGGGTGCCTGATCTACCAACAGAATGCGGCACTGTCATCGCATCAGGATTCACCATCAGCTTTCATGTCCTTATAGAGGAAAGAGCTTCAAGACACAGCTGAGCTGAGCAATCCAAGCAAACACACATTAACCGAACTGCACAGAGAAAACAACTTAGCAGAGCTGTATATTATTCTGAGGGGTTCCAGAGTAAATAAATACAGTCTGTCAGAAGGTCTGCGGTATAATGCCGTTTTTCAGACGATCTCCACTCTCATCCCACAGAAGAGTCATTCTCCAATCAAAAGGCTTCCCTCATGACCACACAAATGACACACTGTGGTACCGATGCAGTGCTATAAGCAGATCGAGAAACCAAACCATAACCTTGACTGAGCTTATTGAGACTCCGATCCAGCACTTTAGTGTGGCTTTTAGTCATTCTCTCTCTCTCTGGTTCCATCTGGCTTGTCTGGCCGGGCCCCTCGGAGGGCACAAAGGACGGATTACTGCAGCTGCCAGTCATGTTAAAACCCTCAGCCGCTGCCGTCTTCGGCCCGCATCCTTGTCTATCACAAAGGGACATCATTAACATGGTACAATGGAGCCCTCTGCCATCAGCCACACACTCACACACTCCTTCTTCAAGAACACGCCAATGACATGAGAGGACAAAGAAAAAGAACCATGAAATATTCAGATTAAATCCAGATCTCCATAATGTGATTTGAAACGCTCTCACTCTTGACATAGCCAGAAAAACGGCATCTAATTTAACATGTTGTGTTGCCGCTGACCTGACCAGTGATGATGGAGATCTTGAACATTAACAAGTAAGAAAACAATTCCATGAATCCCTCAGAACAGATTTATTTGATGAACTGTTCAAATATTAGGCTCATTTTTCAAACGTACATTCTGGTGATTTATTGGATAGAGCTTTTAATTCCTGAACTTTCCATTGACAGAACACATTAGGTCCAAGTTGACATTATTTATAGGCCTACTGGTGTTTCACTTATTATGGTTTGGATTAAACCCATTCAGTTCATGCTAATAACTATAAGAATTCAATATGTAGTTTGGTAATGGTGGTTTGTGTTTCCACTGTGGTAACAAATAAAAAAAAAATCACTTTGACATAACCATTGACATCCAAACCAGCCAATCATATGATTAATATCCTCGTGTCTTACCAAACCAAAGAAATTGTTGTACAATTGCTATACATGCACTTTTCTTATTCCTGGACAGGTTCTGTACAATTTCTGAGTACCAACATGATCAAACACGACACATTATCATTAATCGCAGGTTCATAAACTCATACAAATTTAGATTATTTAGCTCATATTAAGAAAATCCAAGCACCTCTACCTTACTTGTCCTAATTCATATAATGTTTTCATGAGATCAGGTTCAGCCATTTGATTTTTACAGTTTTAAAAGCTATTTCAATGCAAGATCTAAATACACAGATTTGCTTTAAACAACATGATGTTTAATCAAACAAGGAATATTTTCCATAATTTCAGCTTTGATAAAATGAAATAAAAAAAACTTTAAATTAATAAATAGTAATAAATGTTTGATAGTAATTGGATTTCTCAAAAAAAAAAAGTCTCTGCCTTGATATCACCCGCTTTGAAAATGTCCCTTTGTCTCTGAATGGCTGCATTTGATCTGCTGCAAAATGAAAAAGAACCAGGCAAATGAAATCAGTATAAACTCCATAAACTATAAAGTCCATTTCTTTGCTTCTCACTTCACCCAAACCTTTGAGCGAGAAGCAATGGCTGAAGTAAGCTACGGTTTATCTCAACAGATGCTAGGCTTCTAAAGCAGTGTGTGTGTAGGGAGTATGGGTGTGTATGTGGCAGTGTTGGGGATTAATTTTGTCTACCCCTGGGATCCAATCCACTGCCTCTCAGCGCTGCCCTCAGGAACTATTGGTATTAACAGAAATGATCCAGAGTGGATTGGAGTGTCGTATTGCGCTGTTTCATCTCTCCTCTGGTGAATTCATGGGTTAGGGATGATGTTTTAGGGACTCAGTGAGGACAAGGCCTGTAAGGAACACCGGGCTCTGAGGATTTACACAGCAGTGCCGCTTCCCTTTGGTGCTGTGAAGAAAAACAACTGTCTCCACTTCTGTTTCTGTTGTATGATGAGTTTGTCATATTCCATCATCAACAAACTGCACTGAACTTTGCTTAATAGTCTTTATTGATTCCAGTTTTCATGTCCCACGTGCTGACAGGATAAAATGTCAACAACAAAAACAATGCCACAATGAACAAAACTGGAAACACACACCGTGACGTCTTTGGAACTGGATCTCTAGATCTCCTCTGGTCCTTAATGGTAACCACAGAGTGTGTTCTCCTCTCTCCTTTCATCCCATGGAAAATGTGGCTAGTCGAGAAGAGATTCGTTTCCCCATGGATGTTACTGTACCCCTGGGAGGCCACATCACACACCATAGCCACTGAGAGCGCAGGATCAGATCCAATAAATATCCCTTCTTTAATGACGTCCTCTCTTCCTTGCGTTTGATCGGGAACTCCTCTGCCATTGTTGGTTTTGATTAGCTTAAACTGCTTAAGTCGTGACAAGTCCAGAGCGATTGCGCAGACGGCTCTTAAACCACACGGGCACGGTTTGCCTCTTTATTGGTAACGTAATGGGAGAGTTTTATGATGCTAGCAGAGCTGTGCGTTCGCACAGATTTGGCCTGTGCTTGGACTGTTACACAGTCAGTGGGAGATCATCCATATATTTTCAGTCCAGGAGTAGCCATGATCTGCATCTGGAAAAGCCATAATGTGTTTTATTGGTGCACGGGGGGAGTTCTGGATCACCAATTTGAGATTAAAACCAGGCGTGATGTCAAGATACAGCTCAGAAGAAGTGCGGCACTTTGAACGTGTCGACCTGAGCATGTAAATGTCCACGCAGAGAGGAAATATCTGTACGCTTATATGATATAAATGACAGTACTTTTGAATGATTGTATCTCAGTCTCGATCTCCAACTCTCTGTCTGTGTACATCAACGCAACTCTGTCCACAGCTGAATCAGGTCTCTCCAGACATATCAAAGTCCCAGCGTCGACTAAACAGCCTTCAGATGAAGAAATGGAGAAAGCCCATCGGGTATGGTGTGTTTACCAGAGCACAGGAGGAATCAAAGCATGGACATGGCGTCTGGAGGCATTAAGGAGGAGGAGCAGGCTTGGGAAGAAGAAGGCCGAGTGATGAGGAGGAGATAGAAGATGGAAGAAGGCCAAGTGATGAGACCAAATGCCTCTGGGAAGTAAAAAAAGGACATCAGAGCAAGCCCACCCAAGCATGTAAACGCTGTAAACAAACTGTTGGGGCATGTTTTTTTTCCCTTAGTGTTTACCCACCAAACCCCAAGTCGACAGGCTTCATAACACGCATGGTAGCAAATATTTACAGAACTGTACTCAGTGGGTTTTTAGTATAGAATGTTATCATCTTTCTCGTATTGGGTCACATTGGAGATTTGAGATTAAACCTCTTTAATCATAAACAAGCACCATGAAAAGCTAGCTCCAGGGCTGACAAGCAGACATAAGTGAGAATCAAGTGCTCGTCGCTGTAAACATTTAAGGCAGGGCCTGCTCCACTTCTCTCACACAGCACGTGGCCCAAAAATGTCTTTCAAGTAGCCTTTCAGTTTGATATGAAACCATCTGTTTCCAAGCAAAGGTATGAATAGCATGGTGTGTAACAGTTAACCAAGCATGACAAATGTTCTGTCAGAGCAACAAGAAACTAAATTGTGCACTGTGATTAGTTGTACTGGACACGTTTTTGATAAGAGTGGAATGTATCGTGTGATTATGATAAAATGATACACTCTACTTTCTAGTCTGCATTCCTATGATTTATTCAAAGCAAATGTCAAGAAGTGGAAATCAAACACTTAATAATATAAGAGTAAGCCATGTAAAATTGAGCAGTTTAGCATTTAAAATGCATTTGATAAATAAATACATATATATATGAATACATACACTCATTCAGAGATTGTGAACATAGTGATAATTTGACTGAAAATATTTTCCATAAATACATAATTTTTCTACACATACCCAAATTTTAGTCAATAAGACATGTCTGATGTCCAACATTTTTTATTTTTGGCATAATTTTTTATGAGGCTTACAATAATGCAAACAAAACATTTTTTTGAAAGAAACATTTTAAAATATATATATAAACAAATATATAACACAAACTGCAAATATATTCGCATCACACCTTGCATGCAAGTCTGCCGTTTGTGCTGATGAAGAAAGTGATTTCTCCATTTTTATAGCTCACGGTGTGTCATACAGTGTTAGAAACCACATCAGGAAGTCTGCTTGAGATGCTGAATAACTCTGCATGGTTTGAGCTGAGTGTGTTATGATTTAGACATAAAGTTTATTCTTCTCTTACTTGTTAGCAGCATTAGCCTCGTAACAATCCAAGTATCAATCTAAAATAGCCAACATTTGATAACAAAAATGTCTTAATTGATGGACAGATTCCCTTTTGTTTATGGGGATAATTATGTAACTTACTTTCTTTTGCTTTAAATAATTATAAGATAATAACCATGATCATGGTGCCATTTAGCCCTTGTATCTTTTTTTTTTTATCATTTTTTCAACATTTAATGTAAGAAAATATAAATTTAACAATTGAGAAAATGGGTTAAACCATCTCAGGGAATAATATCTTTTTTTTTTTTACAAGGTTACTTTGCTGACAATGGCTGCATTTTTTTTTTTCCTGAGGAGCAGGTTGAAAGCAGCAGGGTTGCGTTTTATAGCATAGAATTAGCAAATACACAAAATGTGGTTAACTAGCATCCAATGGCATGAGGACATTACATAATGATTTCATAATGATTTACATAATTAATTTTAAATTAATAACTTGCTTTCAACCTATAATTTGGGTAGCAGGATTTCTTTCAAAGCAACCACATCATATTAAAAAAATAAACAATGAGAAAGCTTACTTTTCTTCTTTCCATCTTCTGGAAATTTGGATGATTTAACTTTCTGTTGAACGTGTGACTTGTGGAATATTCAAAATATGTAATAGTCTCATTCAGTCAGAACTAAAATGTACATTTTCATAACCTAAAATGAACGACTCATGGAATAGGATGTTTCAAGCATGAGATGTTAAAAGGATTCACAGATTTATGGAAAATAATATTTTTGAGTATTTAATGATATTTCAATGTAAAGTGTAGTTTCAGTAGGGAAAAAAATGTTTTTCTTATAAGTACTGTAGAGGTTTTTATTCATATTTTAAGTTATTCAGCTGAAACATGTACATAGGTTGTTGGACACTTTACCTGTGTTTTAGCTTTACTTTACTTTACCTACATATTTATAAATGTAATATCAGTAGGATACGAATGGTTCCCCTGTCGTGGAATTACCAGCACTCCTGTTCTTGTCCTGTTGTCTCAAAAGTGGCTCACATACATGTTGTGTCCTCAATCCTGAGCTAAGTCAGGATTTGCCATGGATCTAGGAGAAAAGTTGAAAAGCAGATGTGACTTACATACTGCTGGCACCGGAGATGAAAAGGAAAAGACAGGCAGGTAAGCCACTTTGGTAAACACATTGAACAAGACACATTTATTATCGCTAATGAGTCGTGTTTCCCTACTTTGGATCTTCAGACTTAATGGTTTTTGTTTAGTAATGTCACTTGCTGGTAGGGAATTTCCAAAGTGTTTTTATTGACATTCTAGAGTTTGAATGAAGCCTTTCAACTCCACAGAGTGCTCAAGTGAGAGGGCCTGTAACTAATCCACGGCTGAGTTTTTGGCGTCGTGTGTTCGGGAAAGGTCTGCGTCAACGAGCTGCTCCTGGGATTTGGTTAGAATCCGCTCAAATGAGAGAAATCAATCAGAGCCCTTCAGCTGCACACTTCAGTGCTTGGGAGCGATTCTGCAAGCACTTAGTCATTTATTTAAACAAAGGGGAGGGGAGAGTGTGTTTTACTCCTACACTGGTTAATGGCACATGCAGACACACAGGCTGATGACAGACGTGTGTAAATATTGCTGAACCTGACATGGCACACAAACAGACTAAAAAATCATTACTTTGAAGTTCCAATGCACCCAAAAAATATTAAATAGCTAACTCATTGGTTCTCAACCTCGTGGTCACCTGAAATGCAGCTGGAGGTTGCAGGGGAATTTTACCAGCCATTATTAAGCTCTATAATCTTCTTAGGAAATATTTAACCATAATATTAATAATATAAATAGATACAAAATTTCATTAGCCTGGCTATATATTCAATTCGGAATGTCACTTAAGCCCATTTTACACTTGAACTCTGTGGAGCCGCATCCAATACACTCCCACTGACTTTATTATCAGAGCTGCTGTTATAAAAAATAAATCAACACTTTCTGACAAATCAGATTTTGAAATGAAACAGCACTGTGGTATAATTATATGTAATGTCTTGACCTGCATGTGCAGGAGTACAATTTACTGTATGTGTAGTAGAGGCTTTAAAAAAACAACAATAATACAAAAGCAAGGAAATATATTTAGTTTAATATTAATATAGGAAGATTATTTAGCCATACATTATAGCAATAATTTTAAAGTAGTAGGCCTATAAAACAACAACAACAGACGAACCTAAAAAATTAAATAAATAACGGGTCAGGTCAGAAAAACTTTGGGCTTTAAAATGGGGTCACTGGGCAAAAAAGTTTGAAGATCCCCAAGTTACCTCCTTTTGGATGGTTGATTCCAGTTATACACATTAGTTTAGAGGTCAAATTTCCTTAAATTCCCCTAAAGGTTACATTTTTCCATGTAAACCAGAGACTTTCTCAATATTTCTGATTAAGTTCAGTGTTATATATTAGCTCAGACTATAATTCAGTGTTACGTAAAGACCCCTTAAGTGTTTGTAAAAAAAAAAAAAAAAAAAAAAAAAAAAAAAAAAAAAAAAAAAAAAAAAAAAAAAAAAAAAAAAAAAAAAAAAAAAAAAAAAAAAAAAAAAAAAAAAAAAAAAAAAAACACAACCTGGTTGCAAAAAGACCCGAGTAGCCTAGCAACCTGATGCTACTTGGTGATAACCTGACTGAAGAATCTATTAAGAATTTTATTTAGGAAACGGTTTGACATTAGCTACAATGTTATCAAAAGCCAGGGAATGCTATTTGGCTAAACTAACACTTTCAATTGGTGTAACTCTCAGTGTAACCTATCAGTGGCTAAACGAAGCTGAGTGGTGGTCTATCCTGCAATGATCGAACATCTATACACATCTCCTAGAAACTCTGAGTGTTTATACTAGAGAGAAATTGAAGGTATACAAGTCTCTTAATGCTCACATCTTTTGTTGTTAGTGGGCACATTGAAGACGTAATGGTTTACGATTATAACATCGAGGACGTCATGACACTGAAAGCCGAGGTGCTGCCCAACCAGATGCCATAAACTTATTTGTAAGCTGAACAAAGTTAGCTAGCTAAATGTGTCCATTATACTTAACTCCTCAGTAAGAACTTGAACGAACTAGCTAGCATTAGCTGCCTAGTTTCTTGTTCGTAGGTGAGTTCGTAGGTTTGTTAAAGTAATATAGTGGTTAGCATGTTTGCCTCACAACTCCAGGGTTGGGGGTTTGAATCCTGCCTCTGCCCTGTGGGTGCGGAACTTGCATGTTCTCTCCGTGCTTTGGGCGTTTCCTCCACATACCCTGGTTTCCTTCCTGTGTCCAAAGACATGCATTGTAGGCTGATTGGCATTTCCAAATTGTTTGTAGTGTGTGTGATTGTGTCCTGTGATGGGTTGGCACCCCGTCCAGTATGTCTCCCACGTTGTTCCCCAAGTTCCCTGGGATAAGCTCCAGGCTCCTCCACGACCCTGTGTAGGATATGGAAAATGGATGGATGGATGTTAGCTAACTACAAGCTAGGCCTGTTAAATTCATAGTTAGCAAGCCATCTTTTCTGATGTGATAGCTAATTAGCTGAGATGAAATGGGCACTGCAAAGATGGAGCTCCTTGGTCTAATTATCTCTCCTAATTGCCTGTAACCACAACTGTTTTCTGTTGGCTTGAATCGGTGTCTGAAATGAATGTGTTTATGAACACTTTTCTGATTCTGATACCCAACAGCACAAATAGACATTTTAGAAACCATCAAACAGAAATCACTGTAGTCTCATGCTTTGTTTTGCAACCAGGAGGTGCAGCTGATGTCAGAGTGACGTGTATCACTCTTAGCTTATCACTTTATCACTTCTAGCTCAGTTTCTAATATCATAAAATCTATGGTTACAAATAAACAATCTATGGTTTAATTATCATATTCAGGGGTATTTTAAAGGTGTACATACCACAGTGATATTGTTTTATGATACACAGGATGCAACATTAGGATACATTAGGATGTCCTCAGTTCCCTCACACACACACACACATTGTATCCTGGCTATTTACTGTTTACCCTGCATACTGGTGGTGATGAGATACAGACACTAAATCACTGATAGCGCAGGGAACAAAGCTTGTTTGATCTTTCAGTGAGTGTGTGTGCGCGTGTGTGCTTGATTACAGGCTGGACGGGGCCATGTGACCCCTCAGCAGGTCGAGCGTGACCTTTGACACCTTCCCAGCAGGCCTTGATGCAAACCCAATGCATTCTCCAATAAGACAGCAGGATGAAAGGACGAGTCCAATGCACTGAGCAACAAGAGCATTTCCTCTCTCTTTCACACACAGACTTACACGCACACACACAGATATACACACCCTTCACACACAGTAGGCACAGGCTACAGGCTCACAAAGTCTCTGAATATTAGCATGTGCTTCTGTGTGGTGCCAGAATTTCATTTCTGTAGTCAAAGCACAGAGTGTATCCAGAAAAAAAACTATTCCATTTTAGGTTTTTTGTATGTAGGTCAAGTTTTATGTGTCATGCATTGTTACACATTGCTTTTTTTAACATATGAACCTTGAAAGTACACATTTAACATGAGATAATGACAGACATGTGTCACGAGGCACTGAAGTGCAAATGCTCATCAATCACAGGAAATAAACTTATTCAGAAAGTACAAACACTTTTTGTAGTGTATCTTTTTCTCATGCTCTTCATTTTAATAAGGATACAAGTCTTTTATGAATATTTTAAAACTTAGAGGAAACATATATAAAATATTCTTATACACGTATATAAGTGAGTACTATGCTGCATTCGACTAAAACTCAGTACTCAGTATTTCCATCCTCCAAATAGGAAAAAGTAATGAAAACGAAAACTCAGAATTCCTACTCAGGAAGGTCTTCAACCCTGAGTTCAGCAAGTGAAATCAACATGGCTGCTCACAGCATCAACAGTAAACAATGTAGCATTTCCTCACTTTTAAATGAGTTATACTGTATATACAAGTTTTTTTGTTTTAGATCAATCCACATACAGACATGTTCACTTGTTAAATCTATAACACTCACTGTACAGTTTGATATTTTGAGGAGGAAAATATACATCTCTCATCATGGTTAGCTGGCTAGATTGTTGCTAACAAAAGACATACGAGGAGGCGTCCATATTTTTTCCAACTTTGTAGATCGAACTCACAGAGGTCAAAAATGATGTAATTCAGAGTTCCGTGGAACATGGAATTAGGAGGAGGATTTTTTTTCTACTATTTCGATGTGTAGAAATTGTAAAAAAAAATAATAATAAAATCTAGAATTATATGTGTAGAAATTGATGTTATAGTCTTTATCACAGGCTTTAAAATTTTTGTGAAGGTTCTCAACTGACAGATTAAAAAATATGTGTCTTTGTGTCCAAAGTACGTTCATGTTATTAATACACATAAATACACTATATTGCCAAAAGTTTTGGAACACCCAAAAGTTTTGAATTCAGGTGTTCCAATCACTTCCATGGCCACAGGTGTATAAAATCAAGCACCTAGGCATGCAGACTGCTTCTACAAACATTTGTGAAAGAATGGGTCCCTCTCAGGAGCTCAGTGAATTCAAGCGTGGTACCGTGATAGGTTGCCACCTGTGCAATAAGTCCATTCATGAAATTTCCTCACTACTAAATATTCCACGGTCAACTGTTAGTGGTATTATAACAAAGTGGAAGCAATTGGGAACAACAGCAACTCAGCCACGAAGTGGTAGGCCACGTAAAATCACAGAGCGGGGTCAGTGCATGCTGAGGCGCACAGTGCACAGAAGTCGCCAACTTTCTGCAGAGTCAATAGCTACAGACCTCCAAACTTCGTGTGGCCTTCAGATTAGCTCAAGAACAGTGCGTAGAGAGCTTCATGGAATGGGTTTCCATGGCCAAGCAGCTGCATCCAAGCCTTACATCACCAAGTGCAATGCAAAGCGTCGGATGCAGTGGTGTAAAGCACGCCGTCACTGGACTCTAGAGCAGTGGAGACGTGTTCTCTGGAGTGACGAATCATGCTTCTCTGTCTGGCAATCCGATGGACGAGTCTGGGTTTGGCGGTTGCCAGGAAAACGGTACTTGCCTGACTGCATTGTGCCAAGTGTAAAGTTTGGTGGAGGAGGGATTATGGTGTGGGGTTGTTTTTCAGGGGTTGGGCTTGGCCCCTTAGTTCCAGTGAAAGGAACTCGTAATGCTTCAGCATACCAAGACAGTTTGGACAATTTCATGCTCCCAACTTTGTGGGAACAGTTTGGGGATGGCCCCTTCCTGTTCCAACATGACTGCGCACCACTGCACAAAGCAAGGTCCATAAAGACATGGGTGAGCGAGTTTGGTGTGGAGGAACTTGACTGGCCTGACCTCAGAAAGTCCTGACCTCAACCTGATAGAACACCTTTGGGATGAATTAGAGCAGAGACTGAGAGCCAGGCCTTCTCGTCCAACATCAGTGCCTGAACTCACAAATGCGCTTCTAGAAGAATGGTCAAAAATTCCCATAAACACACTCCTAAACCTTGTGGAAAGCCTTCCCAGAAAAGTTGAAGCTGTTATAGCTGCAAAGGGTGGGCCAACTCGATATTAAACCCTACGGATTAAGAATGGGATGTCATTAAAGTTCATGTGCATGTAAAGGCAGACGTCCCAAAACTTTTGGCAATATAGTGTAAATATTACATGATATTCCATTCCTGATTCGTAAAAGTGTTTTACTTTTTCTTTTAGATAAAAAGTTTTACAGTACATTATAGTTTTAACATTTGTTAAATATAAAAGTGAAACATAACTGATTAACAGAAGAGAATTATCATAAAAATACTCTACGTTGTTTTGAAAAAGCTTTTTGTCTTTGACCTATATGAGATAGTTGACCATACACTCTTTGGGGAAAAAAAAACAGGTTCTTAGCTTTCATTCTACTTAGTACATTTACATTTTACAGGGAAGATTATCTGCTGTAAAGTTCAACAAAAAACATTTTAAGGTTCCTAGACTTAACTTTTTTCTCTAAGAGTATATACAGAATATTTACTCACATTGATAACCCACTTTTCAGGAAAAGTCCTAAAAATGCTGCATATGAAAAATTATTTCATTACAACAAAAATCTGTTACTAGGAGAGATACAAAGTTTTCATCACATTCACATTGTTTATTCACTAATGAGCTCAGTTTGCTATTAATTTTTCATCACACTTTAATTGTACTGGCCTTGATTCTTTAGCTCTCACCAGATGTTTCTAACAGAGCCCAGTTTCCTCATACAGCAACCGTGGAGAGACAGATCAGAAGATTCCCTCTGTCCTAATGGAGATAATCAAAAAGACATGTGTGTGTGTGTGTGTGTGTGTGTGTGTGTGAGGACGTCAATACCCCAAATTGTAGTGAGTCAACACAATAGAAGTCCACATAATATATTGCCTAAAATTGCATCATATCCAACTGGACATCCAGTAAATCCTCCTGTTACATATTTTATTAGGGAATAGGGAAGGGATTTTTTTTTCCCTTGTCACTCTGTTTCACAATTCTCATATAAAAATTATTAGAAACACATGACTATATCTGGTTATATTACTTACAGCATTATGATGTCTAACTAATAAAATGAACATACAATCCGTACCACAAATCCATATTCATCTTACAACTACTTCACTTTATTACTTATTCATTTACTTGTCTGTAATTCTGCATCCTTTGGCATCTTTCCTTGTCACCTGGGTGCTACACTTATCTTTTGCACCTTTAATATGTATCTTTCACCTGGAAAAGTGGATATAGTGCACCTTAAAGTACATAATAAGACCGTACCTTAAGTGAGTTAAGCTTTAAAGATATACTATATGCACTTTTCTAGGTAACAAATACATACAGAAAGTACGAAAGGTGTACCATTGAGGGTTCCAGCCCAGTACCAAGGAATGATACAGTTCAGTACCCTTTTTTCTAAGAGTGTAATAAGGATGGACGATGCCACTGATTTTTCTTTTTGATCAATACCAAGTAATATCAAGACAAGTATCCTGATACTGATACTTCCAAAGTCCTGTTGTGTTTAGAAAAGGAATTTTGTGATGTCTACAAGACCGTTCTCTCTTTGTGTCCTGTTCAATTACAGATATAAGCCATATATATGACAACATACGTTCACGGTCTCCTGTTCCTTGTGTTTGGGTGTTAGGAGGATAGGACTAGCTCACAGTTTTGACTTTGTGTGGACATTTGGCTGGTCCCCACAATGAAAATTGAATGAATAAATGAATAAAGACATAGGAGAAAAGATTTAAAGGAAAAAATACAGAAAGAAGAACAATAGCATTTTTGTCAACTCTTAACCTCGTGAGGAAAATCTTGGAGTGTGGAATTAAAACGAGTGGTGTTGGATTTAGTAGTGTACATTTACATCCAGTTGGATTGATATAAACACTGCAGGTGTTCCTTCAACTCTGGAGGGATTTTACTGCTCACACTATGATCACAAATCAACCTGCCTCCAAACGTCGATACCGAATTTCCCCTGCAACCCTCCACCCCCCTCCCCACCCAGTGTCTGATTTGATTTTAATAATAGCGTGTCTACTTGTGCTGCCGGCACTGCAGTAAATTCAGCAGATCACAGGGCAGGCGCGGGGCTGTGCGCCACACTAAACTGTCCCCCCAAGACACTTTACTCTCCACTCAGCCTCACCTGGGTTTCCACCAATCCTGCACAAGCATAAACCATCACTCAGCATGGACCTCCCCTCTTATCTGACTCCCCTTCGCTGATTTTTTTTTTTTATGATGATGATGATAAACGGCTTTTCTTTTTTCCCCCCTCAAACTTTAATTGCACACTCTTTTCATCTTAATGTGCTGTTTGTTTCCTGCCGTTTATGCAGCAGTGGCAGGGCTGTAATTTCTGGATCCAGGGGAGGTGTGAGGGACTGCAGCAGCAGGTGGAAGATCTGTTTGCCCTCATGCCAGCTCTATCCTCTAGACAAGAGGATGTGGAGGGAGATTTCACCACCGTTTAACACAAATCTCCAGGAATGGTGTCTCTAATGCTGCTAAAATCACAGGGCCTTTAACGATGCTCATAATTCCATGGCCAGGTGTCAGAAGCCTGCTTTGATTTTATTGGGGTGGATCTCAAATTCATTATTACTTGCTCTTATATTATATTGATTTGATCAAAAGGACTTTAGCCTCTATACTGTCTTTAACTTTACTTACTTGGCAGATCTATACATGATACATGCATTAAGAGTTATGGGTCTTGCTTAAGGCCCCAGTATGGCTATTCTGAGGTTTTAACTTATAATCATCCAATCACGTTATGGGAATGGTTTGGTGATTTAATTGATTTAAAATCGAATTGATCAATTGATCATTGTTTGGTTTCTTTAGATTCCTATCAGATCGTTAAGGCTAAGAATATAAAAAAAAGTCACCCAAAATCTTCAGTGCAGACATTACACCTAAGACATGCATGGTGTCTGGTGTTTATTTCTTTAATTTGAATGATAATAATATTAATAAATGCTAACATACAAATTTTACTTTTATGTAGCATCTCCGATAGATTTAAAATGTAGCTCAAAGTGCACAAAGCATTGCTCCCACATTAAATTTATTCTGGTTTCACATCATGTAGATTGTTTGCATTGCCATATGCTTTTGTTTCTGTTTTAGTCCTGTTCTGAGATTGGTGTTTTACCTGAATGTGTACACCTGTTCTGTGTCCTCATCTTTGATTGTCTATTTATACCCTGTTGTATCATAGTACCTTTGCGAAGTCTTATCATGCTATTTGTCTCGTTAAATTGATTTGATTATGAATTATCCCTGTGTTATGTTATCTGCCCGTGTTTTGACAATAGGCATAGACACTGATTATAATTATTGGATTCACCTTAATAAAGAACATGTTGAGTTTTCACAGTTGCATCCTGCCTCATCTGACAGTTTCTAACAGAAACTCTAAGTTTCATACATAGTATATAGGGAAGGCTAACACTAGATGATCTTAAAGACACTATTTTGAACATAGTTTATCAGTCATTCATAGATGTATGAAGGCACTATACCATTAAGAGATTTCAAAACTAGTAATAAAGTTTCATAGTCAATTTGAAAGGCAACAGATAGTCAGTGGAGTGATGCTAAAACTGGTTTGCTAAAGAAGAAAAACTTCTTATCATCACTGTAAGAATGACCGGAATACCTTTGCCATGAGGGGGAAATTTTTAAAATACTTTTTAGTTTTTCATCAAACAATTCCTTTAGCCACTAAACCCTTGCTGCTCTGTGTTTAAGTACTTTGTTAAAGAAGAAAAAACATCTTACCACTGCTGTAAGAATAACAGGAATACCTTTGCCATGAGGGGGAAATTTTTTAAATACTTTGTAGTTTTTCACCAAACAATTCCTTTAACCACAAAACCCTTGGTGCTCTGTGATTAAGTATTTTGACCTTTTCAATTCTCAGAGCTATGATCTGTTCCTGATCATATTGTACATGATTTATCAGTATCAGTTACTTAAAAGCCAAGTTCTTGACTTCCTTCCTAAACATGATATTAAAAATGTTACCACACATACCATAAAAATAATAAAGAATAATATGTTTACATTAATATGATTATTTAAAACTTTACAGTTCCCAGTGTTACATTCTCATACTGGGGTCCGTGAAGTGTAGTCAGGGGATCCATGTTTTTTTTAGTTTTTTTACAGTGATGGAAACCACAACCCACCATTATCAAAACTATAATACGTATCATTTAATTCTTATAATTATTAGTTTATTTGACTGTTCATCTGAATCGAATGGGTTTAATCCACAATAGGCCTATAAATAATGTCAACTTGGACCTAATGTGTTTTGGAGGTGGAGGGTTCAGGAATTTAAAGCTCTATGGCTCCAGAAAATATGCAAAATTATAATATACATGTGACTAATGAGCTTAATATTTGAATAGTTGGATTTTTTTTCATAAAAAATATGAATTAAGGGGGACTGTGGATTTATTGTACAAGTGGGTGCAAGAATTTTGAGAACCTCTGCTGTAACAAGGCTTTAGTCCTTACATACATGTACATGTATACAGTGTACAGATGGATAAAATATGACGTCCTCAGAATCAGAGTGCAACACACAAGACAATACAGGGGGTGTGTACACATGAGTACATGATGTGCAAATAGACAGAGAAGTGTAAAACCAGATCAAAACCCAAACCCAATACAATACTGTAGACACAGTGGACGGTGACGTTAATGACAGTAACAGTACACACAGACAACACACAACACTGAGTTTTAATTGCAGAAAGCTGAGCAAACCTCCTGTGCTGAAGACCTCATTTTCAAGCTAAGCGTGAGGATGATTACGATGGCCCAGGTCGGTTTGGCCCTGCGTCCCTCCTCAGGTCCATGTTTTAAATCTCCTCTGAGAAATTATGCTGTGTTACAGATATATTCCTGCAACGCCAAGGTTATATAACGTTCAGTATTCAGTAGCTGAATGTGAGACACAGCTGAATTCAGGTCAAAGCACAGCAGGAAGGCTTCCTTTTCATGTTTCATCCAGAGGGGTCACTCCTGCAAACTCATTAAGGCAAGAAATGCAAATGCTGCCTTTTTTTAAAAAAAAAAATCTCTCTTTATCTAAACCCTGCCTCTTATTATTGTATTAGCAGAAGGATTAGGATGTATGGACTGGAAGAATTCAGCTGAGGGTGTCTGGACATGAGGACCACCTCACACCATATCCCTGCAAGACGATCGTCTCAAATTAATGGTTATATTTGACTAAGGGATATGTTCATATGTTCGTGATTATTTGTATATAGCTAATTCCTCTATCTAATTATATTTAAGTATGCAGTTTTCACATTTTATTTTAGAAATAGCTGTGCATGGAGACATTACATGCATCTACACTTTTCTCCGCAAATGAGTCAGGTTATGTAAAAACTGCTTATTTTGTTCTGTGCTTTTAAATTTTTTTTTTATTATTTATTTTTTTTTATTTTTTTTGGAGAAAGAAAATCATGTCAGCTAAGAAACACAAAACAAGCCATTAATACTCTGCGGATTAAAAATCATTTCTCCTTGAGAAATCAGTTATGCACATTTCTGCTCTGTCATTGGCCCAGAGCAACAGCAGGATTGTCTGAATAAATGTCTTGCTGTTTTATAATTAACATTTTCCATAAATGAAGAAGGAATATAAACACATTTCCAGTGTTTACTATTCACATTTTTTATATTACTTTATAATACTTAGTACAGTGCCTACATAATCCACTTTTAAATAGAATTCTTGATTGTTTTCCAGACTGTGTGTGTGTGTGTGTGTGTGTGTGTGTGTGTGTGTGTGTGTGTGTGTGTGTGTCTGGGTTTTTTCCCTCTCCCCTCTGGAATGCGGCCAGTCGCGGCTCTTTTGAATCCACATCCACACTTGGATCCAAATCCAAAGCCTTTGATCTTCCCCCCCCTCCCCCCTCCCCCCTTACCCGGAAGAGAACCCTCTCCCCCGCTCTCTCTGTCTCTCTCTCTCTCAGCTGGGATGAGCGTGCACGTGGAAGTGCTGGCGCGCCTCCATGCTCATTACCAAATTTAGTCATACAAAGGAAAAGGAGCGCGAGCGCGAGGAAGAGTGAGGGGGGGGTGGAACGCCGGGGATGAAAGAAGCAGCCGCCAGAAGATCAAAGGAAGTCGTGGCCCCGCCCATTAACCCCTCCCACGCACTTTATAAGAACCCGCCTCACAGGGCCCAGCCTCACTCTCACGCGATGTATCCGAGGCGCAGTTTTCCCTCGCTGTGTTTTTCTTCTTATTTCCCCTGCTTATTTTTATTTGGCTTCTCCGTACGTTTCCGATTTAGAGGAAGAGAATGAGTGTAGTATTTACTTTTGGTTCAGTCGCAGGGAGATTCATTTAAATGTGTGGCAAATATTTTTTTTAGATCATTTATTTAACCTACATTTCCTTTGGATGATTTCCTGCATCACTGTTTCAAATCCTATAACTAGGCTAGGAGTTGCATAATAAATAGGCTGACCTTAAGACAGAACATTTCATAAAGCTGTTCTCCCTCTGGTTTAGGGTTTTCAGGTGGTTAATATTTCACGTGTTTTGGTAGAAATAAAGGATGCTAATAATCTATGTGAACAGCATTGCCTTCCTACCAAATGACTCTTTACTTGACTCAAACTAGTTTAGGCTCATTTTGTTATTTCCTCAATCTAAATTAACTAACCATGAACCAAACAGTCCTTAAAATTCAAAACACTGAATTAAAATAGCAAACATGAAGTTAAAAATCATCAAATGTTTAGAGGTCTACTCATATAGTTCATTAAGGACACACTGTTTTTGCTCAGGAAGACAAAAGCCTCCATTAACCCAGAGTGAGTCATTTTCTGCTAATTATGCACGCCCTTCAGCTCCACCTATGGAAGCAGATCTTTACACAGTGTGACTAATTGAACAACTCCAGCCAGCCTTTCCTAATCTTTTCTAACGCTTTACTGCACTGAAAGATTAGGATATTTCATGCATTTATTTTAAAGGAGTATTTTGTCTCTATCTACTGTCAATTCCTTCACATGGTTATCACAATGCAAATGAATAAATATAAATAAAGCTCAAATTTGCATTTAAAAATTGTTTGACAGGACTTATCAAATAAAGGGTTCTAGCTAAGTAGCCATCTAATAATGCAATATGGTCAAATTTGTATTTTATTAATTTATAGATATGCAGTATACAGTTTCATAGTGGTATTGCCCAATATGGTTTTTTAAACCAATAAAACCAAGCCACATTCCCAGAGTTTCCAAGCTTTGGTTCCACTTTACTGAACATTTCCCTTTCTTTAACACAACCAACCCTTCGTCTAAAGTGCTGTTACTCAAAATGTTTGACTTGTATTTAATTTCCACCACTTTTGTGGATCAGTAACCTATGCACTCTCAAGAAAAAAAGTACTAAACTGTGCCCTTCCTTGTCACTGCAGTGGTACCATCTCGAGTACATCTATTGTCCCTGTACTACATATCTTTTACATGGTACAGTGAATGCTGCGTACCTAAAAATGATTAAAAAGTACATAATTGCACCTTAAGGACCACTGTCCCATCTTTGATTAACTTTTAGTGTAATAATTTAAAGGTACCATTCATGTATCTCTGCAAGTAAATATCATATATCATCATAAAGCACCTTTTGAGATTTTTAACTGTAATGTGTCTAGACTACATAATAATTAAAGCTAGCTTTCAGTCATGGGTTGCATCTGTAGGTTGTCTTCCAAACATTGTCCTCTTCCCTTCTGTAGTAGAGAAAGCAGCATAGGTCTGGTGGCATTCAGAAGTACTCAACACACCTACTAAAGCTAGTCATGAAGTGATGAGTTAAATCAAGTGTGTGTGTGTGTGTGTGAGCAGAGAAATCACCAGACTGAACCTCTAGACGTTTTACTGTAGCATCCACTTGACAGAATTGTTTTCTGAGCTTCACACCAAGAAAGCTCTAACTTAAAATCTAAAGAATTAGCTGAAGCTGTGTTAATTTAACAGCTAATTAGGATCCACACTGCTCTCACTGAGCTCTATTTAGGTTATGTCTGTAACCACATATTATTCACTATGTAGTGCACTAGGTCGAGGGTTTGAAATGTACACTATTTCGAGATTCCAGATGAAAGGTGCATATTAAAAGTACAACAGATAAGGTTACCACCAAAGAGATAAGGGAAGGTCCAGTTTGGCACCTTATTTTCTGAGAGTGTATGAGATGTATGAGTCCTTATGGACTTCTCAGTTTGAAGGGAATAGAGTGCTATTTCAGACTTATGGTTAGATCTGGAATAGAGTAATAGAATAACAGGAATAGAAATCTAAGCAGTAGATTTCCAGAAAGAGGGTTAATGATTGCACAAAAAGCATATCCTACTACTGTACTTAATGCCAAAATAAAGTAGAAAGTAGTCTTGGAGATTTTTTTTTTGTTATAAATTACTAGCAGCCACAAAGTGCACATTGGTATACAGGTTATGTGTGCAACAATCTAATGATTTGGATCAATGCATCGAATTAAAAGGCAATGATCATAAATTTATGGACAAACATAACAACAAAATAAACAAAAACCAACAAAGCAAACAAAAAACCTTGTGTAAATAATTTAATAGGACAGGGCTGTGGGCAAGTCACACTACTAATGCTTTTAAAATAGTCCTTTCTTTATTGTCATTCACAAATTTACAGTAGGCCTACAGAAGATTGTGAACAAATATTGATGCTATTAAATCGAATCGAAATGTGTCATATCGTAGCAGATTCAGCGTCATCGTCAAACACTGAATCATTGCCTTATGAATCAAAATCATATTGTATCATCTGGAAGTCTGAGATTTACACTATTCACTAGCCTACATAGTGCACTAGGTAGAGAGTTTTACTCCAGAAATCAGAGGTTTGAACATCCAGTGAACTTTTGACATCCCACAATGCAATGCAGTAGTTTACATATAGGTTGTATAGAGAATGCAGAGACACTATATAAGCCTTATGCACTTTCAATTAACGCTTTTGTGCAATTTTTGTTTTTTTAAGAACAATATAAAAGGTAAATCACCTCCAAATTATTTGAGATCATCACTGCAATTTAACATAAATCATTATTCGGAGTTCTGTTTCTCTTTAGACTGTTTGTCAATGCAGCAATGCAGCACATCCATCTTTCAACACAAAATCCAAAATTAAATGTATATGTAGATTATGTAAATAAACATAGTAGTCCTTTTAAAAAAATAAATTTCTACATTTTTTTTTTTTACCACAGAAATCAGCTTCATCATGCAACAGTTCTGAATTGTGTAAATTTTGTTCCTCAGGAACATTGTTCAAAGATGATATCTTCTATCATTATCAACATCATCAACACTGTATATTTTAGACTTCAATGCTAACAATTTTTGTTTATGAACATGGCTTTTTTTTTTTTTAATTCAGATATAAGGTTATATCTTTTGTTTCTCATGGTATTTCACATGGACATGGACAATCCATAGACTTTTTTATTACAAGTAATATTTATTTTAAAAAAAAGCATGCAATTTTAAGTAATAAAAAAAGAATGTGGGTATTTTTTTTTTTTTAATAATAATGTATGCATGAAAGGGTTAATAGTAGGCTATGTCCAAAATAATACACCACCATAGGTGTGGTTACTAGGCTATATGGTTTGAGAAGTATCCTTGGAGATTTTTGTAATAAATCACAAAAAGTGCACATTGGTCATAAGCTTTAAATGTACCCCCCCTTTCCCGGTCTGTCCATTTGCCGTTGAGAGATGTATAAACTCTCTCTCCCTCCTTCCTTCCTTCCCTCCCTCCTCCCTTCTTCCTCCTTCCTTCTTACGGGAGTGTCAATCAGAGCGGCGGCGTCTCTTTCATCTCTATCTTCACAGTCAATGCGGGAGCTGGAAGGGGAAAAGGGGAGGAGAGCCGTTGCTACGTTACAAACACGCACGCATGCACGCACGCACGCGCGCTCCACAGAGCTGCATATCGCGCGGAGCCGCTGCTTCACTTCGCAACTGTGCTGTCTGGCGCGCGTGCGGCGCTTCCACAACCCTGAGTTTGTGGACGATTTCTTTTTTTTTTTTTTGGCTGTTGTTTACCGAAAGTGTCGGGTTGAAATACAAAAAAACATATAAATAAAAGCTGACGTGCAAGAGCTTCCGGGACGCTTCTGAAAAGTTTAAAGTGTAGTTTAAAAAAAAAAACAAAACAAAACAGCGACAACAACAACAACAACAACTTCGCGTGGTTGTTTGACTGGAGCCGGGCCGGTGAGCTAGTTGGCTAACTACCAAACAAACTTTAAGAGTTTTTCTCTCTTGTTTTTCTCTCAAGAGGACAATTTCAGAGGAGGAAATACACGAACTACGGAGTCGCTTCGTCTGGAGGGAAGAGAGCAAGTTTTCTTTGGGTTCATTCAGAAAGAAATTTTTGTTTAGACCCGAGCTGAACACCACCGTGGTTTTTTTTTTTTCTTTTTTAAATTTCATCTGGATTTCACGTTGTCACTTTAGCCTAGTTATTGTAGAAATAGTGCTGCTTGTGAGAGAGACTCCGCGTTCAGGTTGCAGAGAGGTTCAAATTCGTTCATTTGTACTGAAAAGGATTTGAGCTCCTGCTCCAGAAAGTTCCCGGGAGAGGTGCTGAAACATGCCGCAGCTGGCGGGTGGCGGAGGCGGCGGAGACCCGGAGCTCTGCGCCACCGACGAGATGATCCCGTTCAAGGACGAGGGAGACCCGCAGAAAGAGCAGAGCTTCGCCGAGATCACCAACTCCGAGGAGGAGGGAGACCTGGCCGAGCTCAAGTCCTCTCTGGTCAACGAGAGTGAGACGAGTCCGAACAGCAACAGCCACGACGTGAGTCCTCACATTTCTGACTCCCTATCAAACCCACTCCTCATCTCTGTAGTGACTGATGGATAAAAATGTGTCTCTGCATTTCCAGCCCTGAGATTTACTGCTTTCTTAGAGTGATTTTGGAGAGCAGAATTCTGTATTTATTCATTCTGGATGCTATTTAGCAACAAATCTCCTTATCGGAGAAACATTTGTTTAGAAATATTATACTTTATCATAACAGTTTCTCTTTTGCTGTTCAAAAACATCTGTTTTTTTTTTAAAACACCTGGTGTCAATTTGCTACTGAGTTTCAGTTCATTCAAAATGTGAACACATTCAGCTTAGATGCCTTATTGAGTTAAAATCATATAATTTATAACAACAAAACAGCACATTTTTAATGCCTCCTGTTTTCTATATACTCCATGAATAAATGAATAAATAAATAATAGTGCATCTATTTGCTAATAGAGATATTGATAAATAAAATTCTAAATACTGCAAAGATTTTAAATTAAATTCTGGCTTGAATAATAATAATAATAATAATGATAGTAATAATAATAATAATAATAAATGTTTCTGTATTGTAAATTGACAGAATTTTATATTGAAGATTGATTTTTACATTTTAAACCGTTTCATTTAATCTACCTTGCTGCTTCTTTGACACACTTATAAAGTATTTCTGAAAATATTGTTTGCAGAGACATAACTGCTTATTATATTCTGTTCTCCATTCCATTTATTATTTTTATTTCATTTATTATTTTTACTTTACTTCCCATTAACCATTTTAAAATGGAACATTTATTAAAGATTGGACATTTTCTTACTACCTACTTGCCTTTTTTTAAATTTGGTAGTAAAATGTTCTTGAATCTTTATCAAGGATGCGTGGATGCAAATGATCTGGCTTTGTTGCATCCTTTCTTAGTCCTTCTGCCCTTTCTGGAGAAAATGAGATATTTCTAAACAAATGCTACTAATCATAATTGTTAAATAAAAAAAAAGGTCTACAGAATTATTTGTGCAATTCCAGATCTTCAAGACTTTGTTTTATTACGGACTATAAACTGTTTTATGCAATGTGGATGGAGCTTGCCATATTTGCAGGATGTGCTTTATTAGCCGATGTTAATGAAGAGCTTCCCTCCTGACTTGTGTAACATTCAGGGTTAGGAAGTGTCATGAGGAAGAATCAAACACTGGGCTAAATGTTAATTAGAAATTCAGTGCAGATCTTTGACTCTAAGCTTCATTTCCCCTCTCTATCACTGCTTCCATGGTTGCAGAAAGTGTGTGTGTGTGTGCAGATTTCTTTTATTTCCCAGGTTTGTCTTCTCATAACATATATGAAGGACAGATTTGGACTGTTTATTGCCAAAAGATAATTAGTGTATATTAAATATTCATCATAGTTATCTCCTCAATGAAACCTGTTTTTTAAAAAAACAATCGGTAAAATCTACAGGAGATGAAACGCTTTGTTTTTTTTCCCCCTCTTTCTCCATCACTTTTCATGCTTTTTGTGGTTATATGTGCAGCATATGAATATGATCAATTTTCTATTCTCTCTATTTCTTTTTTTTTTTTTTAACAGGCAGCTAGACAGTCCCAAATAACCCCAGACTCCTATCATGAAAAACACAGAGAGCATCCGGATGATGGTAAGTGATGCCTTTAAACCACTTTTCACATGACTTGTGGAACACACGACTTGTACAGTTAGGAAATTTGTGTTAAGCAAAAGCAGAAAAAGTTCCTTTTATTAAACAGAAATTCTGTTTATACAATTTTCTATTAACATTTTAAGTATATGGTGTCTAGGATTGCTCATCTGCTTCAATTTTGTCAAGAGAAAAACTTTAAATTTACATATTCACCATTTTACAAAGCACTGAAAAATTACTGTCCTTCAATCTTTAACATTTACCGACCATTTGTGAAACCGCTTTTATTTATTTTTTATTATATCTTTTAACTCCGTTTTACGTTTGACAAGCTGTTCAATAAGACAAGCAGCAGATTTAGTGCTGACGGCGCTCGGCACGTGCCAGCGTGGTGGTCTAGAGGACTCCCACTGACACTCTGGCCTCCACACACACGCCACACACACTCCAGCACTACCATCAGGGACGTGTTGCTGCGGAGTTCATTTGATCTCCACTGATTGCTCGTCAATCTAACGCCTGAGTGTCGGACTTCACAATGGTGGGGCTTGTAGCCCTTTTTGTTCTCGGGTCGTTGTGAATAGTAGCACACCCCCCCTCTTTAAATCACGAACACGCACATCACCACCCCCGAATCGGTCTCGCTCACACCCCCACCTTCCCTACACAGGAGGCTGTCTTTCTGTCTGTTCTTCCTTTAGAAGCAACCCCCTGTTCCAAACACTTTCTGTCTCTCTTTCACACTGACACAAATACACGAGCACTTTGAGGACCTCCGTAAACAGTCGGGGGTCGTCTGTGTTTTCATACTTCGCGTGTATGTCTGTGTGTGTGAGATACTGTGTGTTAATTGTTGCTAATTGGCACAGAGGGCCTCTATTGTCCTTCTAAAAAAACAGGGCTGTGCTCTGGAGCAGATGAAGGGAAAGACATTTAATAAAATTGTAAAAGAAAGACATTTTATAGAGCCATGTACATTTCAGAACATTGAAAGAACAATAAATTAAGTAACTGAAAGAGAATCATGTTTTAGATTTAATTCTAAATTTACTTCTATGTTGCAGTGTTATTGCAGGCAGTGATATTTTATTTGTTATTTATCTTTTATTTTCTAATGCAGCATTCATGAGACTGTGCAAACTAAAAATTTTATTCTACATATGAAAAAGTTGTTGAATCTTGAATCAATGAATTTATTCCTTTTTGCTTGCTTAAAACGTTAATTCTTTTAGGTTGAGTAAAAAAATGTACATTTTAAAAAATATTTTATTATATGTTAGCAAAGAACATGACTCATTGTCATATGAATAACTTCAAGAATTATGAAAGGTTTCCTTTTTCACTCTTGTTGTAGATTTTGATGTGTATTAGAGATCCATTTAGTCCTGTTTAAAATGCATTGAAATCATCTTGTGTACTGGATTTTTCTTTCCTTTCTGAAGGCCTCATATTTGAATAAGCAAAATAACCACCGTGTCCTATTTCTAGGAAAGCTCCAAGATCTGTACAGTAAAGGACATGCCTACTCTGGTTACCCAAGTTACATCATGATGACCAACATGAACAACGAACCCTACATGAACAACGGCTCGCTCTCGCCTCCCATGCCCAGAACGGTGGGTTTTGCTTAGTCTTTCTCATTTGCTGTAGGACAAATCACAGAACTAGTTGCTGCTAGTGTCCCTGAACTTATAATTTTAAGTATGGTGTTTTTAGTTGATATTTATTGTGATGGGTGTAATGTTGAGTAGGATGAATTGGCCAGTTTGCCTCGTGTTGTGATTGAGGACTTGGCAACCATGTGCTGATGTTTATAAGAGAAATACTCATCATACCACTCTGGCTTCTAGCGTGCTGCATAATGTTTGAGGTGTTGTCTTAAAATTGATATACAATTAATACATCCAGTTTAAAAGTAAGTATAGTTTGATGCTCTACATAATCTATACATAGTCTTTCTTTGTTTGATGCTACTCGCTCTCCGTCTGCTCAGTCTCATTGCAAATTTTCAATGCCTGCAAAAAAGACGCAGGACATGCAAGCAGCTGTCCACTCTAATCCTGTTTGGAGGTTTTTGTATGGAGAACAGTCTGGCAGTGGCCCCGTGCCGGGGACGGGCACCCGCCGCAGGCTAACGTACGAGCTCATCTCTGGCATTGTTCACACAGCTCCAGCCTGCGTGTGCTGATACTGAGCAAATGCACGGACGCTGTTGGGTGTTGAGGGGTAAAGTCAGCGTAGGAGTCCAGCTGTGATGAAACCTTGTTTTGCGTGAGAGGGCACCTGTACATCACAAGGTGTTTTTTTTTTTTTTTTTTTTTTTTTTTTTTGCCCCTCTTAAATGTGATGTAGGAAGCATGAAGCACACACTTTTGGCTGTGTCTGGTGTCACATGATTAGTGTTGTATATGGGATGTCTGATTTTCTATTTATTTCATTTCAGTCTTTATTTTATTTCAGTCTCGCCGGTAAAAACCAGTTCAGTGACATTCGTGTGCAATACTGCTGTAAAAATTTTTTCCAAACAATTAGCCAACGTCAGACACGCATCTCTGAAGAGATCCCAGAAGTTGAGCAACGCAAATGACTGTATGCGTTTTCCTCCTTCCCTCACATTCTCCTTCGACTCAAATACGTCGACACAGTATCTCAAGCCTGGGATCAGTTTTCTCCAAGATCAAAGGTGCTAGTCAACCCCCCCTTTCATTCCCTGAAGTTTGGATAGATTTCCATTGGCCATGACATTCCAGTGCCTGACACACACCCAGTCAAGGGTCGGCGGGTTTTCCGCTGCTCAGCAGATTTGCTCCGCTGCTACCTGACTGTGGGAAGGTACCAGGCTGTGAGTTTAGTGAGGAAGAAAGCAGTGGTGAGATTTAAACGCTCCCTCAGGCTGGCTTCGCTGACCCGTGCTGCTATTAGCTTGCCAGTAGCTGTGACCCATGGAGTCTGCGCATGTTGCTCTGACGTAGAGCTTCTCTGATATCATGAATTCTGGAAATGATATCTGAGATCTACCTACAGGTCATTAGCAAATCTTTGCATCACTGTGTATATCAGAATTTAAGCTATAATCTTGACCATTTTTAGTCATTTGCCACTTAATTACTGTTCCTTGTTCTTATAAATGGGGAAAGTTCATTAAGTATGGTCTCCAGAAAGGAAAGGATGAAGAGAAAGAGGAAAAGAGAGTATGAGAGAGAGAGAAGGGTGGTGAGAGGTTGGGTTTTGTTTGGCAGCGTGCTGAGTTCCTGTTCCTTTCGTGGCATGTTTGGGAGCGATCAGCAGGAGGTCGCGTGAGGTTTTACTGTTCCGTTTTGGGTTATTTAAAGTGACTGAATGTGCAATGGTTCATGTTTCTTCATAAGCCACTCACCAAAAGGCGTCAGTGGAAGTATACGAAGGCAGGGCGAAGCAATCTGGTGCTTCATTTCATCATTTTCATGCCTTGGAGGGCCTGTTCAGAGAAGAACTTACAAGTCTGGTCTGTAATCCATCAATTAGCTAACACCTTACTACGGGAACGCTGCCAAAAATTGCGCCTCGGCTTTTATAGTGACAGTTTTATGTTAAGACTTGCAACATTTTGGAAGTTGATGCCATTTTGAAACCTGTGGCTCTTAATAGGAGCTAAAGAAAATCATACAGTTGGCCAGCAATACAAAAGGAAATTTAGGAAAGTATTTACTTTTTTTTAGTATGATTTGACACATCATCCAAAATAACACACTGTGGTTCGTCGTTCGAGAGGGTTGGGGTTTTCGGTACCTATTTCCTACCAACCCAAGCTTGGTGGATAAATTCCTGTAATTGCTAATTTGCTGTTTGAATGTAAGATTGTGTAGGATGTTGGTGGTAGTTCAGAGGTCAGGCTTGTCCCTCCCACATCCCCCGCCCCATTATGACTGGAATCTGGCGATAGATCACACGCGCTCACACACTCTCTCCTTTGATGTGGGACATGACGGATTTCTTCCTCAGGGTGGACGTGCCGTGGAATGACAGCCTCCCCTAACCCTGGCTTACCTAACGAGATTTAACACTACCGTTAACCGTGCTTCCTTTCTTCACAGGCTCTGCGGTGTCAATGTCAGCAAACCACATTTCCCAGCAAGCCATGCTTCCTGAGTATGGGTTGGTCTCGCTAATGCCTTTTCATTAGGGTTGCCAACCCTCAAGGACTGGCCTTGAGACTCAAGGAGTTGGCTGTGGCCTTGTGGAATTATTTAAAAAATATCAGTCATTTAGGGTTGGTGGGAATAAAATACATGAATGACAGAGTGACTACTGTAAATAGAAAAAACAAGCCCTACTGGAATGCCAGATTAACAGCTCTGTACAGAATGCATTTAGCTGGAGTAGGCAGCTGTATTTATCACTGTTTTTGGTAGCTCGTGTATTGTGCTATTCAAACAGCTGATTCGTCTTAATGCTTCAGCAGATGGCATGGTTGTTTAACTGATCGAATTCTGTTCAACATCAACCACTTATTATTGTGTATAATCGCTTCACTTAACACTAACATTTTACATGGCATGACTTTATCTTCTGTACCCTAGCTGATGGTCTGCATTGAAAAACATGTCTTTATATTAGTTAATGTGATGTAAGAAATAAAACACCTTGGAACTTGCTGTTCGTAATGTTACCACCCTGAATTTGATTATTTTCCAATAACAGCATGTTCAATAGTATTTTATTCCGCTTATACAACAGCAATTTGTGAACGATTACAAGTTTTCATTTGCTATTGAATGACACGTCATGCTTTTGAACCATTCAAATAACGGATGTAAACAGTCGTTTCCTCACCAGCCTCTCATTTTTCGAGCTGTTAAAGTTAATAAGGCAAAAAACAAAACAAAACAAAAAAAAAACGGCTTGTCATCTTTCAGATACTGGAAAGCCCAAAGTTCTGTCCTGAAGACTTTCTCATGGAAGAAAACTTGTTACAAAGCACTGACACTGGACGTTCCTCCATAAGTGTTAAACAAACAAGTTTTATTTATTTATTTTTTTTAGATCAGTTTATTATTAGATTATGCCTTAGATTATGTGGAGCATACAAGTCCCTGTGAATGAGTTTTTACAATAGAAATGATAATGTATTAGAATGAGTGCATTAATATAAACTCGTGATTTGAATTACAGTTGCCACTACTGTCAGAGCTGCTTTCAGAATTCAACAGCGCTGTGGTACAAATCATACTCGTACATGACATGCACGTAGACTGTAAACATACTGAAGCATTTTATAGCACTGAGGTGCTCATTTCAATTCCGTCTTACTTTACAGTAGCAATAAAGCCTCCACACATGCAGTGAGTCAGTGAGGAGGGTCACAGAGACGGCCATGTCATCTGCAGAGCAGGTCTGTACACACAGACCTCACAGTGTGTGTGTGTGTGTGGCAGCCCGCAGGCCTTTGAAGTGCTGATGCACATTCAGGCTTTATAAACAAAGCCATCGATACTCCGTCTCCATCCAGCACTAAACACTGCTCTATTGAATCCATGTGGCTGAGGGCTTTTTTATTTTTGAGAAGGAGAGAATGGGGGGTGAGAAAATAAAGTATGTTTTTCTCTTCTTTTTTTTTTTTTTTTT
>CM040456.1:6990988-7049442 GCA_022758105.1 Pangasianodon gigas | reverse complement strand
TCTCCATCCAGCACTAAACACTGCTCTATTGAATCCATGTGGCTGAGGGCTTTTTTATTTTTGAGAAGGAGAGAATGGGGGGTGAGAAAATAAAGTATGTTTTTCTCTTCTTTTTTTTTTTTTTTTTCTTATTGAAGCGGTTTGAAATGGTTGTGTTAAAGCCATTCACCTGAGTGTCAGAGAGTTGTAATTTGTACGTGGTTAGTCTGGTGGTGTTAACAGGAAAACATTCTCTGGAACTAGCAGCAAAGCTCTGCTGCATTTTAACTGCATCCAAATTTTCCTAATCAGCAATGTAGTGATGTGATCCTGGACTGCAATGGTGGACCGGTATCTGATTTGATATATTTTCAGATCTAATTGCCTGGCGTATTTAACAGGGGGAAGCATGTGATGTCTGACATGACACTGATTCTGCATTTAAACTTAGTGTGAAAAACAAAACAAAACAAAAATCTAGCATCTGGGTTATTTTCACATCACTACATTACTGATTAGGAAAATTTGGATATATCATATTGGTCAGCCCTGTTGAACATTGTAATGCCACAGTGTTCAACAGGGCTGACCAATATGATAGAAATCTGACGTCATGATAAATTACATTATAATACACATTTCTGGAGTATCATGGGGATCAGCACTTTTAAACTACTGCATCTGTACAACTTTATTAATATTTATTGTAACAAGTACTCTTGTTAAACAAGTTATTTTTGCACACTGTACATTTGAAAAATTTTATTGAATTTATATTTTCTGTAATTTTTTTTATGTGGTAATACTTCCTGTCTGGCACTTTGTTAGCAAGCCTAAATATCGTTATGCATATTGTGTATCATTTAGCATAGCAGTTTTGTTTCAAATTCAGTGTGCTTGTTAGCAAAAAAAAGAAAAGAAAACTTTTGGAGTTTTTTGGGATTTGCAGTAACTAGTATGCTATCAGACTACTTTCTACCCACTCTCTCTCTTCACCTCAGAGGTCTCCAGATTTTTCACTCCTCAGGACTTGAGTTTGAGTCTGAAAGTCATAAAGTTGCTCTGTGTTTTGTTCTGCATGCTGCTTGTATTCACACGGCTTCTTGTTGTGACTTGGCGGCTACGTGTGACCTCCGGTAAACGCCTGGCGAGGCGTCTGCTAAGCCCCGTGCTGTTTCCACTCATTTGTCAGGCAGGCTCAAGTGTTTGTGTTGCATGTTTTCTTATGTCTGTTTTGTTCTGATTGCTGTTTCCTCAGATGACCGAAAATTCTGTTCTGTTCATGTTGAACATTTGTCTAGTGCAAAGCGACTTCCGCTTTGACATTAATCCTGTGTTCTGGGTGGTGATCGGTAAATTGGGACAGATTCAGCTTGTTTTTGGTGATTTTGTATATTGTAGAATGACAGAAACGAGAATGCTTGACATGCGTGATGTCAGATGCAGCAGTGATAAAGGAGATGCTTGAGCTGCGGACTTGTACGTTGACAGATATGGGACTCAGTGGGAGGTGTGTGTGTGTGTGTGTGTGTGTGTGTGTGTGTGTTTTAAACACCAGTTCTTCTCTGAACTTCAGACGCTGGAATAAGCAGCCCCACGTCCCCTCAGTGGCACAGATGATCAATGACGACTGCAGCACAAAGTTGCAGTTCTTTCTTTTTTAACTTCTCTCTTTTTCAGAAGCTCATTAGTTTTTTGCCCGTCTCTGTGGGTGTGTGAGAGTTAAAGAGGCTCGCGTGCTCTGAGGAGCCGACAGCACTGAAGTATTCATGCTCAGTGCTGGAAGAGTTCGATTCTGGCCTCGGCTGAATTGCAGTACAAAGGGACGGCTGCCACCAGGCTTTATTAGCCTGCCGCTTTAATGGATGTATGGATACAGCTGCCTTTTTTCCCCTTTCTCGCTCTCTCAATTTTTTCTGACTCTACTAGCACATTCAAGTCTTTTTTTTCCTTCTTTTCTCTCCCTCTTTTCCTCTCTCTTGCGGTTTGCTATCAGTTCATTTTTGTGTGGTCTCCATCATGAAAAAAGAGAGAAAAAAAGGCCTGTTCTTTGAATGTGAAAAGAGCCTGTCTTTAATTTTTGGGAAACTCATAAAAGTTTGTCGCTCCTTTCATATTGGCCACAGAATTGAAAACAAATGCTCCCCTTTCCCCCCCGTTCCCTTTGAACTGCCCAATTATGGAGTTGTGAAAATAAAAATCACTCTGTCGATCTCTCTCCTTCCTTCTCTCACACTAGCGCATGCTTCTCGCATTCTCTTTATTCCACATGGGTTTTCTTTTTTGCTTTTGCCTTTCTTTCATTTTTTGTCTTTTATATCACCCCCCCCTTACTGTCTCACTCTTGTTTTGAAGAAGTAGGGGGGGGGTCACTGATGTCAAAGTCAAAACCAAGAGCATTAAGAAAACCGGCGGAATGCAATCCAGCTGCAATCCGACATGACTCTGGAAAATGGGGCTGAGGAGCAGAGAGGCTCACTGTATTCCCAGAGTGCCGCACTGCTCGCGGCCTTGCCTTTGATCTCTTCAAAGCCTCCTGCCTCCGACTAGATGGAGAGTCTTGGCTGCTGTTCGTGAGCGAAAGAGAGAGAGAGAGAGAGAGAGAGAGAGAGAAGGGGGTGGAGGGGGGAATTAGAAAAGGGGGAGGGGGAGGAGAGTCGTGTGTGTTGGAAGGAGGATGAAGATGAGGGAAGAGAAAATGAGAGAAAGACTGTCTTTTTTTTTCCGTTCCAGGCTGAAATCCATCAGTGCAATTACGCATGGCTTCTGATTAGTGTCTTGGTTACCTGAGCGCTCGTGTCTCTCGCATCACTGAGGCTGACACTCACTCACTCACGAATGGTGCTAGAGGTTCAGGACAGAGGCAGTCTGTCCCGTTGTTGTCCAGCAGAGCAGAAAACGGGGGCACGATGGTCCGATTACACATGCAGATGTCCCCATATTTATCTCTGCTGATTTTTTGGAGGTGCAATCGCTGTGGGCCTCCTGAGGCTCATCCAAGCCCCGGTTGTCCACATCTTGCGCTGGCATCCCACTCCACTGACCCCTAACTGACCCAAATGTGCAAATCCAAAGCATATCTGAATGGCTTGAGGTTTCGATAAAGACACATGAATGAAACACACTTTCACACACCTGATTAAGGGTGAACGTGAACAAAAGTGAAAATCCTGTTAGGTTTGAGCTAGCATTCAGCCAGAACGAGACTGAGCACAATTCCCAGGAAATCATCTGGAGGATGAGTGTGAACAAAAGCCAATAAATTAACAGGAGAAAGAATTATTGATGCTGACACATTTTGAGGCAGGTGATTTGAAATCTTAGCACAATGACATGACCACATAGGGGAAAGCTCTGGAAGCATCATATAAATACATGGCAGTCAGGAGACTTCAAGAATGCAACATGTTATGTTGTAAGTAATGAAAAAATTCAGGTGATTCGATAAACTCAAGTGTTTAAACTGTTTTTAGCAGGATGTATGCATCCACATTTGCAGTAAAAGTCTTGTTACACAGAATGTGATGTGGGGCAGGCGATATGGCAAAAATACATCACGATTCACAAAAGCATTTCTATGATACATGATGTGTATCATGATATATAGCTTTGCTCACAAACTGCCAGTAATGTTGATCTAAAAAAAAAATGATTCCATGATTTATATGTCTACAAAAATAATTTTTTTCTTCTTTTGTATATACGTTTGTACAAATATACTTTTTAAGTACAAATTAAAAATATAGTTAACACTGAGGAAAAAAACTGGACATTTCACTATTTTAAAGACTAAGTACTAAAAATCAAATCAGTTGCTATGTCAGTTTGTAAAGGACAAAAGATACAAAAAGATATTACACTATCCAAAATATCTGAGAAAAGTGAATTGTGACTTAATTTATCCCAACATCAATATTGTATCGTCGTATAACAATCCTCACATACAGCAAATTGGGTAGAGTTTTTTTAATGGCTCGAAGTTTAAAGCCCAAACATGACCCATAAAGATACATCAATATCATCTCCCTGTCTCCTTTCCAGCTACCTCAAACTGTTGCTATATACACTTTTGTTGATAACCAGTCAGTGCCTCTTCATGTAGGCGAGTTGTTAAGGTTCATCAAGCAAATGGACATAGACGTGTTTTGATGTTATCTTTCATCTCTGAATCCGTGTTCTAGCTTTATTGAGCTTGCCTTATTCGCTAATTGATTTGGACTTGCATAAATCAGATCTGGCCAATAAGCTCTCGAGTGTTTGGTCACAGGTTCACTGAGCGCTCAGGTGCCCTTCTGAGGTGCTTAGTGTTTTTACAATATGAGACAGATGAGCTTGAGATGGACTATTAGAGCGGGCAATATGATGAATTAATATACATTTCAGTATTGTTCTAAATGATCACAATACAATTTTCTTGGATAACATGGGTGTAACATTTTTTAATCAAACTCTGTTTGGAAGCAGCTGATGTTAAAATTTAAACCGTTAAAATTTTAGGACCTTTTTTGTAGACATTAAATGAGCTCAGTGTTTTGCAGATTTGTAATTAAATGCAACACCACTGTTTGCTCTTAGTTTATCAAACCTATACATTGTGTATCACAGAAATGTCTTTAGGTATCGTGACATAATATTTTTTGTCATATTGCTCACATCTACACAGTATTGTCCTAGCTTTTAACTAATGGAGGTATGTTCATAGACACAGAATTTCTCTCTCTCATGCACTTTGGCTCTCCCTCTTGTGCTTCTGTCTTTGGCATCTCTGTCTCTGTCATTTGCTATTATTTTCCTTTTTCACTTTGTACTTTTTTCCTTTCTGTTGTGTCACTTTGTCTCTTCCTCAGTTACTTTATTTTTGTTCTTCTGCTTCTTGTTACTATACGGTTGTTTCGCATCTCCACTCTCTGCTGTTGTCAGAGTCTGGGAGTTAGCGTTTCTTTGTTTATCTTCGTCTGTCCTTGGATGCAGGATGATGAAATGCTTAAAAGTTTTCGGCAAGAGTGTGTGTGCGCGCGTGTGTGTGATCGGGGTACTTTTGTGCCGCTCGGCTCCTTGATCCCTCATTACAGCGGCTGTTAGCGGAATTTCTGCTTTTCAGTCAAAATGTAGATGCAGTGAAGAAATTCTTTGTTGATTTTATTTAAGAGCAGTTTGGAGGATAATGGGGAAAGACAGACTTTCTGAAATGCAAACACTTGAACAGAAGTTGAGATTTGTATATAATTAGTAAGGCAGGTTTATACTGCAGATATTTGTGGCTTATAAGTCTCATCTGTGTGAAGCTTTTCATGTTCATGTTAGAGAGGCGAGTGGCATTTTAAGCTACCTGCCAACACACACACACACACACACACATACTGCATCAATCTGACCTGGCCTGAGAGATTGAAACAAAAGTGCAATACAAGCAATACAAAATTATGTATTATTATTCTAGTTGTGTTAAAGTCCAATAAAAAACACTCACTGCTTATTGACCTCAGTCTCTTATAAAAGGCAACCCTGCATTGACGGTTACATGATATTAGACTAGGACTGGTTATATGCCAAACAAAGGCACAGTATCATGATACTAGAAGAGTTTTTAATGATGCTTTATAACAGTTTTGGTAACAAACGTTTTGCTAGAAAAAGTTTTGTGACATTTGAAAACATAGAAAAATGAAATACCTATTACTTACAATCTGCTCATCTGTTGGACAGAAAACATTTTTCTTCTTTTATTTCTTTACCACCTGCTTTGCTTTTAGTTCTCTACAGTGGGTACAAACATAGGTTTTTCCTTTTTTCACTGAGAAATTGTATGACTCTTATTGCTTGGCCTGCAAGTTTTTTCCATCACCAACCAGCCCTCTTTCTTTATCTCCCTTTAAAATCGCATATTGGCAAAAGAAAACAAAGGCCTTGTGCACATCCTTCAGTCGTTGTGATTGGCCTTGTTCCACACAGGGCCGTGTTTCGTTTGCTTTGGCCCCTGACAAGTCACTGAGGCGGTTCTTCAAAAGTATCGACTGGGGGAGGTGCTCGTCGACTCTCAAGAGCTTGTTGAAGTGCTCTGTCGTCATACAAGGGTGGGGAAAAGGCATTTGTTTAAAGTAAGTGTGTGTGTGTGTGTGTGTGTGTGTGTGTTTTCACTGGATAATCCCAGCCTGAAAAGCAGTTGTGCTGGGGCTAACTAGCTAATCCTCCACAATGCGGCCTGTTAGTAGTGCAACATTGTCATACCCACTAAAGCCGTCCCCAGAGGAGGGAGCAGCGGGAGTGAGAGTTTTTAGGACAATGTCCTTTTTGCTTTTTTGTCCTTGTTGTGCACAACAATGACAGAATAGACATTCGATGAAGAATGTGTCATCATTAAGTAATTCTGAGATTTATTTTGTACCAAGCACACATTACACACCTGGACATAAAGGCTTTGTGGTTGCAGGTCTGTGTGGGGGCTGATCGTGGGTGGAGACTGAAAGGGGGAGGTCTTTACTCAGGTGGCTCAGGGCCACAAGTTCAAATGGATGGAGCTTTTCAATGCCTTTCCTTTTTTAATAAAACAAGAGGCCTTGTTGCAAAGCTTCATAATGTCTTTTGATGAACTGAGTAGCATTGCGGGCATGTGAATGCAAGATTTCTTTTTTTTTTTTTTTTTTTTTTGCCCTTGGTGCTTTACATTGTTCATTATCCTGTCTCACACTGGCCCCATTCACATATGCACTTTTATGTTGGAATTTAATGGCAATTAATCAGGAAGGGGTTAAGTGTGAACATGAGTCTAAAAGCTGTCAAGATGGACACTTTAGTGCTTGGGAAATTATCAGGAAGCTTGTGTGAGCAGAAGCGATACATTACTGGAGATGCTGACATCTTGATGACTTTATCCTGTGACATGTTGTCACCTTTTTGAGGCAACTGATTTAGGACAGCAGGACGAAACGCGTAAAGCCAAAAGCGAAGAAGAAGAATAAAAATTGGGGCAATTTATATATGAAAGAGCTGTTGATAATCTGTGCCATTGAAATAAATGCTTACAGGATGTGTCACGAATGAGCCAATCATCAGCTGACTCTGAGAACATGTCATAAATAGAGAAGACGCAGGTGCTAAACAAGCTGGAGTGTTTAAATCATTTATGTCACATCCTGTCTAATAGGAATTTTATGATAATTTCTTGTAAAATTACAAACCTGTTGAGGTGACATGGTAGTTATTTTTTAATAAGGTGTAGCCATGAATTAATATATTGAGGCAAAGAGTTACATTTCTCATAGACTAATTTTGTGGCCAGGAAGCACTTAACCTGTGGCAACTGTTGCATTTTAAACTGAGTGCGACCAAGAAATTAATGAATTAGACTATTGTGGAAACCATAACTGTGGAGATTGATTGATCACATTACACTTTACCATATTGGAATTTCACATAAACCCTTACTGAAGTCACTGGTGTTGTGACATGGCTATACCCTTAGCCCACGTCACCATAAACAGATTTTCAGAGTGGATAGACTTCTTCTCTCTCACGTGGTTAGTCTTACCTGGATACTTTGATTTGTACATAAGAAGTGCTGCTGTAATCATAAAGACCATGCTGTGCTCATCCCAGGACTCTTATTCACAATCTGCTCATACTGAACATCCATTCAACACACTGTACTGTTTTACTTTATAGTATACAGTTGTAGAAGAGTAATGATCTGTGACGTATAATCTCACTATCTGGTATGAAGTGGACGGGTTTCATTTTGAGTGTGGTTCTTCTCAAGGTTTCCTATTCGTGTATTCTCAGGGAGTTTTTCCTTTCCACTGTCATCTCTGGTTTGTTCATTAAGGATCTAAATCTACATTTGGATTTCTGTAAAGCTGCTTTGGGACAGTATTAATTGTTACGAGCACTATACAAATAAAATTCATTCTCATAAGATGATTAATTGAAGTCCATATAATTGAAGTCCATAAGTCATATTAAGTATGACATTCCACAGCATATTCAGTCGTGGGCTCAAGTTACATAGTCATTCGTAGCCATGAGATTTAATTTGTGGCTTCAAAATATTAAATTGTGACCTCAATAGATTCATTTGTGGTTACATCTTATTTAAAAAAATCACCTCAGCAAATCTGTATAAAATACTGTTTGGATAGTGCAAGTTTGTATGTTACAGGCCTGACTATAGCTTGAAAGTTACATGTTAAGGTATGACAAGAACGTCTCAGGATTTGAGACTGAAAACGTGATCAGTAAGCCAGTGGTGCCATGGTTGTAAAAACTAGGTCACTATCCTACAACAGAGATATTTGCATCTCCCCAGTCTTTAATGTGCACATAGATGCACATACCACAGTGTCACCACCACATGTCAAACATTAACCTGAAACCAGCCCTGCTGCTCAGAGGGACAGAGAATGAGAGGATTGAGCATGAGAGGAAGAGAAAGGCCGCCATACTGGTAGGGATATAAAGCCGTCTGCGGGCTCCATTCTTCCCTCACTGCCGGTTTCCTCAAATCCAGACTGACAGGCATTCACATGCAGACTGCTGAGTACCTGTGTGAACGAGAGTGCAGCACTATCAACACACAGCAGGCACGTCCCTCCCTCTTCCTCAGCGCCATCACCTCAGTGTCTGCCAAAAGGTGTTTAGCACCTCTCTATCTCTCTCTCTTTCTCTCTCTCACACACGCGCACACACACACACACACACACACACACACCGACACTCCATCCACTCTCTGACTCTCACTGCCCTTTTACCCTTCTCTTATTCATTCTTCTTACATTTTATTATTACTGGATGGTAGGAAGCAGCTAACTAGAGAAACAAATCTACTAGGAAACAGTTACTGTCCCAGAGTTATCTTTTATTCATTTACATACGCTCATAGCTCATTTGATAGCATGTTTAGCTCTAAACCCCAGCTAAATGGATGAAATGCAATGTGTTACAGCTGCTGAGAACGATGGCTATAAATAGCTCGGATAGAAAGCTGGCACCGGCCATGAAGAGGGAGTAACCACTCGTTCATTCATTTGTGTCTCATCGAGGTCATGGAGGCTGTAGAGATCAGTAAAAGAGATCGCTCTTGTTTCTCTGATCTGCTTGTGTGGCTTTTTGAAAGGGGTTGGTTCAACCATGCTGGGTTTTTATTAATTAATTGTGTGTGTGTGCGCGTGTGTGCACGTGTGTGTGTTTGGTCGGTAGGAGCAGCCGGGCCTGCTGACTGGGTTGCTCCAGTGGAATGTTTGACCTTTCGGCAGTGCTTTGATGTGACCAGGCCCTGCTGTGCTAATGAGCCTCAGGCTGCAGGGGGGCCAAGAACTCGGCCAAACCCTCTCAAAACCCCACACAACCCAATCAGATGCTTGCCCAACCTTCATACACCAATAAACATCCACACAGAGTCCACAAGGCCTCTATTCAGCCACTGAAAAACCACAACAACCAAAGAGCCCCACGTGACGCAAATGACTAAGCAGGGTCTTAAATAGATTAAAAACCAGCATCACTTTGCAATGTAGCGTAATTAGCTTTAGAGAGCACTTTGATGAATGCCAGTTACATAAAAAACATTTGAACTGATGCCTTTGGTCAGGTATCAGGCTCTCCGCACAATATAGTTGTTTGTCAGTCATTGTTGCAGTATTGGCTTTTTAATACCGATATCACAGAAGTCTTCAAGATGCAAAGCTTGCTGACCAATCAATTCCTGATGAGCTTTCAGTGGATATTTTTCATAAATTGTCACATTACCATGGAAAAAATGGCAATACATTGGTGAGCTTTAAACATGAAGTTACAGATTTGTGTGTGTTTGTAATATTATCCAAATGTGATAGTCATATAGTCACATCCAGCCATATTCATGTTCAGTTAAATAGCTTTACAAAAATCCTGGTTTTGATCTAGATCCCTAATGACTAAGCCAGAGACGAGGAAAAACACCCTGAGATGGAGTAAAGAACGTCTGAAGTTGAATATAACACACACAAAAAACTAATCTTAAAGCCTTAAAGTGCATAGTATTTTGGTTCACACTGAAACATACACAATGATACGATCAGATAATGTTGAAGTAATTTCAGTTCATTTAGCAGTGACTTTTTGGCAAGAGGAGGAACAGTAGCTGTGTTTTGCTTTGATTTTGGCAGCAAGCTACTAAAACGTGTCTGAGTGCATTTCTGATTTATTGTTAATGTCTGTCAGTGCAGTAGTGCCTGTGCTGGTCATGTGACCTGGTCCTGTGTTGTGTTGATGATGGAGCACAGATGGGCTGTGTTTTGAAATGACATTAACTAAACTCTTCCAAAAGCAGTATTTATTGTGCAGTGTGTAAACATATTTCCAGTTTGCTAAAGATGCCTGGATGATGTAATACTCTGACCAAATTTCCTAATATGCAGCCAGGGCTGTTTTTATGTACTTCAGCAAAGATCATTGGTATATTGGGGTATGAGGTATCATTCATTCATTTATTTCTTCATTTTCTTTGTGTTTCACCTGGTGGCAGTTCCTCCTGGGGAATTCCCATATGTTTCCACACCAACTGAGATATACCTTTAGTTAATTTACTGCCTAATATATGAAAAAGCTAATGCTAAACATCAGCTAATTGCAGTGGATACATAGCTTGGTGGTCTGTTATTGTGACTTTATATGTCAAATTATTATGGTTTAATATTTCTTTCCTCAACAGCTTCTTTGATTTTCAGCTGTCTAACTTAATACGTGAAATGATCTCTCTATGATAACTGTGCCTGTACTCTATTTACATTGCTCGCCTGTCACAAAACGGAGGCTAAAGCCAGCTCTTGATTGCCTTAAAGCCTTTCTTTGTAATATCATTGCATTATATCTGACATTAACCACCAAGTTAAAACAGTAACTGACAAAAATACTGACAAGTAGTCACATGATTGTGTGGTTTAGGCCTCCTAAATCGCATAGGACTACATTGGAACAGTAAGAAGAGTACACTTTTCTGTGGTCCTTCTGGGGGAATGCTTAAAACTTGGCACCAAAGTGTTTACTGAATTTTTAAAAAATCTGACTCCTACCCAGATCAGCAGAAAGTTTGCCCAGTCCCCTTAATTCACACAGTTAATATTTTTTTTGCACTTGCAGTAGTTTGTAATGAACTTTCTATTTCTGTTCTCAAAATCAAAACAATTTAATGTTTTTAACCACAAAGGCCTTAACGAAGATGAATGAATGAAAGCACAGCACCACAAGAACACCCTATATGCGCTCATGTTAATGAATGATTCTGTGTCCTTAGAGCTTCATATCTGAGCGCCCGCATGAAAGTAAAAACCACCCACTCTTGCGACTCCCGATGCACACCTGTACTAAGAACCCTTAATTATCCAATGAACCCCTAAAGAACCCCTTTTCTGAAAGTGTATATATTAACTTTTCAATTTATTTGTAAATATTTTTCTAGTTAATACCTAGAACTTGTCAAGACATTTAAAATTCAGCTTAACTGGCTTGGCACTTCTTACAAGACAGGTTCTTCAAGGGCTCTTTAAGAGTTCATTGGATAATTAAGGTGTCGGCCTCCTAAAATGGTCCTACTTGGATCCCTGTCAGATAGGGAAACGTACAGTTGTAGGTTTTTACATAAAACCTTTAAGAGATCCCCAGAGGGACAACCGAAAACTCCTCTAAAACCTTAAGGGTTCTAAATTTTCCTAAGAGTGTACAGTTTTTACTGGTGTTGCATACAGTATATGACATTGTGAACACAGTTGGTGATGTTTGGCTTCCAACTGGAGTCTGAAGTCACTTCCAGCAGCTGAGTGACTCAGTAGGACTCAGTAACTGAGGGGAAAAAAAACACAAGTCAGTATGATGGATGCTGTAATCACTATACAAGGCTTTAATGTTTAACATGTGTCAGTTTTGTGACAATATATGGCTAGATTTTTTTTTAGGTTTTATTATGAGCAGCTTTCATCAGTGATGAGAAATGAAACATAAATGTGGGTTTTTTAAAGATTCATCATATGGATGGCATGCTAAGCTTTCTGGCCATCTGAGGACAGTCTGTTTAACTTGTCTGTTGAGTGGATGGAAGAAAAGATGAACTGCTCAGAGCGAAGAAAGACTAGGAAGCCCTTCATTGATGTGAATATTTTTTCACCCTCCAGGGCAGGCTTTCTAATGTTTATTTTTCCTCTTACTGTACCTCTTTTTTTCTCCCCTCAGTCTTTCTTACTCACTCTCTGTCTGTCTCCCTCCGTCTTAACTCACTCACTTTTTCTCTGTCTCATTACCCAAGGCGCGTGGCATGTGCCGCAAGTCTTCCTTTCTTCTCCATTAATTGGGTTTGGTTACATTAAGGCCTTTGGCCAAAAGGCTGTCCTGCCAATAACACATTCCATTTTCAACACTCTAGTGAAGACGGCAGGCTTTGCTTGTTTTCTCAAATGCTGATTGGTTATTTATTTAAGCATCTAATTTTATGGTTATATCCCAAACAAGTGCATTGGTGCTCTGTGGCTTGTTGGGATGCTTTGAAGATACCAGGCCAGTAGAATGGTGTGTGTTCACCTTTTGTTGTGTAAAGGTCATGCATTCCTGCTGATCTGAGCGGGAACACCTGGCCTGGCCACGCTGTGTAGGCAGTGCTGGGTGTGTTCTGCCTGTGGCCTTTCAACGTCCTTTGTTTAAGCAGCTAAATAGACAGAAATCTATAGCTAGATCATCAAATCATCCCAACATTCAATTATCAAAAAGAAAATCTATATGTAAAGTCTGTTGTTCTTTGTGTTATTGCTTGTCTGTCATATGAAACTTTTGTAATTGTATTGTTATAATTTAGACATTTATTCTCAATTGTTTATTTATTTATTTATTGCTGTTTCTTTTTATTATCTGTCTGCATTTCTGTCTTGTCTGTCTAAAGCACTGATCAGACTGAACTAAAATTCATCCTCAGAAGGGAAAGGGTGCAGGATGTGAATAAAAATTCACTTCAAATAACAGTTTTGCTTCTCACAGAGTTCAATTCGTAATCCTCAGAAATTAATGAATAGAAAACAAAAGAGCTGGTTGTGGTTTCTTTGTTCTCTAAAATGTAAAATGGACAAACTGCTAATTATTTAATGTTAATGTCACAACTTTTGCATCATTATTTTCTTAACGTTGCTTGAGGCACATCTACAAATCCACAAATTAGTTATTTAGTGTTCTAGGTGTCTATTACCACTGAAATCACATGACACCAGGGTCATGATTTTTGCACAGTCCCACTGAAAACAGCGAAATAGTCCAGTGTTGTGCTGCTTAAGCTCCAGGTAGGTGGAATTTGGGAGAACTGAGTGCAGGTATGAAGCTAAGCTTTGCTGACTTTCACACAGTTTTATTAGGCTGAGAATCTGTCTTCAACATTTCATTTCTCTGACTGAGTGAACCGTTTCGCTCATGCTCGACTGTAGCCGTGAGCATCACAAGTCCTCATTGCATATAAATTACAGAAGTGGGAAGCGATTATCATAAAAGTCCTGCTTCCTCTTTTTTCCTGCATGTCGCCGAAGTGGGATAATTGAGTTGAGTACAAAATGTAGTGTGAGGGGAGAAATGTTTGGAGAATTACCACGAGAACAGTTTAAACATCACTGGTTAGGAGAATGTTGACTGGCCTATGCTACAGACACCTTGTAGCACTGTAGCAGGATTTTTACACCGCTCTGTCTCGCAGTCTCTCTTTCTCTTTCTCTCTCGCTCTCTCTCCCCGTCTCTCTACCTCCGAGTTTCTGTAGGACTTCGGCCAGCTCAAGTTCCGCACAATGAAATTTCTCTTAAAACCACATCTGAGGTTCTTGTGAAGCCAAGCCTGGTTATAAAACTCCAAATGGAATCGCTTCTTTCCAGTCCATGCTGCCTCTCCCCAAATATGAAAAGAGGCTTAAGCCTATTATTTTTCCTCACAATAAAGTGCAAATGCAATGGTGACAGGGACTCCCAGCATGGCTGCCCTATACCCTATACCTTCCCACCCAGTCTGTGTAAATGTAGCATCCACCAGATCTGGGGCCCGAGTTGCCATGACGCCGGCAACTTCAGTTCCTGTGGTCACCACATCCTGGGCTGCATCAGTAAAAGTGTTTGCACAGTCCTCGATGAATGTGTCAAACCCTTCGCTTTATTAAAGACTGCGGCTTTGCAAATTAGACTGTGTGCTACGTAGAAGGACTATATTTTGCAAGATTTATTTGATTGAACCTACTGCCCAAGGGCTCTTATTTTAGAGAACGTAAATATTGTGACTTTCTAGTTCCTCAGGCTGTGCGTGTGTCACATTAGCCTAGCGGTTGAAGTGATGCACAGTGCCGGGAGTTTATTAAGAAGTTGAGTAAAATACACTTTGACAGCTGTGACTGGGCACGTACAAAGATCCAATATGCCGTCGAACGAAACGCAAGAGCTCTCCACTCTTCTGATTTGCTGCAAGTCAACAGCCTTATACTAGCTGGATAAAAAGCACCGTGTGTGTGTCTCACTGAGAGAACGGCTCATTTTCATGAGCATTTTGATGACAGTCCCCCTCTCAGCACTTCCCCATTCTCTTCTCTACTACTCGTCTTTCTTTTCTTTTTCACCCCACTGTGAGACAGGGATGGGGGGCTTAAAGAAAAATCTGCCTGCTTCTTATCTCCTTCCCACAGGAAAAGCCAATAGGAGCTGAAAGGCGTAAAATAAAGGAAGAAGCATGCATGCTATCGTTTAGGCCTCAAGTTCGGACCTGCCTCAGACTACTACTAGCCTCGGGTCGCATGTTGTTAGTAGAGGCTGGGTCGTGGTTAAGCTTCCTGTGCTAGGATAATGTCGGTTAAAGTTACTCCTCCACCTGGATTAGTCCTGACCTTTAACCTTAGTCATAAACTGGTTTACCATGACACATACACAACCACAGACTCTAGTTCTTATGGTTTATCATGTGTCAAGCACACTTTCTGTAATATTAACGTTTTATTTATACCATCAGTGTTTTGGATTATGATTGAGCAAAGTAGAAATGTTAACTGGCTAACAATGATGGAATCCTACTGAGCTCAAATATTAAGCTCCTGCTGCTAATTGGCATCCTATTAGCCTTCGTTTTTCATTTCTTCTCTATTATTTTGCCTTGCTGGGACAAGGACATGATGCTCCTTGGGGCAATGTGGTGCCAGCCACGAGAGACTCCCACACACAAACTCCCACACCCTACGGCTTGAAACCAGACCATCTCATGAAGCAATAATGGTACCTTCCACCTCCCTCTTGGCCTCTCTTGCCAATTAGCGGGTCGGGAATGTCAGGCTTTGCTCACAAATTAGGACAAACTACTCATTTGAACCCAGCCCTACCTCCAGGACCACATGGCCGTTTTGGGCTCGCCCGGCCTGCATGGGCCGGTCAGGAGCCTAATTTACTGGATGGGAACATCAGCCTCAGGACTTGGGAAATAAACACCCTACTGGTCTTCGTCAACCGTGTGAATGCTAGGGACTTATTTTTATTTTTTTCCTGTCATTCCTCCAAAGTTGATGATGAAATTTGGTCATAAGTGGTTCATTTGGGTTACATGAAATGGATAATCATTATGGTAACATATACATCCTGACGATGTTGGGGTTGCTGTGTGTATGTGTGGGTGTGTATGAGAGTGTGCTGTTTAGTGTCAAGACTTTGGCTTTGTGAGTCAGCCCACAATACTGTGTGTGTGTGTGTGTGTTGAGGCCGCTGCTGACGTGATTAACCCTGCTTAGTTCCACCGCAGACGGCCGGAGCTCTGTAATGAACTCCCTTATTCACCGGCTAATGATTCCCTTTGATCTCTAGCCCCGAGACCTCTGCTCTGCCTCTGCCCTGTGGCGCTCCCTTCCTCCAGCTCTCCCTCCTCCCTCCTCTTTTCCTCCCTCCCAAGTATTGCAGTGGAATATTTGGTGTGATTGAGAGAATGTTGGCATGTGAGACCACCAATTTTTATTCTTTTAACCAGGGCATACTGCAGATAAGAGCTAAGCAATGATCACCACGAATGAATGTAATTTTCTTTAAATGGGGAAAAAGTATTTGATTTGTTTCATTTCAATGAGTGAAGTTAAAGGTGATCTTTAACCCTCTGAAATGGGCCAATTAAAAAAAAAGTTTTTTTTTTTTTTCCTGGAAATGCTATGGCATGGTGACATTTATTCCTTACAAAAAAATAATTGAAGGAAAATCCAATTATTAAGTGATGCTCACACCAGAATTTGCTTTGCTATTTTCTTAATGTTGCATGTTGCTTACCCAAATCACATCATCACATGAGGATCATCCATAACTGACTCATTTTTATTCCACCCTTGCAAGAAAAGTGTGATGTGACAAGCCAGTGTGATCATTGCTTTAATGTTATGATGTTTTGTAAAGTGTTGAATTCTAATGTGTCCCTTCCTGTGTGTCTGTCCTGCAGTCAAATAAGGTTCCTGTGGTGCAGCCGTCCCACGCAGTTCACCCCCTCACACCTCTGATCACCTATAGCGATGAGCACTTTGCCCCCGGCCCTCACTCCGCGCACCACCCACAGGACTCCAAAGGTACACACACACCGCATTCGCACCTTAAAATAATAAGTTTGATTAAGACTCAACCTAGAACAGCAGTTAGTTGAGTTCCACCTTGTCCTCCTCAGCAGTTTAGAGCAGCTGGAAGAACCAGGTCTGTGGGGGTGGCAGGGGGTCTGGCAGACAACTGCACACAAGCTCAACTCCATATGTGCTCTTTCCGGCAGACGCTCGTCTCTGCAGCAACTCAATATGAGGGAGGAAAAGATAGAAGGAAGGAGGTTGAGAGATGCGTAGTGGTCTAGTGAGCTATAAATATCCTCAGTGGAGTCCCACACCATCTGAAAACATACGCACACACACTCTTTTTGCCTGATTCTCAGCATCAGTGAGCCATTCATTGTGCTTTTCCAATGGATACAATGGAAAAGTAAAATTATTACTGAGAATCCAGAACTGTCTGTACCCTGGTCAAGTACTATTGTTTGTTTCCCATCATGTAATGGTAACCGTGAACGTAGAAGGAGTTCTCTGGAGGTTATGGAGAACACAACACTGGTGTTAGCATTAAGCATTAACAATGGTATCTATCAACAATGGAAAGGAATGGATTTATCTTTTACTCAGCATTAGTGAAAATCCTTAAAGAAGCCAAACAAACAGAACTTTACGGGTTTTCCATTTTACTTGACTAGGATGTTATCGGACACTATTAAAGATTGCCACATGGTCCAATAGAAAAGTGTTTAAAGCTAGCTAGGCTGGACCAAATCCCAGACTGCACCCTGCTATACCAAATAGTAAGCTGCTGCATGAAAAAGCTAATTGTAGCATGCTATTTCATCATATCATTTAGTGTAGTAGTATTGCACTAAATTATACAGTAGTCTTGGACACAGCTGTTGTGTTTTGTTTTGTTTTGTTTTTTTTTAATGAGTCAATGATTCGTGATGACCTCCTGAAGACTTTACTATGATGGAGAACATACTGCCTGTTACAAAGTGCTGACACTGGAGACTTTTTCCATAAATGTTAAATAAATGTCTCCTTACAGAAAATGTCACCATATCAACAGTTTTGCTTTGTTGAATGTATTAAACCTGTGATATATTATCAGACATGGATTATGTGGAGCATTTGCCATACAAGTCTGTTTGACTGATCATAATTGAGAATACGAATCCAGCAACAGTCATTCAACACTCAGCTCGATAACTCTACCCAGTCTGCTATAGTTAATAAAGCTTCCTTAAAGTACCCCAGCACTCCAAACATCCCAAACCGCACCGTGTCATTCTAAATAGCAAGCATGAAGTGATGCAACAAATTTCGCATTCTATTTAGTATAATATCATTTAGTTTGCGACACAACTTGTGTGAGTGGGTTTTTTTTTTTTTTTTTGGTTGTTGTTTTTTTTTGTCATTGACTTGTGATAATTCACCGACTGTATTTGATTAAGCAGTGGCCTGCACTACTACCTCCACCCTTATGTCCCAGTTTGGTACACTTTGTATCCTGGCAAGAAGGGGAACCAAATTCTGCACGGATACATAGTTACAGTTTGGGCCATTTAGCAATGGAAATGATGACAAAATTGTGTGATCATAGGTTTGTTACAATAGCATGCTGTACTACACTGAAACCAGGTGGAAAAGCTCTATTAGAGCTTAAGTTCTTTCTTTCCTTTTCCTGGTGTTGGAAGAAGCCAGACCTGTTCAGGATTTGAGTTTGGTGTTGATTTGAAGTCCTCTGTGTGTGGGGGCATGTTTGTGTGTGATTGCATGGACACTCAATGACAGATTCCTTCACTCTGGGCTACATGCATACTCCTGACCTTGGGGTATGTGTTGGGAGCAGTCTTGTGTGACGTGAATCAGATCAGTCGGAAGTATTGCATTTGAATTCTCCTCACATCCCTCCATCAATATTACACTGTGTCTAAAATTGCATGCTTGTGTCCTGTCCTGGATTAATTTTTAGATAACAGTGAAATAAACTGAAAAATAGACAAGTGTAGTACTGTTAACAACTTCTGAACAAGTGAAGATGGACACTTTTTGTACTAACCTGTCCCATCATGCACCACTTTACATAAAGGATGGGGCTTGTCTTTGGTGGTGCATCTGTCTACCAGTGTTTACTGTATTTATAAAAACATGACAGGGTGTGCTGTTTGTTATAGGAAAGTAATCAGTGACTGGGTGGTGTGTGGGGGGGTGTGTGTGTGTGTGTGCATCTGCTAAAATAAAATGGTAAATCAAATGATACTATGCACTTCTCTCTGTGTATACAGGAATGCCTAGGCATCATCCTGGTCCAGATATTCCTAACTTTTACTCACTCTCCCCTGGAGGAGTTGGACAGATCACCCCACCACTGGGCTGGTGAGTGTATACACACACACACACACACACACACACACACACACACAGCTCATCAGGCAGCCTAAATCAGCAAATGGCATCAAGATGGTGCGTGTGTGTGTGTCTACTGCTGTTCCCATCTTGAGCTTTCTCCTGACTCAATCCTGGCTGTGTGCCTCCTTGGCTCGTTCAGGCGGTATGCAGCTGCTCCTCAGCTCGCCCTGGCTCCTGTGAGCTGAGCGTGAGAATCATATGAGACAGGAGGAGAAAAGAACTCGCCTGAGCAAGGGCCGAGCACTCTGCGTGTAAACACACTGAAACTGGATCAGACCACAGGCAGGCGCTGAGGTCAACTGTCCCCACTGCAGATCAAATGGGAAAGTAACTGGAGAGGATGTGGAAGACTGGAAACCAAATGGACAGCATGTCAGATTAACTTCATTCGTGCGTAAAGTTTAATTGGTGTTTGTGATCAATAACCAAAATACTGCCACAGAATGCAGGATACAGCAATCCAAGAATGACATTCTTGGTAAACAGCACAAAAGAATGACAAAAAGGGCTGAAGAATAAAGATTTAGTACTGCTTACCAAAGGTTCCTGTTGTATGTTATTTGCTCAATATTGGCATCAGCAGGAATTAATGGTACTTACGGTACTTGCTGGTTGGTTGCACATGCTGTATACTGAGGGTGAGTCAAACAAGAAAAAAGTGTGTGTGTGTGTGTGTGTGTGTATATATATATATATATATATATATATATACAGTACTGTGCAAAAGTCTTAGGCACCCTATTTTTTTTAGTACAAACTTTGTTATAGATTTTTATTTTATGACTTCTAAATTATTGATTCAGTACAAAAACATTTTCGATTTCCAAACATTAGTTTTCCAGCACAAAATTAAATGTTACAGAAAAATGTTTGTATGTCAGTAAAGAAAGCAGCAGATTACATAAGAGACACTTTTCAGATAAAAACATAATGAAGGCTGCTGGGTTTTGCTGCAAAAATAAGAAGGAATTGTGACAAAGTCTTCCAAAGAACTGTGGCTGGTTCTGCAAGATGCTCAGTAACACTTACAGCTCATTTCCTTATAAAACTGCACTAATTGTACCTGAGACTAGTATTTTTTTTTAAGCGAAGGATCGTCACACCAAATATTGACTTTGTTTCATTTATTACTGTTTACTGCTCTTTACGGTATTTATTTAATGTAGAAACATTGAGTTTCATTATTTTTGAAGACATCTTTGCTCTAGAGCATTTCTTTGCATGTGCCTAAGACTTTTGCACAGTACTGTATATGTATGTATGTGTGTGTGTGTGTGTGTGTGTGTGTGTATATATATGTGTGTGTGTGTGTGTGTGTGTGTGTGTGTATATATGTATGTATATATATATATATATATATATATATATATATATATATATATATATATATATATATATATATATATATATATATATATATATAGATTGATAGATAGATAGATAGATAGATAATCTTCATTTTGTTCAGTGCACTTAATGAGTGTCCAGATTCCTCTAGAAAATAAGTTGATTCAGTTCTAATTTATGGTGCAGTTTCAAGGTTTTCATTTGACTCACGCTCATACAATGGTGTGCCATATACACAAGCATAAGGATGCCTTTTTTAAAAGAACATTATAGAAAAAATTTTTCTTACCTGGATCTTACTGGGTCAATAAGTCTTCATGATGGTATATGATTTATGGTGGTAAAACACCTTCACATGCATAGTGTACTGTTTAATAAGGGAGCACCTGCAACAGTGAAGAAGAACTTCAGATTTAGCTTCCTTAACAGAGTTCACCAGTCTGCACTAAAGACTACTTTAATCCTGGGACTTAGTCATCTCACAAAGTGGAAAATATCTTCCTGCTCCTGTTATCAGTAGAGCTATCTGATGGTTAAATGTGATATAACGGTAGCACTAACGTGCAACAAAGGATAATGGTGAAGAGATTTATGTTGAGCAAATTATGCTTGTTGATTCACTGCACTACTCATCTCTGCTGTGCCATGCTTTTCCTCTCTCTGTCTCACACACACATTCACTCTCCTTTGTGGTTCGGTTCTGTTTTCAGGTTCCCACATCACATGGTTCCAGGACCTCCTGGACCTCATGCCACGGGAATCCCCCACCCTGCCATCGTCAATCCACAAGTCAAACACGAGCCTCCACACGAGACAGACCTGATGCACATGTAAGTGGTCCCTCATCATCATCATCATCATCCTCCTCCTCCTTCTCTTGAGTCTGATCCCTGAGTCAAGTAAATGAAAAACAGTATATCTTTAATGACTAGAATTAGGAAAACTAATTGGTTACCAGTTTACTTCATTAGCCAAGTAAATATTATCCCAGGGATGTTTTTACCATGAAATAGGCATATTAAATAAAAATGAGTAGATGCTCAAGAATGGCACAAACATGACTGAATTTGTAAAAGAGCCGTTTCATTTCAGTTGTTGAAAAATGAAGCCATGGAACAATTAGGAGAAATAGCCAACTGGACAAAAAATGATGATGCAAGCATTTCTTCCATGTTGGACTAAACAATAGTGTAAACACACCACATGCTGTGATGTCCTTGGCGCTGAATGGAGGTAGTCGCTCTTACTGTCGTCACTATGACTGATCCATTTTAGTGGAAAATAAACTAAGACCAGAAACCAAGTTGGAAGGTGCATATAGATTGGGACTAGACATATTAAATTAAAAAAATAAATAAATAGATGGATTTGACAGCAGCAAGTAGTAAATATAATCAGCATTAGTTCATTGCTTAAAAACAGCACTAGACCAGATATATTTAACTGGGTATTTAACTGTAATCCCTGCTGCTTCTGTATATTCACCGTTTCCTGCATCTTTTTGCTCCTTTTTGCTTTGATTGCCAGCCAGAGAAAGAAAGAAAGAAAGAGAGACACTGTATATCTGAAACCACACCTTTTTGACAGTTTGCAATGTTTTGGAGGTTTTTTCAGTACAGTGTGTACAATACACACTGTGTCATTTAGTACTTAATTCTATACATTCACATCTGCTGTATCTGAATCTCAAGGAAAAGCGACAGTTAGTAGTTTTATTGCTGCTGCATTGCTGGCAGTTACACTCTCAGAAAAAAGGGTACCCTGGGGTGGTACCTTATCTTTTGTACCCTTAATATGTATATTTCACCTGGAAAATATAGAGTACCTTTAAAAATGATTTAAAGTACATAATTGGACCCTAATTACCTGCGTACATTGCAGCTTTCCCCATACGTATTTAAAATAATAATTTTCATTTAATTAAAATAAAAAACTCTAACATAAATCTTATTGATCTTATTTTGTGTTTAAATTTTATATATCTTTAAAATTGTGAAATATTAATTTAACAGAATTTTTAAAATTTTTCCTTTATTTCAGGGTTAGATTTATTTTTGTACACATTAATTAATAGTATCATTGAGCTCTATGCACTCAATAAAACAGTACTGTTTTGCTCGGAGTTTGTTAGCAAACCAGTATATCGTGATACATATCATGTATCATGGAAATGTCTTTGGGTATCGTGTATCATGTATCGGGCTTGAAAAGGAACATAAGTTGAAAAATGATGTTGATTAAAACAAATAAAATAGCGATAATGATAGAAAGGGTAATGCCCTGTTCTACCTGTTCCTGATTTACTTACTCTTATGCGTGTGTAGGGAAGTTCTGTGGTGAGCTCGTAGATTTTTTGTTTTTTTGAGTGCTTCTACATGGCCTGAACTCATACACAAATGCACACACATTTTTGACCCCTTTTTAATGTGTCTATCCTAGAGAGGGCTCAGCTGCTCCCATTAGCAGTAGATCAAGACCTGCTTGTAGAATCACAGCCTCTAATTAACCTCCATTGGCTGTGGATAAGCAGTAGTGAACAGATAAGACTCTGTGCTCCATTTGGCCCCAGGTAGCAGATCCAGGTCTGAGATAGACGAGTGCAGTTAAAATGCTTTGGAAAGGGACGACTCTTTTCCTCCATTGGCAAGAGGAGCGAGGTACAGGGTTTGGTTGCCATTACTGGTGAAGTAATCTCTCCGCATGAAAGCACCCAACTGGACGTGATTAAAGGCATTCTGCTAGTGAGTCGTGCAGCTCTGCTTTGGATGACCAAAGCGATCGCTTGCTATTCTCACACTAGCTGCCGTCTCTGTGGCGGCGGCCCGGATGACGCCTCTGCCGCCCCCAAGATACCCCGTGTTTTTTTTCTTTTCTTTTTTTCTTTTATTGTTTCTTTATTGATTCCAAACTTTCTTTAAGTGCTTCTTTTTGCGATCGTTTCTTGCAGGAAGCCTCACGAGCAGCGAAAGGAGCAGGAGCCCAAGAGGCCTCACATCAAGAAGCCGCTCAACGCCTTCATGCTTTACATGAAAGAGATGCGTGCCAACGTGGTGGCTGAGTGCACGCTGAAGGAGAGCGCTGCCATCAACCAGATTCTAGGCAGAAGGGTATGTATCGAAGTTAAAGTCCACCATATGTCCTTCATCACTAGCACTCTGTCTCATTTCGTTTAACAGATATTTGGATATAAGAGCTGTCACTTTGTGAGATTTAGTGGTTTTTTGTGCGGGGGTTTGCACAGTCTGGCCGAGCAGTGCTATGGTTTGCCAGGACGTGTTCCTCTTTTCGGAAAAAGAGGAACCACTGAGCATGTTTAATGCCTTAACCAAAGCCTGAGCAGTTTGAGGCAGCCAGCCACAGCAAAGCACCATTCTGCGGTTGTGTGGGGTAATTGCCCGCTGACATAGTTTGAAGTAAAGCGCCGCTAAATTGGAACCAGTGTTTTGATATGAAATCAAAGTTTTTTTCCGCCCCCTTTTTCCCTCGCTGTGCAAGTTAATCTCTTCATCGTGTTTCCCCCTTGCTTTCCCCCCCCACCCCCCTGCAAAATACAAATCATTTGGCAAAGGATTTTGTAGCAAAACACTAGCATGCGTCTCTTTGCTGGGAACTTGAAAGTGCACAAGTAATGGACTGACTCTGATGTTCTTTCTCTAATCTTCTCTTTGCACCCAACAGTGGCATGCTTTATCTCGGGAAGAGCAAGCAAAGTATTATGAATTAGCCCGCAAGGAACGGCAGCTCCACATGCAGTTATACCCAGGCTGGTCTGCTAGAGACAATTACGTAAGTATCCATACATGCTGGGAAATGTGACGTGTGTTTGTATTATGAGCTTCTGTCAGTGTATGTGTGTTACCACTCAGAGATGGCTATAGACATCCGTTACTAGGCCAGTCTAGCTTTTGTAGGCCCTTGAAAAGGCAATGTTTATTTGGTTGACCTTGATTCTTTTACAGTAATTTTGATTTTGGTCTAATCATTTATAATCACAGTAGTCATATGTTTGTATGTACATCTTTAAAAAGACATGTTAAAAAGTATGGTGAAATCTAGCAAGTCAACATTTTACACCTTTCTGCTTTGTCTTTTCAGTAGTTGTTTTTTTTGTTTTTTGTTTTTTTTTTAAAAACATGCCTCTCGTCATTAAGAGCTCTGCAGGGGCAAATATTCTGTGCATACAATAAATTCATTTGCATTTTGCTGGAACTGTTTATTTGAGGATTTATATCATATTAATCTTAATTCAATTTTATTGTTGATTATACTAATACACTATAACTAAATACTTTGTCACTGATCTCACAGGTATGACATGCAATAGAAAGTACAGATGGTACAGCATATGCAGTCCCAAAGTGCTGAATAGTACAAATGGTGCATAGAGCAGGAATGAATAGTGTAGTATTAAGAGCACTAGATAATATTTACCATGATTAATACATTTTCCCGTAACAGCATATCCTGTAGTGTAGTTTTATTCCTCTTATACCAAAAGCAGTCTGCCAGTGAGAATGTTTTCATGAATTGAAGAACAGCTTATTGGGCTAGTTATCCATTTCTAGTTACATTAATTGTTGTGGAACATCTGTGAGACAAGTTACAAGTTCCTGTTATCACTTACATAATAGCAGCTATAAACAGTCTTTCTTTCCTCAGTTTTTTTTTTCAAGAAACGAAGCTTGTCTTGTTACTGAGAAAACACAAACTGCCAACTCTTCTGTCCCCAAAAATTTCCTGTGGTACAGACCAATTCTTAGTTTTAAGAATTCAACAGTGTTGAGGTACAATGCAATCTAGTCATTATGTATAAGCATATACAAAAGCAACCCAAAATCAGTAATACTGATAGTCTGTTACTGTACATAGAATTATACAAATTTCCCCAAAACATGCCTTATGCTTCTCACATTGCAGTACATTGGACTCATTCCCTTAACCTTAATCAGACAATCTTGAGAGAGTCTACTCAAGCAGTGATACGATTCAGGAAATGATGGACGTGAACATTTTAAGTTGAACCAGTCACCAAGCTAGTACGAGCACACAAGGCTAAGAAACACTTCAAAGAGGGATGAACTTTCCACTCAGCTGGTTGCATTAGCGGCGGCCATACAGCTGTATTTAACCACGCTAAGCACTATGAGCCCATCCCTGCTCTGTCTTGCACGCTCGTTCACTACTTGGAGTTCCATGGCTCTGTCAGCCACAGCTAGAATACACAGATTAGCTGCTGAATAAGTGGATTATCAGACTTTTACAGCAGGCAACCAAAGCATGCCTCATATTGGACCGCAAAATGACAGCACAGAGTGATCTATACCTATAGTCACCCTGCTAGGGGATTTAGCATAAGCTACAAATCCTCAACCAATCCTGACTTCTGGCTCGAGAGCAGTGATCTTCATGGAATTAGAGCAGACCAGATATTTTATTCCTATGTTTAACTTTGGGATTGATCATTAGTTCCTAATGTCTTGTACAAGGATTAGTGAGATGTGTTTGAATTGTAATGCTTTCACAGATATAGAAGATTGGATCAGGTAAAGTAAAGAGAGATAAAGGGGTTGAAGAGGAATGTACATTCAGTGTTTGGTGAACATGAAATCTCGAGTGGTCAGGAGGTTTGAGCTGTATGTTTAAGTCTCATTCTGGATATTTTCTAGGGAAAGAAGAAGAAAAGGAAGAGGGAGAAGCTCCAGGAATCAGCCACAGGTAAAAACCTTCCACTCGCCTTCTTTGCTTTATTTTTCTTTTCCACTCCTCTGCATTTGGCTCCCTTCTTTCAGCGAATGTACTGTACAACTTCTGGTTTCTGACTATGTTGCCAGTGTTGCATGCTCTACTCTCAACTATTTAACCATAAACACATGCTTTATATGAGTTTTATAATGTCAGTGCATTTTCAGGGAACCTTCTCAATCTTTTAGGTAGACTAGTGCAGGTTTAGAAAGGTTGTAAAGAGATTGTGCTAGTACTGCAGCAGCACATTTCCTGTCGTCACTCATGCTTTCCATTCCTCCATCCATCTGTCACTTCCTCCACATGACTCACAGTCTTTGGGATTAGTCTGTCCATTCTTTGATAAGACTCAACTCCCTCAGGCTTTAACTCTCTTTCTCTGCCCTGTCCTTTTGACTTCTACAAAGCAACACTAGTGACTTTGATTCGTATTTACTTGTTCTGTGTATTTGTATAGCAGTCAATATGTTTTTGTCTGACAAAGGCCTGTATAGTAGCACTTTTGTAATAGGCTAGTGGGGAAGACATGCACTGAATGTATTTTAATACAGATAACTGATTAGTTTTCACTCTGTCCTTATCAGATTATTCTTTATGACTACACAGTGAAGGTACAATGTTAAGCAAACCCCCCTTTTTGTTAAAGACTTCCATTTTCTGCAGGTACAGCCCAGAGAATGAAAACGGCGTACATCTGAGCAATGGTAAGAGGCCCTCCCTGTCCCTATATTAACTGTCTCTTAATGCAGACTAATCCTAAAGCTTCACCGGTGTGTTTGCGTACACTCATGTTCTACCAACCACACTTAATATATATACTATATAGTCAAAAGTATTAGTATTATGACCATCGCACCCATATGTGCTTGTTGACCATCCCATTCCAAAATCACGGGTAATAATGTGGAGTTGCCACCTTGCTTTGTGTACAGGGGCATTGTCATGTTGGAACAGGTTTGGGCCGCTTAGTTCCAGTGAAGGGAAATTGTAATACTACAGCATACAACAACATTCTAGACAATTGTGAGTTTCCAGCTTTGTGGCAGCACTTTGGGGAAGAACCACATACGTGAGTGACAGTCAGGTGTCCACATACTTTTGGCCATGTAGTGTATCATCCAGTCAACTGTGTCTATTCATTCTATTCTATTTTATTTTATTTATTTTTTAAACAAATACAGGTATTGCTCAGTTTAAAGGTGCAGTTAGTAATTTTTGAAAGTGGTTCTAGACCTGTAATAACCATATCATTTAAAAGATACCTTTCTAATACAAATACATCTTGCTAGTTTCTTCATCTCAGGCTTCTGTTTACATTTTTCTGGCCATGAAATTAGCTCCACCCTCCTAGAGCAGGCTCAATTCTGTCCATTCTTTAAAAAAAAACAACCTCAAGGCATATGTAGTTTAACTAGAAGGAGTGGGATCAGGACATGTGAAGACTTCATTGTAATTCATTGTAATTGTAATTCACCTAATTGTAATTGTAATTCACCTAATTGTAATTGTAATTCACCTCTGTAAAAAAAAAAAAAAAATTACACTCTGCTTCATTAAATGGCCATACGTCATACATCTTTCCTTCCTCACTATTGGTAAGCATATTATTGAACATTCACATGCCATGTACAGTCATGCTGAACTGATAGACGGCACTTTGGATAGAAATATTTTGATTTTGTTAGAGGACATCTGTAAAATCAATGCAATACTATCCACATCTGTGTTATACATTTAATCTTTATTTACACAGACACAAAGTTGCCATAGTCCTGCTTTCTCTTATCTTTTGTATTAAAATCTTGAGTACAAATCTAGAGCAAGCCTTGCTGCGGATGTGCATGCACATTTTGCGTGTGTGTGTGTGTATGTGTGTGTGTGTGTGTGTGTGTGTTTAAGAGGCTGGTTTTAAAAGAACAGACCCAGATGTGATCTCTCCCTATCCTCCCATCCACCCACATGGCCCACATGTGTAATCCGGTGAGCATCATGAATGGAGAGAGGTTTTGCCCGCAGTTTCTGCATATGTTGGACTTTTTGGCTGTGTGGAATGCTAGAAACAAGACAGTGATCCTCTTTCAATTAGCCAGAAGTCCATAGAAATAAAACCAACTCCTGCCGATATCAAGCAAGAGGGCCTTCTGTCTGTCTTTTTCATATAAAGTGACACTGTATCCTGTTATTACGCTCCCTCTGTCTGCAGCGAAACGTACGCAGATGTGACAAATCTGCTCTGCGTATGAGACGAAAGCCACCAGACAAAGGTTTTATGGTCGATCGATTCGCGACCCTGTGGGCTTGCTCTGTGGCTCGCTCTGAACCCAAAATCAGAACGCTTTTCTCCTCGGCTTTTCTTCTTGCGGGCTTGGGGGCTGCTGGCGAGAAAGCCGTCTATCCCTGATCCAATAATTAGCAGTGCCGAGCAGACGGGGGATGGACACCCTCGCTGATTCATTGTGACAGCCTTAAACTAATATGCATAATACCAAGAATACTGCTGCTACCCTGAAAGCCCTCAATTTATGCAGATCTCAGGAGCTGGATTGAGGTTAGCTTAGCGTAGGATCTCAAAAACATTTTAAATGAACATATTTGTCTATTTTTTTTGTCTATTTTTATTATCTGTTTTCCTGTTCTCCTCCAAGGAATGTAACATGACTGTTTATAACAGTATGTATCAAGTTACATTTAATGTAAACTTCATTTTTTATCTTTTTATATAGATAACAAGTTAATGACTTTTAGTATTAGAGAAACATTTCTGTTATTATTTTTGGAGCTATTTTGAATCAAATGTTTCTGCATAATCCTTTGAAGTTGGATACAAAGCATTTTGTTGCTGTTTTATTTATTTTTCCATCATGATCCAAATTTTTTTTTGGGGGATTACTACTCTGACTCTGTTTGCAAACCAGGCAATGGATGTGTGGGTAAACTGGTCAAGAGTGCTAATAATAATAATAATAACAATAATAATAATAATAATAATTTTGTTTTGTCTATGTTCTCAATTATCCATCCTCCACGGCCTGTCTTTTCCATGCTGTTTTTAATGACCCTCTGATTTGCTTTGAGTTTTGAGATTATTATCTGTGCGGGGACACACATGGCCTCCAGGCTCTTACTTTTTCCCCATGTGTGTTTTAGAGGGGTGGGGAAATGCTATGTAGGAATAAAACACAACAGGGCATGGGGTTATAGGAAGCTAATCAGTGACAGTGTAGTGTGATCTGGCCCAACATGAAGCTGATTATTTACATATAACAGCATGTCCCAAAGTGTTTTATTCTTCTTATATCACAGCAATTTACTAACTATTAAGTTAAAAACTGTTGCATTTTGCTTTCATCCTTTTATAGTTAGATTTAATGCAGTGGAATGTCCAAGAAACAAGTTAGTTCCTTTTATCACTTATGTTATGGCAGCTATAAACAGTTGTTTCCTCACCAACCTCTTTTTTTCCTCTCTCTTGAAGTTAGTAAGACAAAAAATGCAAATACCAAGAAACTACAAAGCCCTTTCTCATGGTGGAAAAATTAATGACTGTTAAAAATTGCTAACACTAGAGAGTCCTTCCACAAATGTGAAATAATTGCCACCATTTCAACCATTACACATATTTCTTTATCTACCAACACATTTTTAAATCCATTTATGGACATGGATTACATACATTACATTACAAGGGTCCGCCATACAAGTCCCTGTGAATTAGCTTTTACTATAGAAGCAATAATGTATTAAAATGAGCACTTTAATATAAACCTGTTATTTGCCAGAGCTGCTGTTATAGAAAATTAGTCAGCACATACTGACCAATCAGCAGAATTCAGAATTCAGCAGTGCTGTGACATTAATGAGCAGTTTACTGGGGCTGTGCTTAAGGCATTAGTGTCCCCATAATGCACCTGAGTACACTCTTTTTTTTTTTTTTGTAGCCACTTGGAATCTGATCCTAGGTCTTGGTTGCAGTACCAGAATCATTACACAGAGAGAGATCCTTTACGGAGCTGCAAGAAAAAGCATAGCTCCAGAGTTTGTTGTTGCTGCTGGCAGGCTGCTGGGTAAGGTTTGCCCTGAATCTGGGCGTGGCTGTTGAGGGATTTCAAAGCTGTGTGTGTGTGTGTGTGTGTGTGTGTGTGTGTCGGTCAGAGCATGTCTGGGGGAAGTGTGGGAAAGTTACAGAGGTAGGGGTGCTGTGGAGTACAGGGCCGGCTCTGAGGAATGAAAAGAAGAGCTGTTTCTGTGAGAGCCTCAGCCTCTCTCTCTCACTGCCCTCTGATGTGAGGGCAGGAGTCAGCTGTCAGCCTTTGATGAGAAAGAGGGAGAGAGTGAGGGAGAATGGAGGAAAATGAAAATCCCTCATGCACTGAAATGATAGAGACTGTGTTCTCTCTTTTTTCTTTTCACACTCTATGAAGCAGTGAACTCGCCCTTCTTTCTCTCTATCTCACTGTGTGTTTCTCTCTGTCTCTGTGTCTGTCTCTGTCTCTCTGCCTATGTCTTTCTCTCCCATTGTGTGTGTCTGTCTCTTGTCTGTCCCTCTATCTCATATATCTTTCTCTCTCTCTCTCTTTCTCTCTCTCTCTCTCTCCCTCTCTCTCTCAGCTGTACAGAATTCAGCTGTAGCTCTTTGTCTTTCCAAACCCTGTCCTGTCTTCCACACTGCAGGGTCTGTACTCTGGCCAGACTCTTCAGACTGTGCCATTTTCAAGCTCCAGTATAACCGAATGGGAAGTTTTCCAAGATGTATTGAAATGTGCAAGCGGAGGTGAAATCTGCTTTGAAGGAAGTTGCTCAGGCAGTTGTGATTTAGAGACTGCTTCCTACACCCAAATCTTCACCACAACCACTAACTAAAAGTGGAAGCTCTGTGTGAGAAGTCAGTGGTACTGTTCCCAGTTCTTATACTGCCCATGTTGCTGCTAGGGATGCATCAATCACATTTTTTCCAATATGATATCATGATATGAGGTATTGGATAATGCATGATACTTATAGGATATTTACAGTTAAAAATGTGCTGCTGTGAGAACACACAGTTTTCCATTATATTATTGTAGCTAATAAACTTAAAGAAGTCATTTGTAATTTTTGGGGCCCTCTACTCCTTGCAATCAAATTGCACCTGTAGTTAAAACATTAACACACCTTCATCATAACCCTCTGCTCAAACCAAGTATATTTTGGGGTTTCTTTAATAAAAAATGGATGATTTGAGTAGCTATGTTCTAGTTGAAAAGGAAACCATGTATTGTCAGGTTCTATATGGAACCTTTAATGGTTACCCCATAGAGACAAACTGTAGAATCATTTAAAGAGCTAGGTGACCCTTGTCATTGAAACTACAACATTGTTATAAGTCTCCCTTCCGAAAAAAGGGGGTTAAGGGTTCTGTGGATCAACTCAGTTGAAGGGTTCTATGTAGATTCTTTAAGGGTTTCCCCAAAAAACCCTTTGTAGCATGTACAAACACTTAAAAATAAACACTGCATGTTTAAAATTGGCTTAATGATTTCAAGACTGCATGCAAAGAGCAATATTGCCAGTCAATAACATGCGTATAAAACACATCAGATTTCTCAAATCCAATCCAATAACGATTCACTCTGATGTTTGGTCCTGTGTAAGTGCATGACTCAACAGCAACAGCTGTACCGTAAACAGAGGTGGAGGCCAAAGACTTTGCTTCAGACGCTGAGTCTGCTATCAGCACATCAGAGGGGTCGAGACATCCCTGTGTTTTGTGATGTCTTCTCCATTTCCTCTCGCTCTCATTCTAACTCTCTCTCGCGCGTGCACACACACGCACGTGCACCCAGACCAGTGATGGAGTTTCTCTAAATCTGGCTCCTATTGTGAATGCAGGCGGAACCTCCCACCTCTCCCCACTTTTCCTCCCCCCATGAGCGGCTCTTTGAAGCCTGCCGCCAGTGGAGGCGAGCAGTCATTGTGCCGCTCTTTGATAGTGCCGCTCTGGCCCTCAGTTCTGGCAGCGCAGGGCCACGTCGGCCCCAGGGCCCCCAGCCACCACAACCTCAGATGTGGGCAGATCCTCCATCCCCCCACACCCATCTTTATTCCTGCTGACCTCCATCCTCCCCCACCAGCACATGCTTGAGGTTTGGGGAAGCAGTCGTCTTCCTGCCACACTGCATGCAGGCTCTACCTTCATTCACATGCTTCTTATTCCTTTCCATTTTGGGCTCTGTTACACCTGAATCCTCATTGCAAATGTGTAAGAGGGAGACCCCCCGCCTCACACATGTATACACATGCACTTACACTTTTCTAGTTTTGGTGGTTGCACTGGAGTTATAAAGGCGTAATTGTGCTGGGGCTTTTCCTTTTAATGTTACTGTCTCTGTGCCAGATGATCTGCTGACAGAACAAAGTACTTTGTTCAAAATCTCGTTTTCTTCCAGGTGCCATTTTATTACTGGGCCCCAGTGTTTAGCGGCTTCCCCCGAGCGCTGGCCCACTCGTAGCGGCCGTTTGATTTTATGGACTCGCTGCTTTGCAGGGCATTGCCAAACCAAACGCCTAGCCGAGCATTGCAAGGCCAGGCCACTGGCACAGTGTCAGGAGAGAAGGAGAGAGACAGGAAGAGGGAGGGAAAGAGAGAGAAGGGGGGCTTTCCAGTTGGCTGGACTTAACACAACCCAGATTATGCTCACGCACACACTCTCATACACTCAGTCCGTAGTACTTTATTCAGGCCGCTTCTGCTTGCCTGCCTGCCTGCCAGAGTAGGACCGTGATGTCATACACACTTTGATCTGTTTTATTTCCTCTCGTCGTTTCAGCTTTTTGGTTTTTTTTTTTTTTTGTTTGTTTTTTTGTGCGTGAGTATGTAAGTAGCGCCTGCAGGCTCTAGCAGGTACTCCACTCTCTGCTGTGGCCGCGTAACCTCTACAGATCTTCTCTTTCCAAAAAGCTTGCACGCTGCATGTGGGATTCTTTTGGTCAGCTTATTTTCAGTCGTCTTTTTTTTTTTTTTTTGAGAGAGAGAGAGAGAGAGAGAGAGAGAAACCCAAACCGCCAGTGTGGGAGAGCGGTGCAGAGAGGGAGGTGTGTCGGCTCCAGCTGCAGGCTCTTTGATTTGGCCCGGGAGGTGAACGGGCCGATTGAGGGACCCAAGGCCGTGCCAGTTATCTTAACCTCCCACACTTCAAAGCCTGCCTCGCTTTGCCTTGCCTTTCCTCACCGCCAAGAAAAGAGAGAGCAGATGAGAGAGAGTGAGTGAGAGTGAGAGGTGGCTGGCTCTCGAAAACAGAGGAGCATTTCATTTCCTGCGACTTGGTACTGGGTATTCTGCAGCACTAAAGCTTGTGAATCCTAGCACTTGTATTGAGGTGGGCAGTGCGAAGCCGTCTCAGTCTCCCTCATTCCCTCCCTCGCTCCCTCTGCCCTGGGCAGGAAGGGCAGCCAGACCTTTTCATGTGTGGCCTGGAAGGAAAGTGCGCTCCAGGAAGGGGGCATGGGCCGCTCGGGAGCTTTGAGGTGCAGGGATGAAAAGAGGGGACGGAGGAGGTAAATAGAAGCACCAGGAAGCTTTGGTCTCTGCCGCCCTCCTCTGCCCCTCTCTCCCTCTCTCTCTCTCTCTCTCTGGGAAAAGAACCTGCCCATCATCCACACATGGTAAAACAGTAAAGAAATTGTGTGTGTGTGTGTGTGTGTGCGCGCACGTGTGTGTGTGAGTAAGACACTTTCGAACAGCGGACTTGTATCTGGAACTCTTACCTCAGCTCATGGGAGAGCTGCTCCTCTATTATCTTCCTTTGATCAGGAATTCCATTTGATGCACTTCTCAAATAAGTCCAAAAAGCCTGTCGATATGTGCAATGGAGTCTGTACCATTGAATTCTTTACGACGTGTGGGAGTCCGATCGGGTTAACACTCTACTCCCGGATGATTTTCAGAGTGACGAATGATTTTTCTGATACTTTTCAAGGTTGGAGGACATCAATAGGAGCGCTGAATGCTCTTTCTCACCTGTCCATAAATATGTAAATATGAATACTTGAAGCAGTATTGAATTGGCTGAAAACTGTAGTTAATTAACCTGGGAAAAAAAAAAAACTTCTGCAGTCCTCTGATTTGACCTGTACATCACCATTGGGAACATCATCTATAAATAAGGCATCACTGGAAGTCTCTCTACTGATTTATTGAAGGTCATAATCGATCAATCACGGAGAGTTTGAATCACTTCATGCTTCACATCGTCAGTCTTAAAGTATTAAAGCGTTGCTGTACGGTGTATATAAATTGAACGATTTAAAGATGCAAAAGTTTGCATAATCTTGGGGCAAAACCATAGCGGTGACTAAGTTGCAATCTCATTTGATTCACAGATTTATCAATTTCAAAGGCATGTAATGTATACTGTAAAAGAAATGCTGACTTTTTTTAAAAGATTGTGTCTGTCTGGCATTTGCTACAATTGCAACAAACTCATCCAGTGCATGTTTTTGTGTGTCGAACAGGAGGAAAACGAACTGCTTTCTCCTCATGCAAAGCGAAGCCAGCAGCTGCGGGGGCCCTTTTGGAGATGGAAGCCTGTTAGATGACTTCTGACCCCTTCAGCGACCTCTTGACTCCCCCCGCTGACCTCTTGGAGGGCTCCAGCTCTCGAGTGCGCTCCTCTGCTGTAGAGACACTGAACTGAAACCACAGACAATCGCTTCTCGCCTAGACCTGCTACTATACATACACACAGAGATACACACTTAGCCCTTCATAGATATGAGTACACACACACACACACAAAGTTCGTTTGGGGTTTACGTTCGTTTTAGCTTGTTGTGCCCAAAGTCCAAGTTATTGCACTGATCATGTCTTCATCCAAACGCACAAATCACCACACACACGTGCAGAGAGGCAAGAAATCAATCACACACCTTTCCACACCTGTCCCTAAGTTATTTTAAGTTATTTGGCACCCCTGTTTTCCGTATGTACAGTTCATCCCCAGCACCATCTCACTTTTCACCCAATGATGTAGCATTTCAGGGCCCGGTTTTCAGGAGCGTTCTCTTCAGATGTCAGACGGATCATTTATTCTCGACTTGCAAACATTCTCTCAAGACTTTTTCATATTTCCGCCAGTGGGTGCAAAATAAAAAAAAACAAAAAAGGATCAAAGTTTTTACTTTTATGGGTTCAAGTTCAATTTTGAATGCTTTTTTTTTTGTATTTTAAAATATTCATTTCATCTCTCGGTGTATATTTTAAGTCATTTTGTTTATCTTTATTTTTTATATATATACTGGTATATATATATATATATATATACGAGAATAAGCTTTGCGACAGGAAAGCTGTTCCGTTTTTCTTGCAAAAACGACCTTTCATTTGAGAACTGTAACTAATGATGACCTCCCAGTGCTCAGACGTAAAATAATGCTCAGTATGTGTACTTTTTAATGAAAAATGTCTGGATATGTCTCTTTTCTTGGTATTTTTGCAGGCAATGTTAGGACATGCGTGTTCGAGTGGGTACTCAGAGGCCTATATTTTATTGTTCTAAACAGACAAATGAAGCAGATATATATTTACCCCAGCACTTGCCGGTCTCTTTTATTGCGATGTTCCTCTGTTTCCTCTCTATCTGCTAGATAATAGTGTGGTCTTTTTGCCATGTTTATTACATGCAAGCATTTCTGTAACATTTTGATTTTACATTCTATTTTTTAGTATTATTGGATACATTTTCTTTTTTTTTTTTTTTTTTTTTTTTTTTTTTTTTTTTTTTTTTTTTTTTTTTTTTTTTTTTTTTTTTTTTTTTTTTTTTTTTTTTTTTTTTTTTTTTTTTTTTAATTCATTGTCATTTTGAATCACTGTCATCTTGGTTTAGCACTTTGCTTCCAAGTGGTCACATTTGAACTGTGTTTCTACATGCCTTTTTATTTTTAAAAAAAAAGACAAAAAAATAAATCAGCATCTTTGACTGACCCTTTCTCTTTAGTACATTCATGATTCTCACACCTACAAACTGCTCAGGCCACTAGAAAATTCATATTTTCTGTCTTGAATATGGAGAATGCCATCTTTTAAAGGAAATGAAGAACTGCAAAGGTGCATTATGAAGTGCTGATTGGAGAATTTCAGAAAATTAACTGGTGGTTAAAACCAGCTCATTTTGCTTTCGAACGAAGTTGTCATACTGTAAGTACACAATTACTAAAAAGGAAATATGTTTGCTCTACATAATACCCTAACCTTAAATCATGTTTCATGAGAATTATCATTTTATTTTACTTTGATAGTACTGAAGTCTTATTATTGTAAGTAGTCTAGTAGAATGAAGTTTAGTTGTAATGCTATGGGTTATGTTTCATTACTGCTGACTAAAATAGGCTAGTATTTGAGTAATTCCATGACTGGGGTGTTATTTGTGTCCCACTGATATTACATTTATACTAAAGTGTGTAAAGTAAAGGTAAAAGACATTTTAAACTCTGGCAAAGTGTCCTTAACAACAACATACAGTCAGGACCATAAGTATTTGGACAGTGGCACAATTTTTGTAATTTTGCCTCTGTACACCACCACAATACATTTGAAATGAAGCAATCAAGCAATCAAGATATGATTGAAATGTAGACTTTCTGCTTTAATTCAAGGGGTTTAACAAAAATACTGCATTAATTATTTAGGAATTACTTAATTCCTACATTTTTTTTAAATTCTAAAATCTAAATATTTCTTTTGCATGAATGTATGAATCTAACTAAACTCTCATGCTTAAAACATGCTTTTCCACAAGTCATCATTATAGATGATGAAAAAGTTTACATTTAAAATTACTCACTCACTCAGCCCTGTTACCTGAACACATGTTCAACAGGATGTTGTATCATCTGAATTTCCTGAAGATCATGGGAAGAAGAAAATACTCTTTCATTCTTGTTTCTTTATTTTCAGTGATATTATGATATTGAGTGACATGGTGAAAGTACAACCCTCTTACCCAAATTCCCTGAAGATCATGGGATGAAGAAAAGTATGCTTTCTCTTTGTTTTTCTTTATTTTCAGTGATATTGTGATATTGACTGATGAGTTCACTTTGGAAAATTTGGAAGCTTTTACCAAATTTTGACCCTGTTACCGAAATATAGACTGAAAGTAAATTATTAATTTTAAAAAAGTAAAAAGTATTTTAAGTAAACGATAAGCAAGTCCATATAGCCATCATGCTATTAGTAAGGTTGCTAGTTACCCACATTTTGTGTATTTGCTAATGCTTTATTAAAACCCTGTTGCTTTCAACCTTGTTACTCATTTAAGTACGTTTTCATCCATGCTTTCTTAGATTCAATGTTAAATTAAAAAAAGAAAAAAAAAAAAAATTTTTTTTAATTTTTTTTTTTTTTTACAAGGGCTAAATGGCACCACAATCTTGGATTAATCCATATACGTTAATTGCAAAAATTCTGCGAGGAGGAAATAAAATCAGTGATTTGTAGTGTAGCTCCATCTTGTGTTTCTAGTCATGAATCCGTGTCTCCAGCTCTGTCAGTGGGAAACAGAGAAACATTCCTAATGCAAATATCCTATTTGCAGATGTGCAAACATCTAAAGTTTTTACTTTAGGTTTATTTATAATTAAAGCAGTTATGATTTTGACCCCTTGTTATGGTGATATGGGAGACAGTAAACTCCAGCTAAATTCAGTATTCAGACCAAACACTAAATTTACCCAGGAGAAAACCAGTTCACTGAAGGGGGAAGGACGTGGGATGTGAAAGATGGAAAGATGTGCGTTTGTTTCTGGAAGCAGTTCCTTTCGTTTCACACTGACTTTATCTAAGTGAACTCTGACCTGTGAAATTATGAACCTTGGTCTTGTGAGCCAACAGAAATCAAATGTGTGGAACTGTGGTCTCTGTGGTCAGAAAAAAAAGAAGCTGCTTTTTATTAAGAAGATTTCACACCAGATTTCTTGTCTCGCTGCTTTCATACTGTTGCTTGGTGCACATCTTGTGGTAAAATTCTGTTTTCTTTCTCTCTGCCTGCTTGGCTTTTCTTGTTAGCAGTGTTGGCACCTCTGTGTTTGTATATTAAATGATCTATTTCTCCTATGGGTGCAGTCTTTCACATTAGCCTCGGGCCACATTTATATGATTAGGATTATTTTTCTGTCTAAAACTGTACCATGTTTGTTCGTTATTATTATTTAAATGAATAAGCTTTAATTGCTGCAGACTTTCCAAGACAGATGACCTTTCATGGAAGTGAAATAAATCCGTCAATGGGATCAGACTTGACACAAAAGCCTTCTGGATGCATTTCATAAATGGAAAACTAAAAAAAGAGGAATTTGCTAATCAGGACTGTCATGCAGCCATTTTATTTAAGCTGGAATGAAATGTTGCAGATGGGTAGAGAGACTTCAAATATAGGATAATGACTACTATAAATTGACGTCCTGTCAGAACTGCAATGTTCATTTTCATCAACTGTCTTGTCAGCTGGCAAGAGTTTTGGGTATTTAGTTTGCCAACAAGCACATTTTTGTGCTCACTTTTAACAACTCAAGTTATTCGTGTTATCCAAATTTCCAGAAGATCATGGGAAGAAGAAAACTAAGTTCTCATTCTTTTTTCTTTATTTGCAATGATAGAATGATAGTGCATGATGATTAACAGATTGAAAGTAAATTATTAATTGTAATAAATACTTTTTACGCACATAATTACAATGTCCTATAATGTCCTCATGCTATTAGCTATTATAGGGATGCCTAATGGATGCTTTAAAAACACCAAAAAACAAACAAACAAACAAACAAACAAACAAAAACAAACCTCAGCCATGTAACTTACGTAATATCAAACTTGAGTCTGTTAAATGGCACCACAATCATGGAATTGATGGGCATTTTTAGTTTACTGAAACAACTCAGTCAAATTTACACAATTAAATTTTTTTTTTTTTTTTTTTTTTAGCTCGCATGTAGTGGGTCTTTTTGTACTGGAGCCACGAGCCTAATGTGGCTAATTCACTGTATGTCTAATTCACATTTTTTAATCAAAATGAGGAGATCTGAAGGCTATTAATAAAACAAACATACAAAAAAAATTATACTATCATCACACTGCAAAAAAAATGGCATCTTAGTATGAATGTAGTCAGATTTATCCAGTTTTTCGTATTATAAGATTACAATAAACCAAATATAAGATGACTAAACCTATTTCTAGACATTATTACTTATTTCACTCCTGTAATTTTCTTGTTCTATTGGCAGAAAAGATTCTATTCTATTCTATTCTATTATTTCAAGCCTGAAATGAGTACAAATGATTTGGTTTAGTGTAATCTTTTAGGAAATACTAGATCAATTTGACTATATTGAAGGTATTTCTTCTTGCTAAGATGTCATTTTTTGCAGTGCAGATATGCTTTCACTGGTCAACTACAAGGGGAAAAGTGTGTAAATTTCATTTTCACAGAAGATATCATGTCAGTGATAATTATTGCCTGCTTACTGGAGCTGCAAAATGAAGGGAGATGACTGAATTTAGACAAGAGGATCTTTTGGCTCTTTTGGCTCAGCATTGTTATGCTGTTTCAAACGACTCAGATGCTGCTAAGAGTCATTTAATGCACTGTGTGTGTGATCAACACCTTTAGTGAATCATAAATCTAAAAAAAAAATACTGATGAATGTTCAGCAAAGGGATATTACGCCTCTTTAGATGTGCGAGTCGCTCCTGAGGGCCACTTAAAAGAGTTGGTTCAAAGAGTTGACTCTTTCGCAAAAGATTCATCACTGGAACTGGAAGTTGGTGTTCAAATGCAATGAGCTAAGTTGCATATTAACAGAATTTCAGTCTGTCTGACCGGAAACACAAGTGTAAATCCATGTGGTTAAAACTTAGCAGGATATAATCCAAATCCTGATAGATTACTGATATTTTTTGACATCTCACACTCAGCAGTGTCCAGACCATTACACCATATCTAACACACTGCAGGTGTTAAGGATTTGATGGGGGGTAAATATAAAGGAAATGACTGGTAGTGGCCATGTGAGGCATCTTTTAAAGACAATGTCATGCTGCCATCTACTGGAGATGTTAGCTCAGTACTCCTCTAAATCTTACTTACAATGATGGAGACTAAACTGCACAAAATAAAATCCAGTGTTAGGTGTAATAGCTGCATTTCACATTAGCTTGTGGCTGGTAGAATAAATATACATTACCAATCAAAAGTCTGGAAACACCAAGTAGAATATACACTATATGGCCAAAAGTTTGTGGACACCTGACCATCACACCCATATGTAGCATTTCCCCAAACTATTACCACAACGCTGGAAGCACACAGTTGTATAGAATGCCTTTGTATGCTGTAGCTTTACGATTTCCCTTCAGTGGAAGTAAAAGGCCCAAACCTGTTCCAGCATGACAATGCCCCTTGCACAAAGTGCGCTCCATGAAGACATGGTTTTCCAAGGTTGGAGTGGAAGAACTCGAGTGTCCTGCACAGAGCCCTGACCTCAACACAAAGCTTCATCAGAAATATAGTTGAAATTTTTAATTCTAAAAAGTTCTACACTTTTTTAGTCACTGCATAATTCCATGTGTTATTTCACAGTGGCTTCCTTAGCAATTAGAATAGTAAAAATAAAGAAACCCCTTCAATGAGCAGGTGCATTTTTGTTCTTGTACTAGAACGAGGACATGTTCTGATGGAGATTAGAAAGCACTGGAGAAAAGGTGTCTGACAAATGCTGTAAATGTCACCGTTAATCAGAGGACTTGGACAACTTACTGGATGCTTCTAAGACCATCCCAAGGAGCCTCAAGAAGTCTAAGACCATTTTAAACTAAGCAGAATGTAACATCTTGCAGGCCCCTGGTCATTATCTGCCTAGCACTGCTTATTTTGGGAGCATTTTAGGCGATTAATATTTAATCAAGGCCAGCTTGGTACGTTTTACGTCACTGACCTCATGCACAGAAAACAACCACTGTATTTTGAAGAGTTTGCTTGTATAGCAGAGACAACTATCAGTAACCATGTAATGTGCAAAGAGAAGCGACAGGCTACAGTCACACAGCATGTTCTCCATCATCTGCAGAGGATCTTTGGTCTTGCAGGACACTTACTGAGCTCACTGGCATTTTATTTCTTCCACATGACACAAGTCTTTGCATAGCTGGTGTGTTTCTGCATGCTTGCTGATTTAAATGGATGTGTAATGCACATTAATGTATAAAAGATACACAAGCTGCAATCTATAATTACTAAAAAAAGTGACATTTTTTTACATTTTCAAACCAGTCAGTACAGCACATTTGAAGACTTCACTCTTAAAAAAATCACTTTTTTAATTTTAGCACTGACATACAAAGCTGACAAGGTCAGAAATCATAATAATCTGTTCTGAACATGTCATTACAGCAAGGCACTAGTGTTTGTTCTATTTCTTTTTTTTTTTTTTACTGTTGCACAACTGCTGTTTAATGATCTGTTAGTCCGATTCCAACTCTCTGGACATTCTACATGCGTTAATGATTTTTGTTCTCTGACCAGGAATTCAGAGTTCAGGTTCATCCCACTTCCGCTTATTTGTACTTGTAGAAACCCTCTCCGGTTTTCTTGCCCAGCTTGCCCTCGGACACTAGCTTGTTGAGAAGCGGACTTGGAGAAAACAATGGGTTTTCTGGCTCCATCTGATACCAACCTATAACAACACATTCAAAATGAATTAAGAAATAATACAATATATTAAAGGAATAAAATGACAACCCAGATACGTGAATGCTTACCGTCAATGATAAATTTGGACGTGTCCAATCCTACGTAGTCCAAAAGCTCAAAAGGACCCATGGGATAACCGGCTCCGAGCTTCATGGCTACGTCGATGTCCTCTTTGGAACCGTGACCTGAAGGGACAGAGAAATGAACACGACCATTTCTTAACTAATATACACAGGCGTAAGTATAAATTGGAGCATGGGAAGCAAGTGTACCTCGTTCATGTAGTCGCACAGCCTCCATTAGGTAAGGCACGAGCAGCCGGTTGACAATAAAGCCTGGAGTGTCCTTACACAAGAACAATACTGCATTAAAGGTGGAAAGATTCACTCACCGCTAGCAATATTTACAATCCGGCATCTCTGATTTAAATCTAGCAAGTATGTCTAGCAAAAGCAAAACAGCGAGTTTCACTGACTCAATATACATATTTCTGTATTGGCATGTAAGATTTATTTGAAATAAATAAATTTTCTCCAGAACTGTGTTTTTCTTTCTCTCACCCCAGTAATAAATCACAATATATCCATCTTATTAAACCACATCAGCTTTAAATTGCATCATAAATGTAGTTTCCAAACTTACTTTGCATGACACTGGATGCTTTCCTAATGCTTTGCTGAAATCGAGGAGTGCATTAAATGTTTCTTGGCTTGTTGCTGGAGCCTGGATGACCTAAAAGCACAAAACATATTCAGAGAACTACATCATTTCAGACAGACATTTCACAACAGTAAAGTTCTTTAACATGTGTCCTACTCCTGCAGAGTTTCACTTCTAATCTAACATACTGTCTGTTCTAGACAATCAGTGAGACCTAACATGCTTAATGAAAGAAAAATTAATCAACTGCAAATTAATCAGTATAGCCCATATTGTATGAAACCTCATTTCTTTGAAATTAAGAGTTCAATGTTGTATGTAAACAGTGCTCAAGGTTTCAAATTTGTTGTTCTCTCCCAAGGACAGAAAGAACATACATCTTAGCATTATGCAGACATTCCTGAAATTTTCAGTCCAAGCTTACCAGTCTGGACTGCTTTGTGAACGAGACATGATACAGTGCAGGAAAAAAGTTATTGCTGATCTGTCAAGTCCAACTACACTGGACAAACACATAAGCTGTAGGCAGTCCTGTTAGTATCTGTTTACTAATAACTGGAATTAGTCCTTTGGTGTTGTCTGTGATGTGAGGAATTTCTAGAAAAAACTGGGATTACTGCTGTTTTGTCTAAAGCCGATTTTACACTGTACAATTTTCGGTCTGATTTTGCTACCATAGGCACAATCGCACATCGTGGATAATCAAAGGATAATCTTTGGTCAGGAGTTGAGATTGGTGGTCTTAGAGCGCATAATGTGACGTATTCACCGGTGGCCGATGAAGTGCCACTGCAACCAAAGACAGCCGATGACAAGGTTCTGCCATTGTCCGAAAATTTTGGTGAATTACACAAAGCTCATGAGACAACTACAAATAAGACAGAGGCGATGGCATAAACATAAACACAACCTATAGGATTTAAAAGAAGAGCAGTTTGCTGAATTGTGACAGCGGAGAAAATGTCTCTATAATGTCTCATCACGCTTACAATACATCATGAAAGGACAAAAAAGGGACTTGACATGGAAAGTAACAGAGGATGAATTACAGCTTCCAGGTACGCAAACACTCTGTTCATCAAGTTTATTTACTATTATGACACCATGAAACTATTTCATGCACCCAGTGTGGCAGAACATTGTAATTAACTTCATCACATAATCTGACATGAAGAACACGTTATCGAGTAGACTGTTACAGAATTGTGCAAAGATTAAATTGGGATCATCTTATACAGTGTGACAAGCAATAATCATAAAAGGTCGCTGGAATTGCACCGTGTAAAACCAGGTCAAGTCAGGTTTGCAAAATGGTAGGTGAATCTGTTTGCTTTTTAAAAAAAAAATTATATTCCTGTGGTACCAACACTGCAGCAGCACAGAAATATGCTTTTAGGATGCAGGACGTGTCATCATGCAGGAATGCCTGCAAAACAGGGAGCTAATGTCGCATGCAGGTAGACACGAGACGTGCCTTTTTCACTGCGCTCTCACCACAACGATGAACTTAGTACAGTGCTCTAGCGCTATAAAAGTGTGGTTTTATATATCAGTAACCATCATAACCATTTCCCAGCATCATTAAACTACAAACAGGAAGTAATATGTCTCCCATTCAAGCTCCAATATGGCCACTGTTCAGCTCCTGAGCAAAGTCCTTAATCATCTATACTGCAGAGGTGCTGTGTCATGGCTGACCCTACGCTCTGACCCCGGCTTCCTAACAAGCTGGGGTATGCGAAGTAAAGAATTTCACTGTGCTGTAATGTATATATGACAAATAAAGGCTTTCTTCTTGTTTAAGTTGAAGCAGTCATGTTATTCAGCATGCGAGGCAGAGTGTGCCCTGATGCGAACTATGCTGCGGTTCGGATGAAGTGAACCCCAGACCACCTTTAATTTGTCACTCGTCTGTACGAGCTACACGTGTCTGATAAGACAGCCAATCAGTTATTACCAAATAAAATGTCAACTCAGTGTATATACTGTATATAAACAGCATAATTAAATGAATATACCTCCACAAGCTTCATCATAGGGACAGGGTTGAAGAAATGGAGCCCCCCAAACCGGTCTAAGCGAGCTGTGGAGACGGCGATATCCGCAATAGGAAGAGAGGATGTGTTGCTGGCAAAGATGGTGTGTCTGATGGGGAACACGAGCACACATCAATGTTTCATTATCCAAAACAGTAACTTAAAAATACCAACACAACTGCTGATCAGAGAAGGGTAAGGTAGGGTATCTGGATTTGAATAAATTATAAGAAAGTGTTATCAAAGATTGAAGCTCTCACTCTGGCGCCACTTTATCCAGAGTAGAGAAGAGACTCTGTTTCACTTTGAGGTTCTCCACGATGGCCTCCACCACCAAATCAGTGCTCTGCACCACTGACGCAGCGTCTGTGCTCGTGGAAATGTTCTTCAACACCTTCTGGACAAACTCCTCTCCGGCCTGTGGAGAGAAGACACAGACTAGCCTGATTTGTCTGTGCAGTTCAATGCTTCAGGGAGATTTCTGTCCACACACAGAAGACTTCAGCTGTTAATGATGACGCAGATTGAAACCTGACCTCGGGTTTGTCTGCAAACTTCTTCTTCACTACTCTCTTCAGGCTGCCCTCAATGCCCTTGGTGGACTTCTTCAGGATGTCCTCGGACGTGTCCACCAGCACTACTGAATGTCCAGTCGCCGCCGCGACCTGCAGGAAGACAACAAGCAGGATAACACAGAATTCCTTTAATCAATCTTTCTGATATTTAGTTAAAGTACACATGAATGTACAATTTTAAAACAGCAATAAATTATTCAATATGATTTGAAAAATGGCCTAAATACATGTCTATACATGTGCCCTCATAAAAAAGTGACAATTTTAAAAATATGTATGAATATGCACATTTGAAGCACGCTAAGTGAATACAATCAGGGAAATTCCTGTTAAGTGAGTCTAAATCTAAATAATCTTCTCCAGACGAAAAATCTTTTGAAATGTGTTAATCACGAATATTAATTGTAAAATGCATAGCTTTTACCTTACACAGTTCGCATTCCTAATAAAGCCAAAGAATTAAAATTATACACAATATATACCCACGAATGATATAAGAGCAAAATTCTGAGGAAAAAAAATAACAAATAAAAATAAATTTTAGATGCAGGTTTGTCAAATGAAGTGAGCCAGTCTTCTTTTTCTCTCTTCTTTGACTCTAACTTTTTGTTAGACTTTTCATTATTTCACTGCGAGTAATTTAAATACACGTTTTAAATTAAAGTTATGTCATGTAATATGAAATATGCTACTTCTCATATACAGAGCCAGATATGGAGTATGATTATGAAAATTTTAATAGGTAAATATAATGTACACAAGTGCAAACTTTTCAGAATGATACCCAAATTTGATCTTTTCTCATTATATCACTATAAACTAAGCAACTTTATATTGGTATATAACAAGAAAGGCATTTATTAAAAATGCAGAATTGTTATTTTTCCTTGTATAAATGTAGTTATGCATGTTTAAGGATTCATTTGGTTATGGGTTGTACTTCTGTCATCATTATTCCTTTCCTTCTGTAACTTGTATATGAGGCAAAATGTTAATAATAATAATAATAATTATTATTATTATTATTATTATTATTTTCTTACATTTCTTACATTATTATTATTATTATTACTACAACAACATCAATAATAATAATACTAATAATAATAATAATAATAATAATAATAATAATAATACTGCAAAGTAGTTCATCGACAAATGACTCTTTAAAATAAAATTTTATTATTTGTTTCCCAAATCATATTTAACACAGCAGCTTGATGGCTGGATCCCAAACACCTCCTTACTCACTACACACTCTATGGGCTTCTACACCCTATCTAGTGCACTACTTCTACAATATGGAGCTATTTAGAATTCAGTCTTTAAACTTTAATAAATATGCGTCACCCTTTCTCTGGCTGGTTGCAGTCCAGTGCAGAAGAGGGTATTAACCTGCCTGAAACGTGTTGTCATGAGATTTAGACGGAATTACACTGCAGATGAAACTTGCATGCACTTACAGAGGACAGGTGACCTGCTGCAAGGCTAGTCAGATATTAGCTAGATATTAGCTCGGCTCCTTCCTAGTTAGCCTTTAGCTTGTTCGCTGTTTAGCCTACCTGCGCGATTCCCGAGCCCATTAATCCTCCTCCGATAACAGTAACATGTTTAATGGCGGCGTTTCGGACGGTAGAAGAGCTCAGAGCTCGGGTGATGTGGTGAGTGAAGAACGCCATGACTGTGTGACAGCGGCTCTCCTTTAAACCGGGGGGAAAGTCAGCCTGGTCACGTGGTCACGTCTCCTCCATGACCTTTCACCCACATTCCCAACCCACGTGACTACTACACTACCCTACTAACGAGTGTGCCATAAATCTGTGAGGGACTTCTGTTCATGCGTACTGTTTAGTACATTAGTATGCAATTCAGGACGCCAATAATAACCACCAATGATACTAAAATTAGTATCCAGCACTGTGGAAAATAGTGTATAGGAATTTGTGAAATTGTAGAATTCTAGATGAGTCCAAAATTATTTCAAGATTATTTCAGAATAATAAATATCTGAGCATTAACCTTGAACTGTTTTTCATATTATTTACATCTACACTGTGGAGGTTATTATTAGGGCTGGACGATATAATCATATTATTGATATCATGATAAACTGTGTCACAATACACTTTCCTGAGATATCATGATATTTTATCATGACATTTTATAACATTTTATAACCTTTTAATGATTTTTCCTTTTAATATTACAAAATAAAATGGAAGTAGCTGATTGGATAATTTTTAAAATATAATGTTTAAAATATTATCCCCCTTTTTTTCCCCTTTTCAGTGCCAAATCATTAAATAAAGGTATAATCAAACAGTTTTACAGTTCTATTTTTAAAATGCAGTACTACTGTGTAGCTGTCAGTTTCTTCCTAACTTATACTGTATATCATGGTACATATCATGACCTGTAGAAATGTCTTCAAGTATCATCATATGATATTTTTCTTGTATTGTCTGCCTGTAGTTATTGTTAAATTAAAACAATAAAGCTTAATATGACAAACTATATTTTTAAATATGTTTAGTACTGTAGTATGCGACCTATACTGTATCATGTAAAATCAAATTTATAGCAGATAAAGTCTATCTATCTATCTATCTATCTATCTATCTATCTATCTATCTATCTATGCAATTGCTTAAACAATTATTTTTATCACACTCTGCATACCCAGGTTATTTGTACTAGTGAGAAATAATAATAATAATAGTAATAATAATAATAATTATTATTATTATTATTTTAAACTATTGCACCTTTAATCAAATAAAAGTCTATCAATATGACAGGTAAATCGGATTTTTTAATGTTTGTCTAGTGGTAATAAATTGCAACACTTTACTGATATTTCATATGTACATACTTCAATACACAGATTTATTTTTTTTATCCATTTATTTCAGTGGTCAAATACAGTCCCAAGGCATGAAACTTGAAAGAACAGAAAATGCCTTTTATATACATATATATATATATATATATATATACATATATATATATAATTAAAAACCGTAACTTCATAAACATCAGTTATTAAGAGATTAGCAGCATATTCTTATATTCAAATCATAATTACATTTGTTTCATGTATAACAAATTATATGATGATAAACCGTATCAGGAAGCTTTTAGAAATGTTTAAATACTGTAGTATTTATGCATTGATCTGCATCTATAACACATTAGTGCCTGTGTATTTTAATTTCACTTGCATTCTATACAAATCTGAGATCCATTAATTAATTTTGAATGCTGATCAGATTATATTTATAAAACTGCAATTAATTTGGTTAGAGTTTGATGGATTGTTCAGTGAGAGAAATCAAAAGGATCAATTATGTTGTATTGCCATGTCATTGTCAGTTCTTTCATTTTATAGAAATTAATTGTATTCAGTAAAATTACTAAAATACAGTATTCTGGTCACAGACCACAAGAAAGTGCTAAAGCTGAAAAATAAAATGTAAAAGTATGAAATTTAACTGTTTTAGTATTATGATATTAAGACTATGATTCTGAAATGGTCAGGCACACACTTTCAAATTAGTAAAGTGCAAAGGCTGAAAAATGAAATTAGAAATTAATAGAGAGACTATGGACAATTTTAGTATAACAGTATACTGATTCTGTGAACTAATCTGACACAATTTAGTGAAATGATTTTGATATTAAGATATTATGATATTAAGACCACGATTCTGAAATGATCAGGAACACACTTTCAAATTAATAAAGTGCACAAATTGAAAGTGAAATTAGAAATTAATAGAGAAACTATGGACAATTTTAGTATAACAGTATACTGATTCTGTGAAATGATTTGGTACAAACCACTGGTTTTACAACTGAGGCTCAAACCAGTTTTACAGTCTCACTTTATCAAAATCAGCTGGAATTATTATGAGCAGCTCCACTACTGTAGCTCTTCACCTTCTTTTGAATGAATGCCCTAAAAAGCATTAAGGTCATTGTAGCTAGGAAAGAAAACGTTATCATTACTCTGTGTCTCCGTGATTTTCTGATGTTGTGTGTGTTTCAGGTTTGCGTGGCGTCACACACACACTGAAGCGACAGGGAGCCAGCGTGAGGCCGAAGCGTCCGTGCATGGACAGAGGCTGATGTCCCTCGGGGAGGCGGAATGTGAAAGCCTGCATCAGGCTGGTGAAGATCAGGAAGAGCTCCATCTTTGCCAGCTGTTCTCCCATGCACACTCTCCGACCTGCAGACATGAGGATAACATTTCACTTTACACAGGTGACAAAACACCTACAGACATGGTATTTGGCTGTTTTTGTTGCTTTTCTTCACCTAGTATATTCCCAAATTTCCCCTCAGGGATCAATAAAGTCCATCCATCCATCCATCCATCCATCCATCTATCCATCTATCCATCCATCCATTGCCAGTTACAAACCCTCATGATTTTTAAAGGGGAATTAAGAAATGTGGAAAATAAAAGGGAATGCTCTTTTTGTATTTGGCATGTACCACAAAGCTCTTCTGACATCCCTGACTATGGCTTTAGCTGACAGCAATCAGCATTTGGCATCTTCCAAGTAAAATAAAACCACAAACCATACCTATTCCAAATGGAATAAAATATTCCTTCCTGAGGAGCTGGCCTTGTTCGTCCAGAAACCGTGAAGGATTGAAGTCATCTGGATTCTCCCACACAGTGGGATCTCTATGGACCGACCAGAGGTTGGGAAGGATGACTGTCCCCTTAGGAATAGTGTACCCTCGGAATTCTGGAGAATAAAATATTTTAAGTAAAACAAGTGTTAGTTTCTATTCTCTCTTCCATTGTTACCACAGTCTGCTTTTTTAGATCACGCGAGGATCACATGTGAGGACTGATTTACAGAACTCGGGATTTTGTTTCAGCTATAGAAACAAGTCGTTTGGTTTTACTTCCTAACCTGTAGTCTTGGAAGCCATGTGAGGAATAGCCAGAGGCACCACCACAGCCATTCTCTGCACCTCCATGATGGTGGCCTTGGTGTAGGGCAGCGTGCCCTTGTCAGTCAGCGACGGCAGCCTTCCACATCCCACTACTGCATCGATCTCTCGCTGAACATTCTCTGAGACATCAAAGGAAGGACATTTCATGTAACCCAATGCATTTCTTTCTACACGTGCTGTGAAAAAGTATTTGCCCCTGCCTGATTTCCTTTATTACGATATATATTAGAAACAATAAATTATCATTACACTACTGTGAGATAACACCAAAAGAAGTGTTGCAATACCTGAAAATAAGTGAGAACATGGAGCAGAGTGGTGTTTCTTCCACCAGTCTCAATCTTTTTTTTTTATCTCTTATCTCACTTCTACCATGGCTATATGAAGCAATTTAAAAATGTATACGTTTTCCTAACTCATAACTGTACTTGCTGAAAATAGCAAACTCAGTGTTAATTAATTTGGCTAACCTTAGCTAACCACTGACATCTCAAAAAGCTACCGTTATACGAATGTTGCTATGGTAACATCGCAGCAGCCATTCAAATTTTTTTTAATTTTTCATTCAGCATTATAAAGGGAAAGGTGATGGTGTTGCACAAATATAGCTAAACCCAAATCGTCAGTAAGGCTTGTTGTCATGGTAACAGAACAACATTGTGATGTAATATCAAAAGTATTTATTTAGACCTGTGATGTTTAACCCAAACTATGTCGAAGTGTCCAGACATAAAAAAATAAAATACTTCTAGCCAATCAGAAGCGAGTATTTCCACATCCATAGTATAAGGTAATAATAATACTAAAAATTGTTACTTAATATAGTGTTTTTCACAGACTCAGACAAAACATAAGAAATATAATATAAGAAAATTCTAGGGGAAAATGTAGTAAATAAATTCTAAATGCAAGTGGAATCATACAATATTTTATCGGTAAATTCATATTAGAGAAAGTTTGCACTTAAAGGTGTGTTTACCTTGGACGTCAGGATGTAAACACATGTACAGTACCATCCACAGGATGCTATTAGTGGTCGTATCCGTCCCTGCAATAAACAGGTCCCCTATTATGTAAAACAGATAATCCTCAGAGAATCCGTCCTCCTCTGATCCTCCTGGTTTTTGCTGAGTCAACATCTCCACCAGATACATATCGATGAAATCTCTGGGGTTCTCGGGGTCCAGCGTGGCCCTGTGCCTGGCTATAATCTTCTTCAGGAATGCCGTGATGTCCCTCTCCACTCGGCGGAGCTGCTTGAAGACGCCGCAGGGGACGTAGTAGAGCCAGGGGAAGATGTTGATGAGCACGGCGGCGCTGTTCATGCTGATCTCCAGACCGTGGGCCATGAGGTTCAGCTGCGTGCGGAACTCCTCGTCCTGGTGGTGGAAGCGCTGGCCCAGGCTGATCGAGGAGATCACATTGGACACGGCACTGCTGATCAAAGGCATCAGGTCCACCCCCTGTCCTCCTGCCTCCTGGTTTCGCTTCAGCAGCTCAGCCTTGACCACAGCGAATCCCTCGTGGATGCAGGGCTCCAGGCTCAGTTTGCCCAGGCCGAAGTTTCGAAGAGTCATGTGGCAGAACTTGCGCTGTTTTCTCCAGATTGGACCGTAAGGTGCAAATACAATGCCTGTGGATCAGAAGCGTTAACTTGTTAGATACTGCTTTGAAATGTTGTTTTATAACCTATACTACTTGAAGCTCTAAGATGCTCATCCCATTCCTGCAGGTTTAGCTTCAGTACACCCTGCTCTGTTATTATCTATGGATAATATTCTTAGGTAAGACAAAAACTGAACATCTTTATCCTATAATGAAACATTTCTATCCTGATAGAAATGGACTCAACCAGCATTTCATTAGCCTAGGATATGTACTCAATTTGGAGCTACTTTAGAATTCTCATTCATTCATTCATTCATTCATCTTCAGTAAGCACTTTATCCTGACAGTGCACACAGTGCACTCTCAGTACCGGTCACAAGCCTGGATAAAACTGGGGAGGGTTGTGTCAAGACTCTATGTGCAAAAACTGCGCCAAATCTACTATGCGGACCAGTGATCCGATGTGGCAACCCCTAACCGGACCCCTAGCCGAAAGAAGAAGAAGAACAACTGATACAGACAGTGGCATTGTGTTAGATCTTTAAGATAAGATAGGATTGGTGCATCCTTTATCATTTGCTCCCCTTTAAATGAGTGTAAGCAATGCTGAGTTGACTCTTGATGGCAGAATGAATGATGCATGAGCAGCTCTCACCTTTCCGCTTGGTCAGAATGGTGATCAGAGGGATGTCAGGTCTGTCAGAGAAAACCTCGGCGTGGTTGGACAGCGCGTCTCTGATCACCTCGTACCCGTTCAGCACCACCACCAGCTGACTGCCCACAAACAGGCTGTACATGTTACCGTAAACCTTCGACAACTCCATCAACCCGACCTGCGGGGAAAGTGGGCTTGCTCTCTTCTCTTCATACTCTTCAGTTTTCCGCGCGAACAGCTTCAGAATAAACGGCGGCACGAACAAGCTGCCGAAGTTCCCTACAACCGGAAGTGGTTTTGGACCCGGGGGGATGTTTACAAACAAGTGTTTACGTAGTCGATAGTGTCTCAGCAGATAGAAAGCAATAATGATGAAAAGAGTGAAAAATATAAATGACACGGAGGGAAATTCGACGTCATGCCACATTTTACTAAACACACCCTCCATGATAAAAAAAAATAATAATAAAACATAAAGAAAAAAAAACCGAATTAATAAAAAACTTCCAACTGCGAGTGAAGCATCACTTCCGGTGAGGCTGTAAGTACATTATTACACTATCTACTACACTATCTAATGCATCCTAGTAATGTAGTCTCAATGCAAAACTGTTATAAATAGTATACACTTCATATTATAACGACTTTACCGTTATTTGATATCAGGATAGACGATGCTAAAGACTGTTAACCGTTAGCTAGCTAATATAAACAAATCCTAACACCTTCAAATAACACCGCGACGCATTACAACACTCCGGAAACTCACTTAAACATCTAAATCTCAGTTCTCTTTTCAAAGAAACCTGTTTAAATCCTCCCTCCAGGCTGTGCCCTGCTCACGCTTGTATCACTCGTGCTTTTATTGTCGCTTATGTTTTGGAAGGTGAGTGTGCTGGGGATGTGGTCCAATCTCCTGCTTTTCATTGGTCAGAGTTAGGTTCAAGAGGACGGAACATGGGCGGGTCTATATGTAACCGTCGTCCAATCAGATGCCACCATAGATTTGACGCGTCAGCCGCACCGCCATGTTGAAGAGGGCTTTCAAGTTAAGCTAATTCTAGACTTAACCTGAATTTGCAGTGTTAGCTAAGATTGTGTACAAAAATGCTGTAATGCTGTGCATCATTTGCATGTAAGAATTTTCTACAGCACAGAGCAGGATAATAAGGCATCACTTTTCACAGATGAAAGCTTTGGCAAATTATGTATTATTATTATTATTATTGTTGTTGTTGTTGTTTTTATTAGTTTGCGTGTTTTATCTCATAAAGTACAGACAATCTTGCATATCTTTATGCTAGACAGTGAATACAGTTTAATAATAAAATTTTTAATAAATAACAGCTCTTTATAATTTATAGTTTTAATTGCTTTTTCTTTTACGGAGGGCCAAACTGTGTCAATCTAATGTGTCATCTCATTAAAATTAATAAATAAATGAGTAAATACATAAAATAAAATATGGTATTTTACATAAGAAATTACATTTATGGACATGAAATGTAGCCATGATTACTATGAGATTTATAATATGTATGTATGTGTGCATGTGTTTTATTTTTTAGGCCAAATAACATGTTTCAACAAACAAAAATGCTATTTTAATTAATATTTTCATTGGAAAAATAATGGCTTAGAAATGGGCACTAACAAAATAAATGAACAACAGCTTTAGGGCATTTAATCCATCCATTCTTCCATCCATTTTCCATACTGCTTATCTTACACAGGGTCGTGGGGTAACCTGGAGCCTATCCCAGGTGACTCGGAGCACAAGACGGAGGACATCTTGGATGGGGTGCCAACACATTGCAGGCGCAATCACACACACTCACACACCCATTCACTCACTATAGACAATCTGGAAATGCCAATCAGCCTACAACGCATGTCTTTGGACTGGGGGAGGAAACCAGAGTACCCGGGGGAAATTCCCAAAGCACGAGGAGAACATGCAAACTCCGTGCACACAGGGCGGAGACGGGAATCGAACCCCCAACTCCGGAGGCAACAGTGCTAACCACTAAGCCACCGTGCCCCGCTTGGGCATTTAATCCAAAAGGTACAAATAACTTATGTGTTTTATTTTATAGGGGACTTCATGCAGGATGTGTTTCTGTTTCCAGTGAGAGGACATCAGTTGATTTTGTTATGCTTTTGTCACAGTTTTTAACAACTGGGTGTTCAGTGTTTAGGATGAGTTTAGTAACCTCAATAAACCATATTTGGAACATTATATTGCAAATTTTGCTGGCATAGTTGAGCTGTGTGATTTCTTCAGTTCCAGATATGATGAAATATGGAGTGATTTAGACATTGTGGTTTATTATTAGTTGTTATTTGTATCAACAAATACAATACACTCTCAGATTTGTCCAATTTTAATGTTATCTTTTGTTTAAAAAATCATATATTAAAAAAGAAATAGTCAGCAAACAGTTGAAACTGAGTAATAAAATTCAACAATACGTGCTTAAAAAGGCACAATTGCGAAGACTTCATTGAATTAAAAAAAAAAATCAAGGTGAATACCATTTATTCATAGAATATTCTACATATAATTTGTTGCATATTAATTTATTTGGGAAAAAAATCAATCAGTAACAGGTAAAGTTTTTTAAATTATTGAATTTTGCATGGTCTCCAAAAAAAAAAAAAAAAGGGCTTAATGTTTTTTTCATCTTTTTAATAATGATTAAACCTGAGCCATTGATTTCTCACAACTCCTTCACAAAGTCTTTGGTATTCTTGATATGCAAGATTTCAGGTATTCATAAATAAAGGATCTGTAAGTATTTGTAAAGAAAAGTAACAGTGTGGAGGTGAAGATGTGACAGTCACTCCTCGCGAACGCTCTGCACCATGGAGTACTTTTTACACGGGTTCTTCAGGCAGGCTGGAGGCCACGTCAGCGGCCAGCAGAACGAACAAGGCACTTGCGACTGCACATTACGCTCCAGGAAGTTGAAGATGGGGTTCCACCACGTGTGGGTGAGGTAGTTGTTGGGCGAACACTTTAGAGCCTGGAGGAAGAGCACATGCAGCAAATTTAAAACTGGAGAACAAAAAGTTCTAGCATCTTAAAGACTTTGTGTAGAAAAGAGCTTCAGAAAAGTTTCCAAGGAGAACCCAATTAGAAAACCAGAACTTTGCAAAGAACCCTTTTGGAGCTGTTGTTTCTACAAGTGTGTGATATGATAACTAAGATCTTACCACTAATGCGTCACAGTGAAATACACTGGAAGCCAAGATGAGGAAAGAGACATAAAGTGAAGGAGGGATGGAAAGTGGGAGAGAGAGAAAGAAAACAAGCAGAGGGGAAGAGTTTGAGGAAAAGAGGCAAAGGGGTGGAGATGAAAAGAGAAGAGAAAGAGAGAAGAGAGGGACAGTATGGAGAAACACTTGAGAAATCTATATTTTTATAATCTATAATTCATCATGTTTTGTATTTCTTTGGTTTGTTGGAAGTGCAGTTGACGTGAGGTTACTGGCTGCTAACGTGACGACTCACTCTTGCTATACTGCTTAATATTTAATTTGGGAGTTTTTTGTTAATGGTTGCAAATTGCACATAATGTTATCCTACTTCAAGTTGTCTCCATTTCAATTCAAAGATGGAGACACACTTTAAGCTATCCGGTTATTTCTTAGCTTAAGACGTAGCCCGCACACATTGATGTTTCTTGCATATGTGAATGTTTCTTCATAGTAAAACCAAAATCTCACACCCCATACATTCTGAATATGTTTCCCTTGATGTTGTGATGATGTGTGAGTTGTTTGTCTGTCTGTTTGTCTGAGAGAGGTCAGAGGAGAATGGCCAAACTGGTTCTAGTCGACAGGAAGCCCACAGTAAATCAAATAACCACTCTTTACAACCATGGTGAGCAGAAAAGTATCTCAGTGAGTGAGTGTATTTTGGGTTTTTTTTAATTTTATGGTTGTTTTGGGTCAATGACACAAGACACCATGCATTTGTCATTTCTGTGACTTGCCAATTTGAGACGTTTTTACTCGGCTACTACATACTAATACATACACAACTACATGATGTGTAGTACTGTATATAGTGTATAGTGCATAGTAAGCCATTTGAATTACATCTCATATCTAACTATTCACTTTTTTACAGCCTATACCATAATGTATCACAATGACAATCATTCTTGTTTTTGATGTTGTTTCTTTTCTGTCTGGCTCTAAAAGATTTGTATTGGCATCCCGTACTGAGGGAGCACTTAGAAGCCATCAGACAGTCGTATCTCATAAGCCGTGTACTGTCTAATGGATAAAAGTGTTCTCCAAGTCATGTAAACACTTTGAGTAGAAGCTCAGTGCCATTTTAATGTCCTGTAATTCATCACGCTTTCTTCACTTCGAAACCACACAGAACGAGCCTCATATACAGAGGTGTGTGTTTTTCCATTTGCATCCTAGCTCACAGTGTGTTGTGTCTTTAAAGAGCACTTGAGCTCTATTAGAACAAACATCAACAATTAACTTCAAATGTATGTCTCTCAATAGAACCTCTACATTCTGAATAAGTGTGTGTGTGTGTGTGTGTGTGAGTTGGTGAGGATTGATATCAAGCTTCGTTTGACCTGGTTGGCATACCTGCACATTGGCCATGGTGTGGTACCAGTAGAAGAGGCGGGAGGTGATGAAGTATGCCACCACCACGTCCACACTGTAGTGCTCGTGAGCCACGAGGATACACACTGCGCCCACTGCAGCCAGGAGCCAGCAAAGCAGGTGATACCACCAGAATGAGCGGGGAGAGTCTGCAGGAAAGGGGGATTACATCATTATTCCAATAGGCGGTGATGGTTAAACCTGTTGCCTTTCACTCTCAGAGCTAAAGAATAGAAAGAAGGTACCAAACTTACTTTTCCTTGTCATTAGGGTACCATTAAGGATACGTCAGCTGTACCTTTAGTATGTACAATCTTCATACCTTTAAAATATTTGACGGTACTTAATAAGATCTTAAGGACCACTGACGTGGAGTACAGCTTTACACTGCATGTGCCTTCCCAGGTAAAAGGAACAAATGATGTACCCTTGATGGTACCACCCTAGTAACAAGCAAGAGTACAAATTGGTTTTTACCTACAGTATAATAATTTTAGTTGTCTAGTTCCAGGAAAAACATTTGTCACATATGTCACATCCCCTCACCTTAATAACAGTGCCAATCCTGTTAGGTCAAGACCTCATCAGTGTCTTGAGACTCTTCCAATGACTGGCTGTATTTTTACTAAAGATCATGGTGTTTCACCTGCACCATATCTCCAAGTCATTACTGAGTAAGCTGTGCCTGAGTGGTAATATGGTCTGGTTGGTTTTCGGGCCTCTTGCTTGCTGAATTTCTGTTCATAGATTCATAGAGATGTCTATGGTAGCTCACTCTCACTGATTTGGTGCAACTAGTGTTTGTGGTGTTTCATCTACTGTTCCAAATATCATAAGTTTCTGTAGGATTGAGGTCAGGTGATATTTGAGGCCAGTCGAAATGTCGCAGTTTCCACAAGACTTGTACAAGTCACACACAGATTTGGTCCTGTGCACTCTACAGTCATCACTCTGTAATGTTCTCAACATGCTTGTGTGGGTTTCCTCTAGGTTTCCTCCCATCTCCCAAAAACCTGCCAGTTGGTGGCCTGGCTAGGAAAAATTGCCCCTAGGTGTGAATGTGTTTGCGCATGGTGCCCTGTGATAGACCATTATCCCATCCAGGGAACCTCATTCCCAGTGTTCCCGGGATAGATTCCGGAACCACAGTGACCTTGATTATGATAAATCAGTTAATGAAGTTAAATGAATGAATGAATGAATGAATGTATGAAATGTCTGTGAAAACAGTCTAATTTCATTATGTGTGAACTGCATCTACAAATGAATTCGACTACAGTCAGGTCCATAAATATTGGGACAGTGACACAGTTTTGGTAATTTTGCCTCTGTACACCACCACAGTGGATTTGAAATGAAGCAGTCAAGATGTGACTGAAGCGTAGACTTTCAGCTTTAATTCAAGGGGTTTAACAAAAATATTGCATTAACCGTTTAGGAATTACAGCCATTTTTTGCAGAGTTCCTCCATTTTCACAGGCTCAAAAGTAATGGGACAATTGACTGATAAGCAGTTTCATGGCCAGCTGTGGCCTGTTTCCTCCTTATATCATGATAAATTAAGGAGATAAAAGGTCTGG
>CM040456.1:6943205-6989785 GCA_022758105.1 Pangasianodon gigas | reverse complement strand
AATGGAGGAACTCTGTAAAAAATGGCTGTAATTCCTAAACGGTTAATGCAATATTTTTGTTAAACCCCTTGAATTAAAGCTGAAAGTCTACGCTTCAGTCACATCTTGACTGCTTCATTTCAAATCCACTGTGGTGGTGTACAGAGGCAAAATTACCAAATCTGTGTCACTGTCCCAATATTTATGGACCTGACTGTATGTAGTTTCACATCTATAATTTTCATCTAGTTCCCACTACATTGTAAACGGTTGTTAAAATGGCTTAGAGGTGTTCTCAGAAAAGATCAGCCATAAACAAAACCACAGGGAAATACCAAAGAGAGGTGGTGCAAAGCCATGGAACAACAGAATTAGCAAGTACCATGTCTTTAACAAAAATAACTCTCAGAGCCTGCCAGAGGACAATGAGCTCCTCATGCTGAGTCTGCGCTCCTCTGGAGGTTTTTTTCTCCCTTCTTCTTGGAAATATTTCCTTGCCTTGTTTCTAGAAACTACAGCTACCACATCATCAAGTCTATCCTAACTCAGCTGAGTGATAATATAGTCTGGTTTCATTCTGAATCATCATAAAAAAGCCTGAGGCTGGTTAAAGGAAGAAAAGACTTTATGAGAAAGTTAATGGTTTAGAGACTCACACTCCTTGATGAACAGGTAGGTGAGGGTGAGCATGACCGTGTGGCCGCTGTACAGAAAGTCACCGCACATGATGTGGGAACCAGTGATGGACAGGCCAGCTCCAGACATCAGCTGCAGAACTCGCTGTAGTTTCGCCTGTGAGTCTCCATAGAGCTGAGATAGAGAGAGAGAGAAGTGTGAGACAAAGGAAGGGACACGGAAAGAGATAAAGAAGGGAGAGGGGATGGGTTGTAAGGAAAGATAGAGAGAGGGATTTGAAGTGACCCAGATAAGAAGGAAGGGAGAGGAAGAGAAAGAAAGAAAAAGGGGGTAAAAAGAAAAAGAGGTATATAAAAAGAGAAGAGAAGAAAAAGGTGAGAGATGGAGAGAGAAGTAAATAAAAGGAACATATCAGATGAGTGGTGAGAGAGTGAGGAAAACAGAGAAAGGCAGAGAGAAAGATAGACATTCAAAGAGATAAAGATTAAGAGGGAGAAAAAGAAAAAGAGGGGAAGAGAGAAGAAGATGGCAAGATGGAAACAGGGAGAAAGTAGTGGGAGAGGGAGAATGTGTAAAAGTGAATGAAGGAGGAAGTGGGAAAAGAAAAGAGAGGTGAGAGAGAAAGTGGGAGACAAAGAAAAGAAAGCCAGAGAGAAGACATATTGGAAGAGATTTAGAGGAGGGCAGAAAAAGAGAGGGAGGAAAAGAGAAATAATAGAAAAGTTAGACATACAGCAGAAGAGAGACAAAGGTGGGGGAATTAGGAGAGGGAGGAGAAGGAAGGAAAGAGGTAAAAAGGGGGGATTGGGGAAGAAGTAGACAGTCAGACAGACAGACAGACAGACAGATAGATAGATAGATAGATAGATAGATAGATAGGCACACACAGACAGATTGATTGATTGCTTGATTGATAGACAGACAGACAGACCAAAGTGGTGTTTGTGTTTTATAATACAACAGTCAGTCAGGGGATGTTCCAGCCTTCAGCAGTGTGTTGGATTTTTTTATGATATTCCAGTCTTGAGCAGGAGTACAGGCTCGATATGATGAAGAGAGACAGTTTTTGTGCCGGCGTTTACCTTTGGAGCACAGGTCATGTGCATGCCAGGCACGGGCAGTGTGGTGATGTACATGGTGACGCAGCGATACAGGTACAAAGTGCCCATTAGGAAGAAGAACCTCCTGCCCAAGATGGCCCTGCAACACAGCACAGCAGATCTGATGATGTGAACTGCTTTTGGGTGGAAATCATATAAGTGGGCGTTTAATCTAATACAAGTGATGTGGACAATAACTGGTCATCTCCGACATGACACAGAGATGTATGTAAGTGCTGTATAACATAGCTACTCTGGGAGAATAATGATCCAATCACACTGTGTTATTGTGTTACAGCACATCAAAAAAAAAATCTATTCATTTTAATTGAAAATTTATGTAAGGCGTTGCAACATTGTGTTGCAGGAGGAGTAGTTAATACTCCATCAGGCATGCACTGGACTGTTTTTGTGATCAATTTTTTTATTATTTCCTAGCAGATAGCATAAGTCATCCAGGCTTTATAATTTGACATTACTCATTCACAACACAAATGTGCAAATAACAGGAACACAACAACATAAAACATCACATTAAGTGAAAAAAAAAAAAACACATATCAACAGGGGGGATTATTTAGGGTATTGTTAATGAGATAACATTTAAAGACTTTGCTATTCCTGACCATGTCAATATTGTAGCTGGCTTAGCTTTATTAATTGGTATAGCTGCAGTTATATGTTGGAATTTTGTGCATGTGAAAACACCTATGCTTTATTTTTGTTATAACATTTTGATCCTGAGCTTGGGTGGATATGTTCTAAACCAGAGAGGGTTTTTTTTATTTGTATATATACATCTTTTTAATGACCCCCAACACTATGCCTCTGAAAACACTGGAAAAACCTGAAACCCCCTCAGAAAGAAATGCACCATTAGCATGGTCTGTGAATTCGAGTCTTAACTAGAGATGTGTGTGAGCCTGCTGTTTAATCCCAACTTGAGCAGTTATTAGGGCTGTTTATGTTTGTACCTGCTCGCAATATTTTCTAATGAATTAAGTTGGTTCCCAAAATATAAACAAAATAGTGGCCTAATTTAAACCACCAACCTGACCAGGCAGTTACTAATGATGCTGTAAATGCATCACGCAGAAAAAATAAACAAAACAAATAAATAAAATAAATTGTCAGCCTAATATTCATATCTGTATTTGTTTTCATATAGAACACCTTATCTGTTCAATACAAATAATGTACTAATATTTGAATGCATCCCTAGTGTGGAGTTTCTCCCCATGTCTGTGTGGGGTTCCTCCAGGTTTTCTGGTTTCCTTCCACCTCTCAAAACTCATTCTAGTAGGTGGATTGGCTATGCTAATAATACGTCCCATTCAGGGTGTACTCCTGCTTCTCACCTAGTATTCCAGGAATACTCCGGCTCCAACCCAACCCTGACCAGGATAAAATACTTACTAAAGATGAATGAATTCCTATGATGTTGCAGCCTATTGATGATTCATCCACAATCCTATAGCCTATAGTGCTACTTCCTGCATTTTGTATTTATTGGAGAAAATCATCATTTTTGCAATCTTCAGCAGTCTAACAAGTGCTTTAGAACTTTTGACATTTAGTGTTATGTCTCAATATGAATCGGCTCTGGTGTTAACATGGTCTAATGTGATACATTGAAAATAAGTTTTTCCTCCATATTGCATAGTATGAACATTTCTCTTTATGTCTGCTCACTGTGTTAAATATTATACAGCCATAATGCAATAATGAAGTCAGTGTGAGCGGGCCATGTGGTCTGTAAAATAACCGAGAATGTGATGTGACAGGCACAAACCTTGCAGCAGACTATAATTATATCATCCACTGAATTTCAAGACAAATATGATTCTGTACTTGGTAAAATGAAGAATAAAGACTCCCAAGAGTAGCGCCTGCATGTCCTTGTATATCATGAAGCTCTTGTTCATTTCATCTGAAAATGGCAGAAATCTGGCCTAAAATGATTTAGCACTAATAGAACCAGAACAGACAGAGAAATGTAATTAGGGAACCTTGAGACCATTTGAAGAAAATGACTTCCTAATGCTTACTCATGGGTAATCAAATTATGTACATTTAACTGTACTGTACATACAATTATATGTTAAAGTTCCAAAAAAACCTAAAGTTGTGATATTGTACATGTATAAAGTAATTTACTTTATTACTAAATTTAATTTACTTTTCAATTTATCTGAATGTACTTTGCTAGAACGTCCGTCTCCCTTTTCAATGCAGTGTGGGTGGTGCTAATCTTGAGTAAAGCTTGCGTAAGCTTCTTCTGCACCAATCACAATGTTGATGTAAGCTTTTATCAAAGAGACCACAAATCTCCTAATACCTAATAAACTTATCTAATGCGTAATAAACTGGCAACTCAGGCACTGATAAATTGTGAGCACATTTAGTGAGTGTCCTGCAGGTGATTTACAAAGAATAACCGTGTTAATGATGTCATGTCAAATTATGGGTAGGAAGAAACATTTAAATTAGATTGTTTTCATGGACTATTTGTTTTCAGCAGCTGTGGTGAGATCACATCTCAAATAGACTCCCTAAAGAGTGAAATATAACTGAAACTCAAATATAATGGTAATTAAATGTAGTGAAACACATCTAAAGCCTCTTCAAAATACTATATGAGTGTAAAAAAAGAGCATAGAAATGAGCCTGCATTTTGTTCATAAAGTAGATGTGAATCAACCCTTTTCAAAGACTCTGTGTAAATGTTCTTGGCATCAGAGGTGTAACATGCAGCTAATATCTAACATAAAACCTCTTTTTACAGGGGCAATAATAAAGTCATAACTTTAAGAAGCTTTCTAATTATTTTACTACGGAATAATTTTGGTAAATTTACTCATTTGGATTACATATATTTAGTAGATTTTATTACTTTGTCTTTAACTAGTGGAAAAAGGGGTTTCCACAAATTTAATGCCTGCCCTTCAGTCACATAAATTTGCACGTTCACATTCCTGAGGTGACTTTCAGTGCAGCAGTAAATCACACTGCTGGTGTAAAATTAATCTATTTGTATAGACGCCACCCTGTATTTTGAGCTTTTAGGCAGAAACACCCCAAATTTATTAAGGCAATCCTAGTAGACCCTGTTAGTAAATCAGCTTGCATGCATTTTGAAAGTGTTTACACATGCTAACCTTTAGTAAATCAAGGCCTCAATATAGATTTCAAAGAAACTTTGACATATTAATAAAGAATTACACTTGTAATTGTAATACTGGTTTCCTGGTTTGAGCCTTAGCTCAGGGCTTACTGTCTGTGTGGAATTTCAAATGTTCTCCCTATGTTCATTCCTCTGGGTTCTCTAGTTTCCTCCTACCTTCCATAAACATGGCAGTAAACAGACTGGCTTTGCTAAATTGTGCCTAGATATACAAGTGTGTGTATGGTGCCCTGTGATGGACTGGCATCCCATCGAGGGTGTATTCCTGCCTTGTGCCCAGTGTTCCTTCCTGGGATTGGCTCCGGATCCAGATCCATGACCAGGATAATGTACTTATTGGAGATGAATGAATGAATGTTATAAGAGGTGTTATACAAATTTGACAAGATCTCATTATTTTTTCTATAACATTATTATAGTGTTTTGGGGGCCACATGTGATATGGAAGCCACTGAAAAAAAACAAAAACAAAACCTGTGTACCCATTTGAATGGTGTCTTTAGCAAAGTTGGTGTCTGAGCAAACTAGCAAGCAAAGCTAAGCTACTGAATATACCTTACTATGCTAATACTGTAATTTGGTAGGCCACTCAAGGCAGTAAGTATTGGACAAAGAGATGCTGAGTAAATGTTATTATTTATAGGCCACACCCAGACAGTTCTGCTCAGCAAAAATTAGCACAGATTAGCTAGTGTTTGAGACGTGTTTTATTAGAGTGTTGATTGCTGGATGTTTAATATAACTCTAAAGTTTGGTATCATAGAAACATGTTTTTACACTATATCCCCTGGGACTTTGAGGTCGATATTGATTTACCCCCCCAGCATTATCAGTGGCATCACACAATACACTGAGTTTGTGAACATACTAAGAAGGAATGTTAACTCCAGTGTTGTGCCTTTCCTTACCGGTATCTATGAAAGAGCCATTGTATAGACCAAATCCCCACCAGCAGCATCCCATTCACCTCGGTCACCGTGAAAGCCCACTTCACGCGGTCTACATAGTCGAAGAACTTATCCGGCAGCGGTGGGCTGCTGTCTTTCTCTGGGACTCTCTCGTGCACCACTGTGATCATCACCGTGGTCAGCACCAGGTTAAAAGCTGCGTACATGAATGCAATCACCGTCTTCCACCACTCCATGGGTGGAGGCTTGCCCTTGCCATCAGGTACAGAGATCTTCACATAGTCTCTGTGTCTGCTCAAGCCCTTGCGTAGGCCACTGTTCTTCACTTCCTCTGCTGAAGGGCTGTGGACAGGGCATTGCGGGTGGATGTGTGGGTGGGCACCTGCGGGGTGTCGCTCGCACTGGTGGTCTGCTGATGCCATGAGAGCCCCACACGCTACCCACTAATCACACACACTGTGATCCACCAGGCGTGGCTGCTTCCCCCAGACCGGACCACGTCACTGCTGCAAATGAATGGCTTCAGGGTTCGAGGTTTCAGGTGTGGCACTCCAGCTGTAATGAAAGAAATAAGCAGGAAATCTGATCTCATACTCCACTAGAAAGCATTTAGTCATTTTTAGTAGGTATTAATAATCAATACAAGCTTTTTGCAGCCACAAATAAACAAGGCTCTCATATTGGCAGGACAGCATATAGATGTGCCTGACAGTTATTGGAATTGCTTGTAGATGTGTGTAATCCAATGCCAGAACATTACCCTGCTGTCCATTTGGTTTGTTTCAACATGATCATTACTTTGAGGTCACCAGGATTCTGGAGGCTAAGTAGCAAAAAAAAAAAACCTATATAAAGATATAAAAATAGTATACCTCTCCCACCTGAATACATGAATGGACATACTGATTTGTGCTTAGTAGCAAGTCTCAGTCTCAACATACTAATTATATAACTGTTTTCTAGGGACTATAATAAAAAACTGGACAGTTCCACTTTCTGGAACTGTTCTGCATTTTACCACACACTCCTGAAGATCTAAAGGAAATCTGATCCCAGATGAGTGCTTCTGTTTTAAAATGCTTTGTGGATGCAGAGCCTGGACACATTAACCCTAAGCCCAGACTACCAGTGGAGACTCTGACTGACTTTCTTTTTGTGGTCTATTACTAGGTTTAATCTGCATCCATGAATCAAAGGTATTCATTGTGTTTTCTTGGGCTCTGAATGAAAAAAAAAGAAAAAAAAAGAGAAGCTTGAATAGCTGTTGTCATCCTGCCATGTTTTTGGTTGTTTTATCAGATACTTGCAAAGCAATCTCGGTTTAAGGATTTTACTTCTCATATAAAACAAACTGTGCCATGAGTAACGTTTCAGGCTATCTGATGTCTAATCTCTTTGGCACAACAATTCAGAGTAGCTGCAACAAATTGATTGAACAATGAGGAAGTTCTTAACTGGATACAATTTAAACTATTAGCTAGTTTAAGTAATATACTGTATCATGTTTAACACATTCTGCAAATCAATATATTATAAATCTATAATATAATAAGTTATGTAGCCTTTTTTTCACCATAGGCTTACCTTATTTTACTTTACAAGTAACTGAGGAACATGTGGGTAATGTTGTGCTGCAGGCATAGCTCAGAGTATCAGAGAAAATACCACAAGTCTACCAGGACAGAAGGCGAACTCGGATCAGAGTAGTTCTACTCTGACATTGAAGAATACAAGAGTGTAACCGCAGGGCCTGGTTCAATGAAACCCATACTGAACCCGATCACGCAGTGTGGAACTCTCTTGAAAGGTGAAACCTCAAATAGACAGGATTGAAGCTTGTGAAAATAAATGTAACTCAATGGTAGCTATTAGTAAATCATCTGAAAACAGTTGTACTAATTCCAAATTAGTTTCTGTGACCCAGTTTGACAAAAAATGAGGTTTCTGAGCTATAATCAGTGGGTTCTTAATCCAAGAACCCTTCTTCAGCTTGTGGGGCAAGCCTTAAAGGTTTTATGTACAACAGAGCGGTTCTCTGTTGAGCAAACCAACACTATCTGAAGAAACCTATAATCCTTTTGGTTTACCACACAATAAGAAGCTAGACTGGCTCAACACCCTTTCCCAGTTTAACAGTGTTCCTTTCTAAACTCATATTTAGTTACGCTATTTTGAAATCAGCCTTTAAACTATAAGTGACTCCATCCATGTATCCATCGCGTATCCATCCAAATCTTACAAGTACATGGTTAGAAAAAACTGTCCTTCCAGGGTTCTTTGGATAGTTAATGCTTCTGCTAGCAAAAGCCTCTCTAAATAAGAGAATTGTTATAGCAGTCTTTGTAGATCTTTTAATTGTTTTAGAGTGCTGACTGAAACCTTTTTCTCTGAGGTTAGGGATATAACAGATGATACCGGCCTGAAACACTGGATCGTTATTGGATCTGATTTGACAAATTTTCCAATCTAATCCACTGATCCGTTTTATCCTATAGACATGAGTGATTTTGGCTGATGCAACACAGATTTTTTTTTATGGGAACCTTACATAGACTTACTATGTAACTAAAAAAGATGTCATTATCAGATCAGTTTCAGATATCGGCTCAGACTCAAAGCTCTGATCTCAGTATTATATCGGAAACAGGAAAAATAGGATCGGTCCATTCCTACTTACCAGCAAAATTAAAGTCTTCTACATACCCTTTGTATCACACAGTAATGGTTCCTTCCAGGGTTTGATTTGTGGGAGGATACAAGGAAATACCTTGCACTGTCACAAATCAGCTTTACAGAATTCAAATTCTCGATGTATATCCCTAACGAGCAAAACAGGGACAAGGACAAACTCCCTGAGACGACATGAGGAAGAAACCTTGAGAGGAACCAGACTCAAAATGGAGCCTGTCAAGCTCTTCAGGCTGGATTATCAATCATTACAGTATACAGGTGCAGAAGATTAAAGACAAACAGTACAAAGTGTGTTGAAAAGAGGTTCAGTATGAGCAGATTATGATGAGCACAGGACAGTCTTTATGATTACAGCAGCAGCTCTGAAGTACAAATCTACAGTGTCCAGGTGAGATTATCCTTGTAAAAGCCTCATTCTCTATATCCATCACTACTGGATTAAGTTTGCTTGTGATATTACTTCAGATGTCTGTTATCACTAAAATTCAGACAAAGGCACAGTGAACACTACAAGACCAGTACAAGACTTAAAAAAAACAGATCAAAGCTGTCCACAGTTAATAAAACTGTGAAGTGAGCGTTTATAATCTCAGAAATTGTTTGATTATTCAATTATGCTCTGTCACATTAATTAGGCTAGCTAGCTGACTAACTAGCAAACAAATGATTAGCAAGATTTTTGACAAAGATTAATTTTAGCTTTGAAATGGGTTGTGGTGTATTTTCAAATAAAGGAAATGGCATTGTCTTGACCTAAAAATAAATATTTAAATAAAACTATACCCCCAATACCCACCAAATCCTGTTTTTTTTTTTTTTTTTTTTTACAATTCGACTGCTAGTTAATGCACGTATATGGCACTTGTTCTATGTTGGATTCAAAGGCACACTGAGATGAGCAGGTCGAGTGAACATAAAGTGACTATCATTTATGGTCTCTTATTATAAATATAACAGCTACAATTGTCATAACCTCTGAAATATGACAAGTTTTTTTTAAACAGACTTATCCAACAATCCCTTCCTGTCTAGATATCAATATCAGATGTAATTAATGAGACTTCTCCTCAGCTAAAAACACGAGAGTGTATCAGAAATGGGTTTTTGCCACAGAGCGCCACTTAAAAGCTCCATTAAGGGATCAGAGCCCATCACTTTTCCAAAATGCATCTCAGTAGCCAGCAGCAGACAAACACTGGAAAAACAATGGATATGCTGAAGGAAGGATGAGTGTAGAGTGATGGAGGAATACAATACATGAGGGTAATAATTTCCCCTAACTGTCACTCCTTTTGAGAAAGACTTGTTGCATGGATAATCACATTCCTTACAGAGCTCGGATACATTTACAAGATTTATTGATTGAAATGCTATACATAATATACACACACTTACCGATATTTTAAACATTCAGCCAAAAAAAGATAAATTTTACTGTACCATCCAGACGACGACATTTGAATGCTGAATACCACAGATCTGTCCTGGAGTCACACGCAATCCCAGCTGTAGCTTATGTCCCTGCGTGTGAGTGTGTGTGTGTCTCTGTGTGTGTGTGTGTCCTCCTCCTCCAGCCTTATCCTTCTCGCTCTCTCAAACTCGGAGTGGCATGCTTCCCCAGCCTCCACCCTTCTGCCCTGATGGGGACATGTGTGGTGGAAAGCTGGCAGGGGAAAATGTCTTCCACATGCACACAGATGGTAATGGATGGGTTGTCTGCCTGCGATTGCTCTGCCCTGCCTGCTATTTACAGAAACGTCAACCCAGGGCTGTGTTTTGCTTTCCTGACCTACACGTTAGCACGCACTGCTAATGACATGCTACTGCTCTTTTTTTTTTGCTTTAAATACAGGATCAAAAAAAGGATTAAAAAAAGATCTGGCCACACCAAAGGGAGCCAAGCATAGTGTATGAGAGTAGAAAGAGTAGCAGTTAAGCAGCTATATGATATGTTTAATGCATTTGGGTCCTGTATTTTGTCCATGTAAAAATGGGTGAATTAGAAAACCCAGAAAAACTTGATTAAGGATGTGGCCCAAATTTATGTCTACTCTCCTGGGCTCATAGGTAGAATGCAAATGTAGATGGAGGTTCAACTGTAACTCAGCTTTCTTGATATTTGATTCTCCTGGTGTATATAAGGAATAAAACATTCAGGGGCATGCTGTTATAGGAAAATAATCAATGATGTGGTGGTGAAATGTAGTATTTTATTAATGTGTCCACACAGCAATTTGGCAATACTAAAAATTTTTTTTATTATTAAAGAATGACATCATACTTTGTATCCATTTATAGTTACGTTGAATGTTGTGGAATATCCACAAAACAAGTTAGTTCCTGTTATCACTTACGTTATATCAGCTATAAACATTCTTTCTTTTACCAGCCTCTCATTTCTCTCTCTCTTGAAATTAATAAGACAAAAAAATGCAGCTTGTCATTTTAACGAGAAATCACAAATCACACTGATTGCACTTACCTCTGATTGTTACAAAGCGCTGACACTGGAGACTCCTTCCAAAAACTCTAAATAAAACTCTCCTCACAGAAAATATCAAATCAACATCTGTCTTATAAGTCCATATAAGGGGATTATGTTCCTATTAGATCATGCCTTGATGTGTTTTATTCCTTACAAATCATTCACATTTCACTTCCAGAGCCTTGTAAAGAACTAAAGAGACCCAGAACAAGAGTTCCAGAGTTCTTCAACAACGACTCCACAGTTTCTGAATGACTTCCTGGTTTGGGATCATAAAATAAAAATAAAACACAGGCTGTGTGATGGTTACGTAATTTTAACACAGCACAGAAGGCCAGCAGCACAGCAACACCGCAACACAAACACAGAAGTTAAGACTACTAAGAGCCATGCTCTTCTTGCTTGTTTTGTTTTTTGTGTGAATAGGTGGTTAAATTTATTTCGCTTTTTGAACCAACAGCACAAGGCAAGCAGCAGAGCAGTAGCTATATTTGGACAAAGCTCGCTGCAAGCCAGTACTTCTGGTGGAAACATGCATAAAGTTCTTAAAAAGTTCCTTATCTTTTGAAAAGATTCCTGTAACATTCCTCTTTCCATGCCACAAGCTGCAGCTATTGTTAGCAATACAAGTGTTTGTTAAATGGCAGGGTCACATTTGGAAAATAACCAACATTTAGGATGGCAAGCTCCAAGGGTCCCTGGAGGACTAGTTGTTAGGCCATAGTGCTCTCACCACAGTGGCCTGGGTTCGATTCCTGGCCAGGGCTCCAACCCCAGCCACTGGGGTTGTGTGCAGCAGTGTGCTCTCAGTGCCAGTCCCAAGCCCGGATAAAATTGGGGAGTGTTGCGTCAGGAAGGGCATCTGGCGTAAAAACTGTGCCAAATCAAATACGCAGACCAATAATCTGCTGTGACGACCCCTAATGGGAGCAGCTGAAAGAGGAGTAACAACAGGATGGCAAGCTCCACCCCAGTAGTTCCTGGTCAACAGAAATATACCTAAAAAGAGTGCTGGAAATCCTCCAGTTTTTTTATGGTGGTAATATGATTAAAGTGTCTGAATTTGAAGGAAAAAAAAGTTCCTGAGGTCCTGAAAAAGTGGTGGAAATGCATCTTTTCTCCTAATCTAACTGGTACAGTGCTTAGCACATAGCTTTCATCCTTTGCAACAATTGCTACAGTTTGCCTTGTATAAAATGTTTAAGTGTGTGTATGTTTGTGTTTTTTTTAAAATAAATTTTAATAAATGAAGAGCTTTTCAAAGTTCTTTATAAAGTCACTCAGTGTAACTCCCTACAGTCTCTCATTGAGGGTTGGGAAAAGGGTGGTGGCTGTAATTTCTTGCTCTGTGGATAAGTGTGGAGTTATTACAGGGTAGCGGTTCAGTTTCTGGAGTAAACAACAGGTTCCAGATTTACTACAAGGAACCAAGAACACTAATTCAAAATATTCCTAAGAGTAACATCAAAGCTCTTTTACATGATTATCATACTGCATGGAAATATATCATGAATGAACTACTTGTGAAAAAGTTTTTGTAAAATGTTTTGTAATATAGGCTACAATGTGCATTATATTTAGGTGATAATGAGTACCATTCTACAAAAATGCACAATAAAATCAGCAGAGTTACATTAAAAAAAGAAACTGCAAGTTTAGTGCTTTTTATTGAGCTCTTGTCATAAAATCCTGAAAGATTCCAATAAGAAACTTGTGCAGGATTCTAATTAGAATTTTGATCATATTTTGGAAACATTCCTATAAGATTCCGAGGAATTGTCTTATAGGACAAGACATAGATATCCTATAGGATCACTTCTACAGGATTTTTTAATGGGATCCATTTGGGTTCCTATTCAGGTCTATATGGGATGTGATATTCAATGTGGTATTTTTAAGAATCCTAAAGGTGCATTTTTTCACTACAAAGTTTGATTGATGGATAGATTTTTTTTCATGGCAGCTTAGGATGGATAATACACTGTATATGGTGTTCCTGCAAGTGATGTTAATTAAAACCTTCCATTCTGTCAACTGTAGTCTGAAATTCTTTTTAAATAGTATTAATGTTCTATATGAATCTGTCTATACTGTATATATAGTTTCTGAATTGATGAAATTGAAGTTGCTGTATAAATATGTATACAAAATTTATAATTACCTGGAAAAACAGCACATCTTGTGCTAATATTTAATTGTCAGCACAGTATATGTAAGCTTTAAATACAAGAAATGAACTGTTTAAAACTTTGTGTTCCATGAATTATTACAGATTAAGATGTTTACAGGATAGTTTCTTAAGATTTTCTGGTGAGTTATAGACCAACGTAAAAGGTGAATATCGCCACCTACAATACTGGAGTCTGTAATATATATATATATATATATATATATATATATATATATATATATATATATATATATATATACAGTATATTACAGTAGTGGGATATTCAGTTGGCCTCCAGTAAACCTGTGGCTACTTAGTTTTAATTAGATTAACTAGTGTAATTGATCAATTTATAATCTAGCATTTGATGAATATTTGTCCTTTTCTCTATGGTCACAGCACAATATTTTTCCAAGAGGTCCTAGCAAGAGTTTCTGCACATGCACATACTTCATTTATGCACAGCCATTATACATATGCATGCTTAATATATTTTTATATGCTGGATGCATTTTTCAAGTAGACAAAGTAACACACAATACTTTTAGTGTTGTGTTATGAAGATCTATAAATGCGTGTTATGGTAGGACATTTTGTTAAATAGTGAGAACACCGGTACTATCATATCATCCAGCAGGATTTAATGCATATTACTGTATCCTATATAGCACCAGGTGCTGCCAACTCTGTGCCTGATCTGTGTTAACACTGTGTTTATCTTTTGTAACTTGTGCTTCAGGTTTCTTCAGGTTTTCTTATTTATTAATTAGTATCATACACTGTTTGTCCGCATGCACACTTTGCGCATGGCTAAGGATCAGAGCGCACTATTGTAACATGTATAATATCATCTAATGCATCATAACATGTATAACATCATCTAATGCATTATGACATATATAATATCATCTAATGCATCATGACATGTATAACATCATCTAATGCATTATGACATGTATAATATCATCTAATGCATCATAACATGTATAACATCATCTAATGCATTATGACATGTATAACATCATCTAATGCATTATAACATGTATAATATCATCTAATGCATTATGACATGTATAATATCATCTAATGCATCATGACATATATAATATCATCTAATGCATCATGACATGTATAACATCATCTAATGCATTATAACATGTATAATATCATTTAATGCATCATGACATATATAATATCATCTAATGCATTATGACATGTATAATATCATCTAATACATCATGACATGTATAATATCATCTAATGCATTATGACATGTATACTATCATCTAATGCATTATAACATGTATAATATCATCAAATGCATCATGACATGTATACTATCATCTAATGCATTATGACATGTATAACATCATCTAATGCATTATAACATGTATAATATCATTTAACGCATCATGACATGTATAATATCATCTAATGCATCATGACATGTATAACAAATGCATTATAACATGTATAATATCATTTAATGCATCATGACATATATAATATCATCTAATGCATTATAACATGTATAATATCATCTAATGCATCATGACATGTATACTATCATCTAATGCATTATAACATGTATAATATCATCAAATGCATCATGACATGTATAATATCATCTAATGCATTATGACATGTATAATATCATCTAATGCATCATGACATGTATAATATCATCTAATGCATTATAACATGTATAACATCATCTAATGCATTATGACATGTATAACATCATCTAATGCATTATGACATGTATAATATCATCTAATGCATTATGACATGTATAATATCATCTAATGCATTATGACATGTATAATATCATCTAATGCATCATGACATGTATAATATCATCTAATGCATTATGACATATATAGTATCATCTAATGCATCATGACATGTATAATATCATCTAATGAGTCATAACATGTATAATATATGTATAATATCATCTAATGCATCATGACATGTATAATATCATCTAATGCATCATGACATGTATAACATCATCTAATGCATTATGACATATATAGTATCATCTAATGCATCATGACATGTATAATATCATCTAATTCATTATAACATGTATAATATCATCTAATGCATCATGACATGTATAATATCATCTAATGCATCATAACATGTATAATATCATCTAATGCATCATAACGTATAATATATGTATAATATCATCTAATGCATCTTTACTTACAGTAACCTACACAACTGCACAAACTCTAGTTTCTATGCAATTGTATTTAGCATTGTTTCTTACCTTGTTGAGCGCTCAGAGCAATCGAGGAGGAAGTGCCTTCTGCCCCCAGCCTTCTGCTCTCACATTTCCTGTAAAGCTATTACTGTAAAGCAGAGATACTCACAGCTTTTCACTGGAGGAGGAACAATCTGGAGTCACTGCCAGGAGACTTACTGAATGAATGAATGTAAAAGATTATACCACAACCCTGTTGCATTCTTGATTCTGATTGGTCAGAAGATGATGATTCATTTTCAATAACAGTAGCTCTGACTGTAGTTCCAGCTGTAAGACAAATCACAGGTTTATATTAATGCACTCTTCTAAAATATGATCGTTTGATTGTTATGGTAACAGCTCATTCAGAGAGAGAGAGCTGTATATTTAAAAAAAAAATGTTATAGTCATGATTATAGTCTGGTGACTTTTTATATATATATATATATATATATATATATATATATATATATATATTTTGCAAGGAGACATTTATTTAACATTTATGGAAGGAGTGTCCAGTGTCAGTGCTTTGTCAGTTGGCTTCAGTTAGTTGTTCGCCACAGGAAAGTCTTCAGGACTTTGCGATTTCTCAGTAACATGACAAGCTGTGTTTTTTTTTTTTTTTTTTTTGTATTACCTTCAAGAAAGAGAAATAAAAGAGGCTGGTGAGGCAACGACTGTTTATAGCTGCTATACTGTAAATGATATCAGGAACTAACTTGTTTCATGGATGTTCCACAACACTAGAAATAACTATAAAAGGATAAAAATTAAAATAAAAATTATAATCATTGACAAATTACTGTGGTATAAGAGTAATACATTTTTAGGACTTGCTGTTATGTGCATATTATAAATGTTTTAATTGTTTAAAAGGTTCAAGGTTTAAAAGAGACTTTGTTCAGGTTAAAATGTTAAAGAACAAAACTACCTTTTATTCGTCAGAAGTTTAAAAGAAAACAGCTGCAAGGCCCTAGTACATATTAAGAAGACTGTTTTTAAAAGCTCCCATGGATGATACATGAGGCTGAAGCTTTTAATTTGCGGTTCACATTAAAATGCTTCTGCAATGACACAGTGTCGCCGCTAGATGGAGACATTTCACTGATTAGTAGCATGGAGTCTGCTAGGAGGAGGACTTGGATCTGGTGTGAGAATTTGTGCACCAACTGAGAAATGTTGGTTTCACAGAAAGAAAGGATACATTATTATTTTGGTGCTATGTTAAATTTATACTCATAATGTGATATCAAATTATGAGAAAAAATTTAACAAAGCACCAAAATAATAATGTATCCTTTCTTTCTGTGCCTCTAAACATGGCATGTGACTACTCTGGCATACAGAGACAGAATTCAGGAGGTTTTAGTTTTCTGTCTGTTTGGTGTTTTATCTGTAACCATGTTTTCAGTACAGATTTAAAAAAAGCAATTTGGCAAAACCTGACACATTTATATTATAAATACTAATGCACACAATGTGTATCGTCCCTGATAAACAAACACACAAAAATTCCCGAATAATAATTTAAATTAGTCTCTCTCTTTTTCTGACTTGTTAACTAGAATATTCTAGCTAGACAGATGAAGTCTTAGTCGGTTTTATTTTTTTTCTCTCTGATGAAAATCAAATAACAGAGAAATAACAGTAATGGGGAGAACACGAAGTTGGTAGGAACGCTTCAGCGCATTCGGTTGCAAGTCGGTGTGTTTTTTATGTAACACCCAATTCCAACTAGTACCCCACGTGAATTAAAGTTTATTGACAGCGGATTTTTAAACACTGTAAGTAGCACCATTAGCAAACTAATGAGTGTTTAAATATTTTTTTGGTCTTTTGTTTGGCTTTAATTATATGGGACGAGGAGCTTGGGATGAAGGCTAACGATGCTAACACTATCAGCTCGCTAGCTGCTAACTGATCAGGCTTTTAACACTCCAAGCAGCGTTAAATATTGTATTTGTATTATTTGGTTATTAATAGCATTCATATTATAATGCCCTGCTGAGAAAACATGGAAACCATTAGACCATTCTGTTGGTGCATGGTGGTTTTGTAATGGTTAATGATGGTATTGCAATGTAATTGGTCCTAATAGTGAGCCAAAATAGTAAAATTAATGTTTAGATATGTTTGCTGGTTTTCTAACAGGATTCAGTAGTGTATTCAATGGTGTCATACTGGACTTTGAGGGTGACTTAATGGAAATAAGCTGTGATTTAATGGTGATTTAATGGACTTCTCTATTATTGTAATTTGTATTGATCCTGTATTTTAGGCTGCCTGCAATGAAACAAGATGTATATAACATTCAGGGTTATGTAGGAAAAACTGGCATTATTGCAATAAGATTCTATCTATCTATCTATCTATCTATCTATCCATCCATCTATCTTTCTTCAGTATGTGCTTTATCGTGGTCAGGGTCGTAGTGGATCCAGGGCCTATTCCAGGAACACTGGGCGTGATGTGGGAGAATTCACCACGTATGGGATGCAGTGCACAGGCACATACACAGTCAAAACATTCACACTCAGGACAGTTTAGCGTAGCCAATCAAAATAGTGTAACCATGTTTTTGGACAGTCTGACGAAACCAGAGGAAACCCACACAAACACAGGGAGATCATGTGAAACTCCACACACACAGTAACGCGAGCTCAGGATCGTACCAGGGACTCTGAGCTGTGAGGCAGCAGCACTATCGTCTGCACCACTATGTCAACCCAATTCAGTTAATTCCATATGGAATACATATAGCTATATCTGTAACTGAATGAATGGACTTTAGAAATCATTAAAACCATTTTATATCAATTCCCATTAGGATAGGAAACACTGTTTTAGACCCAACAGATTATATGGATGCATCATTACCAGCTGAGTAAATGTCCTTGATTTTTGTTTTTAGGATGAACTTTATACCTGCTCACTGCTCAGTTATAAATCACTGATACATCAGATCAGAATGAAGCACTCAAATCTAAACCCAGAGGAATCAAGCCTCTTCCTGGAGGTCTATAACATCAACGGAGCTGTGGTCCTTCCTCTACACTCCTCCATCGCCCTGTTCCTTCTGTCCTACACTGAATGCAAGTCTTTCCAGGTCTACCTGGTCTCAGATCAGCCTGGCAGCACAGAGGCTTTGGCAGGTTCCCTTCCAAAGAGCCTGGCTGTATCTGAAGTGAAGAGGGCAGAAGCTCCAGCCCTGGTGGCGGCTTGTCGTCTGCCGGCTGTGCTGGAGCCGAATGGGCGATTCTGCAGAGCTGGACTGGCCGTGGTGCTCAGACACATCATTCAGACAACCTGCCGCCTGGAGCCTCAACGCAGAGATGTGGCCTCACTGCTGGGCTTCAAGAACACCTGCCTGAAGGCCTGCGCTGAGGTGAGACTAAAAGCAAGAAGACACAGGGAACTGTATGGTGTATGTTCCCCATAAACGTGTGGTTGTTTAACAAATGCGAACGTATAATTGTTGTATGGTGAATCTTGGAGACGTTTATTTAGCATTTGTGGATGGAGTGTTAGCTGTAAGCTTCCAGCATCGTTGATTATTTTCGTTTAACAGTACGCCTCCCAGCGTTTTATTCATTATTTAATTAATTTATATGACATACTCAGCTGCATTTGTATTAGTAATTTAGTTACATGGTCCTTTCTTTATTTAGTCTTTATTTTGTGAACCCCCGTCTGTGGAATTGTGAATGACTATGCCCCGTTCCTGTGTTAGGTGAGCCGCTGGACCAGGTTATGTGAGCTGGGCATTCCCTCAGCGGTCGAGGATCACCTACATAACCCTACTGAGGAGCGAGTCCATCTTCCTGCCGCTCTCCTCCAGCTGGAGCACCGTCTGGCTGAACCAGTCAAGGTACACAACGATGACAAACTCCGCCGTCACAAGCTTCAACAGCAGAAGAACTCTGGAAAGAACTCTGGAAAGAACTCTGGAAAGAACTCTGAGAAGAATTCTGAGAAGAACTCTGGGAAGAACTCTGGGAAGAACTCTCAACCACCTGAGAACCAGCAGGACGATCCTCAGAACAAGAGCCAGTATGGAGTGGAGATGAGTGCAGCTCCTGAGAGCCAGCAGGAAGATCCTCAGAACAAGAGCCAGTGTGGAGTGGAGATGAGTGCAGCTCTGGCCAAACTGTCTGTGGATGGAGCGCCACCTGTTCCCACCACCAGAGAGCGCTCTGATGTAAGGAAAGTGAAGACCACCGAGCTGCCAGAATTGGAGCATGTGTTCGCCGAGGGGCTTTACTTCACTCTCACTGATGTGGTGTTGCTGCCGTGCATCCATCAATACCTGGTAAAAGAAAATTCTTCTGGCTCCTTTCACCTCAGAATGCAAGCATTTATGTTTTTGCTATTATTTGATTCCTGGTATATCTGTTAGAGCAATAGCTTGGTGTATAATTACATTTACACAAACTTTCCGGCAGCTCCAATATGGAATTGATCAGCCAAGGTATTTTTGGTGTCACAAGTTTGCTAGTTTAGTTTCGTACTGGAGTGACGAGTCTAATGTAGCTCAGAAGTAAAGGAAGCGCACAGCCATCAATTTATCATCATGGAAACTTCATGCAAAAATCATCAAACACTCATGTGAAACAGTGTCGAGTTGTTCGGTATTTCAGACAGAAATGTTTTGTCTGTAAAAATAGACAAAATAAAGTTTGCACAGAGTAAAAGAGCAGTATCAGCCATTTTGAAGTTTTTTCTCAGCACATTGTGTGGTATCACTCAGAGTCAGGACAGAGACATGACCCAAAGTTTAAAAGTGGAATTGTACATCAGAAGTAATTTTTATACAGTCTGGCTGCAGATGTTTATTCTGAATATTCCCCACTCCAGCGGCCAAAGCACCTCAGTAGTCAGTTACTGTTTCTGCTAATTATGTGGAGAAGAATGGTAAACATTATTGTCAGGATAAGTTTCATTTTCTATTTAAATCACCATAACATAAATCAATCCAATTATTATCTATATCTATATATAAATTGCATAAAAATTTACATCACAGTAATATTCGAATAAACTTAAAAGGACAGTCCAAGTACAGTTATTAATGGTCTGCACTTATAACCTTGGTGTATGTAAACGTCTGACCTACAGGAATTCTGATATAACGATTTAAAGCTGAAATAACTGCTTCTAAAAGATTATTTTAAACATTATTGTTTTAATTGCTTTACATTAGCCTTGTAGCTCCAGAACAAAACTAAAGAATCAAACTTTGAACCCCAAATATGTCTATAGTATGCAAATACTATACTTGATCTAAGGGCAAATTTGTGTAGATTTCGTTTCAGTCACATATTTGTTTTTGGGTAAAAAAATATTTCCATTAATAATTCATTTGGACTGCAAGAATGTTCTCTTTGACACTTTAAATAATTTAGCAGTGTTTAACCGATGTACCTGCAGTTCTAATTCAAATGCATGGTCTCATTAGAAGTGTCTTAGTTGCTTTATTGCTGTGGAAGCACACTGCTGAATATCTGACCTCATTTATACACTGGATATAAAAAGTCTAAAAACCTGCCATTTTAACAGGGGTGTGTAGACTTTTTATATCCACTGTAGTGTCAGTTGTGTGATGTATCATATTATATGATGGCGCCTTTGAATCCTTCATTCAGATTATCAGAAGATGTTGATTAATATTCTATAACAGAAGCTCTGTCAGTAGTTTTGGTTGCAAAGCAAGTCACAGGTTTATATTAACGCATTTGTTCTTATATATTATAGTTTCTTTAGTTTACACAGGGACTTGTATGGAGGATGCTTTAAGTAAACGGATTAACAAAACGTGTAATTGTTGGTATGGTGAGGAGATGTTTATTTAGCATTTGTGGAAGGAGTCTCCAGTGTCAGTGCTTTGTAACAGTCAGAGGTAAAGCTATAACTTTAAAGTGACAGGATGGAGGGGTTTGCGGTTTCTCTGTAACGTGTCAAACTGCAAAAAAGGAGGACTCGCTAATACTAACGTGAACTAACTAACTTGTTTCATAGGCGTTCCACAGCATTAAATGTAACTCGAAACGGATAAAAGTATGTATCATTCTTTAATATATAAAAAATTGTTAGCATTGGCAAATTGCTGTGGTATATAAGAAGCTTAAAACACATTGGGATGTGCTGTAACTGGAAAATAATTAACTTCAGGTTGGTAACTGTAACTCCACTTCACATCATGTGGCATCGCATCACCCTGTCACTGATTATTTTCTCATAACAGCACACCCCCAAAAGTTTTATTCCTTACATACTTAACATGTACAATACTTATTTTGGACACTTCAGAGTTTTGTCCCTCAGTACATCTGTTAGGATACGTTTTTGGATGCATTTGTGCTCTCGAGATCTGGTATCATTTGGTCAGGTTTAGAGGAGTGTGCAGTTCATTTACAGTCAAAACAACAGATAAACATCATTATTTTCTCAACTCAAAATCATGATGTAGGAGGCTCAACTGTTTGGCTCGTAATTGTAATTGGCTCGTTCTCAGTTGACGGTTGACCTAATATATAGACAGATGTGTGGGACTCGGGGCTGCTTTTATAACAATTTTCTACCTGTGTGATGAAATCCATTTCTGTGCGAAAGCATAGCTGGGATTTAGAGCGTGCTAAAGGTGCATTTGGAGCTGCTTTTTTTTTCGGTCAGCTCAGGCGAGACAAGCTCTCTGCTCCGGGGTGGTCCTGCCTCTCGACTATGTGTGTCATGTTAGATGCATCATGCAGTCAGTATAGAGAGATATGACTGAAGGAGGCAAACCTTTGAACAAACGTGACTTGATAGGGGCTTACTGGTTAGGAAGCTAAACTGTTAATATGATGTATAATTTTGTGAGGTGCCTGTCGTGATGTGTCATTAAAAATATAGGTACACTGATGTGAGAGAAATCAGATGAAAAACATGTTGAAGCTCACATGATTTCTTACCATGCTTTTATATACTAGGGGTTTACGTGGTGTATGAGTGGTTTACATTGTAAGCTATTGATTTCTCTTGATTACAGAGAAAAATTACACCCAAGCTATGTTTTCCTTTTAAAATTCTATTAATTTTCAATTAAATTTTATTTTTGTAGGACTTTTAACATATATACTAGGGGTGTAACTTAATATGCATTATTCAGATTGAACAGATCATGCGCCTATAACAATATGAATACAGATCTGAACAGTAAGTATTATTATTATTATTAGGGGGCCAAGCACCGAAGGTACGTAGGCACCCTAATGTTATTCTGTGCTTTCTGCTTCTTCTTCTTCTTCTTCTTTCTCTTCTTCCTCTTCTTCTTCTTCTGGCTAGGGTGTCTATGGGAGCCCATAGAACTGCCTGGTAAAAAGTTGTGAAATTTGGCACACTGATTGGGGAGGGTCTAAGGAACATTCTGAACAAATTTGGGCCAAGTGTTGCCAACGCTCTAGCACCACCATTGGGTCAAATTTGGGCCTAATTTGGAAGTACATTTATGGTAATAACTTTTGAACCGTGCAAAATCTTGGATTTTGTCACAAACATTTTTTTTGCTACTCCTCCTACAAATTTTGTCCACTCATCACCAAATCTGGCACACATCATCTTCAGAGTAAGCCTCACAAAAGTTTTCAAAAGACTTTTGAATAGTTCAGTGGGTTTTCCCGTAAAGGACCAACGAATCTGAAGGTGAGGCCGCCAAACAGGAAGTGAGGCTGTATCTCAGCAATGACTTTGCGCACTGACACAAAACTTGGTAGCCTTCTTCAGGATCATGACCTGAGGCTATGCAACAAATGTCGTGATAGCGCCACCTACTGGTCAAAAGTTACAATAACATGCCAAGAATGCTTACATCTAACTGCCATTTTTGCTACTCCTCCTCCAAATTTTGTCCAATCTTCGCCACATTTGGCTCATATCATCTTGAGACCTGTCTGAACAAAAAAGTTGTCAAAGGAATTTTGATATTCAAACCCATTCTCCTGTAACATGCTGGCAAATGCAAAAAACAGGATGTGACAGTGTATCTCAGCAATGCATCTATATATCATCACGAAACTTGATAAGTATCTTCAGGACCATGCCCTGGATGTGCCAAAGACGTTTTGTTGTCAAGAACTGTAACAACTTTCTTTTTTTCCTTATATCATTTGAGTTTGTGATAAAATCACAGTTCATTTTTTCTGTAATTCCCTGGAGTATGCTGAAGTGAACATGTTTGCAGTCCTGTATATCATGATACATATGCATCGTAGAAATGTCTTCAATTAATCGTGATTATAATATTTTCGTTATATATCGCCCACCTCCTGAGATGTGGATTGGACAGTTGAGGTGTTTATGACTGCAGTAGTGAGGCAAGATCATCCACTGAAGCAGGAAAGTGAGCTTTTGGGAAGTGCAATCTTTTGTGTATCGATGTAAGATTATCCACAGCTGCAGGAGATGAGTCACAAGTGCATAAAGCTGCAGACGAAGAAGTAGGAACAGAACAGAACAGGAACAGAGCAGCAGGATATATCAGGCAGGTCTGGAGGGTGAGATGAGTCGCAGCAGGAGAAGTGCATCAGGATCACATCCAGCAGGAGCGCATGTACAGCGAGAGAGAGAACAGATTATTACGTATGCTCTTATCCTGCAGCGGCTTAAAAGGGTGTTTAAGGGCAGGTGGGGACTCCAGCAGGACCGTGTCCTCCTCTTATCTGTCCAAAGTAGCACAGCTGAGCTCTCACTTCTATCCACATGATAGAATATGACCCAAATATGTCCAAACTCACTTTTAACACAATTGTTGGATACTAGCTTTTATATTAGCAGGGCAGCACTGAAGCAAGGCCTGTAACCCTCGACTGCTGAGCTGTGTGCATCATGATGCGTTGCTTTAGAGAAAAGTGGCTGGATGGCAACTGAATAAATGTAAATGAAAACGCAGAGATCTCTTTATCTCAGAAGCTCTTTACCTACAGAATCACGAGCAGTGTGTTTGTACGCTCAGTGTAGGAGTGTGTTCATACTGAGGAAGGTATTCATATCACACTGTAAGTAGCACGTTAATAAAACACTGAGAGTTTTATTAGCAGTGATCTCTTAGGAATGCATGTATAGATATAAAATAATTTTAATACCTTAATAATTCTGATTGATGTTTGACACATTTATCATTTTGTAGAGGAGCAGAACAGGCAGCAGAGCTGTGTCTTCATTTTAATATAACCTTTATATAACAATTATTATCTGATTCAACTTTCTCATTTAGCTCTTTCTTTCTTTCTTTCTTTTTTATTGTTCTTTCTTATCTCTTATCTTTCTTTCTTTCTTTCTTTCTCATTTATATTTTTCTCTATTAGCTTTCTTTCTTTCTTTTTACTTTTCTTTATTTCTCATTTAGAGTTTTTTTCCCTCTATTAGCTTTCTTTCTTTCTTTCTTTTGATTATGGTGTGAAATTTTCATGGTGTGATAATCCGGTCTAATAATATCACGCTGTTAATGGTCCATTCAGAAGCACACAAGCTGGCGGTGAAAATTAAAGGAGAAATTTATTATGAACTCTTTGTACTAAAGTCTCTGCATATCCTAAAGGAAACAATTTGTCTACTTTCTAAGTTTTGAGAATGACTTTTCCATAAAATATTTCACTCAAAAAGTGAAAGTGTGGATATGAAGAAACCTGGTGTGCTGACCCCCCCCAAAAAAAAAAAAAACTCTAGCATGTTGGATAAAACTATATGTTTAGCTAAAAATGGATCATTCTGGTCTTCAGTGTCAGATATCAGATATTGGCATCACATTAGATTCCAGTGCATCTGTCTACTTTATTTAATTATTTAAGAGAGCTGTTCTGCTGAAAATCAGCCCGGCTGTGATTTAGCTGTAGGTAATATACGTATATTCATATATACCGTATATTGATATTCAGTACAGTGGCATGATTGTGGGTGTGATATTGCTTTTGGGAAACAGTTCTATAGACAAGAAATGAATATTGAGTCACTGACATTTCAGACACAATATGGCCAGATGTTTTGTTTATTTTTAGCTCTGTCGGTGAAAACAATGAAAGTTCCCAAAGAAGCCAGGGCTGGATACAGCGTTGCGTGTTGCCATGGTAACGCACAGACTGACTGACAGCCCGTAGTGAGAACGCAGGAGTGTACCGCCAGTGAAATGTGAAACCAGTGCTGTTGTATTAAATATCCAGCACTCTTGCAGATTAGTGGACCTGAACTCACTGTTGTATAATATAATTTCTAAAATTGTGTATAGGTATCCAGAATGATATTTTAATTCATTCCTGCTTGACCCAGCTTAAATGTGAAATTAAAATCTGTAAGCCTGTGACCAGTCCATATTCATGCTTTAATCATAACTGTCAAATCTGATAAAATAATTATAGGTTTGGTATCTATACATTTTAAGTCAGTTTAAATGTTACTAATGGCCAGGGGATTTCATTTCAGTGTGCAGACGGGTCACTGCGTGCAAATTGTTACTGCAGTGGAGCAGAAAATCATTACAAAATCTGATTAGTATTAAGCGCATGACAGGAAAGACTTATTACAATATAAAATATGCAAATGCAGGCCATGCAACATTGGTTTACCACAGAACAGGGAGCGGGCACGTGGGCATGTGGACACGTGGGTTTGTGTCTTTATAGAATCTAGATTTCTTACTGAGGGTTAAACTGTTTGTGCTCCTGCTCCTTTAGCGTTTGTCTGATAACGTTTCGGATGTAAACACGCCAGAACGTGGAATCTGAGCTGTCTAAACACAAAAGCGAGTGCTGTCAGTTACTGTGTGAGGAGAAATGGAGCGTGTGTGTTTTGCCTCAGGATGCAGCGAAGTGGAGTCAAAAAACACCCGGAAATTTTTGATGATTTATTGATTTACTGAATTATTGAAAAAAGGTTTATTTCCTGCACACACTTACTGTCTTTCACATACTCTCAATCTGTCTTTGTGTCTTTCTTCATTCCTCAACTCTCTTCTTTCTTTCTTTCTTTCTTTCTTTCTTTAACATTATTGTTCTTTCTTTTTAGCTTTCTTTCTTTCTTTCTTTCTCTTTCTTTAACATTATTGTTCTTTCTTTCTTTCTTTCTTTCTTTCTTTAACATTATTGTTCTTTCTTTTTAGCTTTCTTTCTTTCTTTCTTTCTTTCTCTTTCTTTAACATTATTGTTCTTTCTTTCTTTCTTTCTTTCTTTCTTTCTTGTTTAGCTTTCTTTTTTGTTTAGCTTTCTTTCTTTCTTTAACATTATTGTTCTTTATTTTTAGGTTTTTTCCTTTCTTGTTTACCTTTCTTTCTTTCTCTTTCTTTAACATTATTGTTCTTTCTTTCTTGTTTAGCTTTCTTTTTTGTTTTTCTTTCTTTCTTTCTTTAACATTATCATTCTTTCTTTCTTTCTTTAACATTTTTCTTTCTTTCTTTAACATTTTTCTTTCTTTCTTTTTCTTTAACATTATGGTTTCTTTCTTTCTTTCTTTCTTTCTTTAGCATTATTGTTCTTTCTTTCTTTCACTTTTGTTTAGCTTTCTTTCATTCTCATTTTTCTTTTCTCCTTTCTCTCTCTTCATTTGACTCTCCAATCTGTCAATCTTACTTTCAGTTATCCTGCTCTCTCTCTCTCTGTCCCTCTCTCTCGCTCTCTCAGCAGTGTCACCCTGATTCTCCTGGCGTGCTCTCTTTTCTCTTCGTCTGTTGGGATAGACAGAGGGAGGTGATGAAGGCTGCAGAAGGCTACAGGAGTCCTCAGTTCTTCAGTCGTTGTTGACACTTTGATGGATTAATTAAGCATCTCTGCATCTTTGTGTTTCTCCTGTTAGACCTTCACTATGGTGCTGCTTTATACACCGCTGTGATTCTTCTGAAACTGCACTTTTACTGTCTCGCTGTATCTCACAGCAGCTTCCATAAAAAAGGTTTCAGTTCACAATGTCTTATCTGGTGATTTCAGTAACGCGTGTGTGTGTGTGTGTATTCCCCTAAATTTTTATATTTATGAGTTTGAAGCCGAAGAATTCTATATATGAATGTTTAAGATACCACATCCAGCTTTTAATCACCCAACATAAATCTACTGATCCTAGTAATTATTATGTAATATAGTCCCCTGGGATGGGCTCCAGGCTACCCCACGACCCTGTGTAGGATGAGCGGTACAGAGAATGGATGGATGGATGGATAATCCGCTAATCACATTTTTTTTCTTAAAAAAATAATCAAGATTATTTAAGCAGATACTGATGATCCTTTTTTGAATGATTAATAGTCCAAAGTTGTATTCAGGTGTGGAGAAATCATCAATTCATTAGCTAACTTTTTGACAGCCACTCTTTTTTTTTTTTTTGGTTATGTAACTTTCAGAATTTTCACATGACTACCGGATGAAAACACACTGATTCCCAATTTAAAGTGTTCCTCTTGCTTCTCTGTTTAACGGTGAGTTTATGTTGCCATTTTGTTTCAGATCTCACTACAGAATCACGCTCCTCATGTCCTGCTCCAGCTCCCTCTGCTGCTGCGCTGGTACCAACGTATGCAGGAACTGCCAGGGGTCCGCCGTGCTGCAGAGGATAGTGGGATTGCTCTGTTCAGCCCGCAGGTAACACAGCCCTGCTCGACTCAACCAGACGCTCCTCATTGCCCCGAATCAGACCAGGAAAATCCTGTGCCATCTCAAGAGCACTTTGTGGGAGGGCCTAGACCCACGCTTACCAAACTCCAGGTAATCAAAATAAACTTTTTCCATTCCTTTTTCTATGTCCCTGTCTTTCAGAGTCCTGCTTTTATATGCAATCACTCTCGCTGTGCAGCAAGAGGTTTCTTTTTCCTGCTCTGGTGAACCCGTCACTGGCCGATAGAATCTCCTTCCATTAACATGTTGCTCTGCTCACTTTATGGCTGTCTGTTCTGCAGGAGCAGCTTTAACGGATTTATGCCCTCCAGTGGGCTGCAAACACGCCATAACTCTACTGCCGCTCTCCAAGCTTACACAGCTCTCTGTACTTTGCACTTAAAAGAAGAGGCTTGTGCCAGCTAAATTAGGCTATATATTCTGGGTAAAGTGGTTTTATATGGTTTGCTGGCTGTATGCTAATGGGGAAATTCTCTTAGCACACACATTTTAATCAACAGCTGCTGCAAAGCAACTGTTGCAGGTCTTAAGTGTATGCGTGTGTGTGCGTGTGTGTGTATGGGCACTCACTGTCCCCTTTTTTCAGAATAACCTGTACACCTGCTCACTCATACAGTTACTCATACACTCAGCCACTCATGGCCGCAGCGCAACCGAAACTGCACAGTTGAAGATTGGACAGAGACCACGTTTTTTTTCCAATCTTTATCTGTCCCGTTTCCGTGAGACACGTTTCTGTGCCCACTGTAGCCTCAGATTCATGTTCTTGGCTGCCAGGACTCAAACCCAATGAAGTCTTCTGCTGTTGTAGTCCATGCGCCTAACGGTTCAACATGTTGTGTGTTCTGTGATGCTCTTCTGCTCACCATGGTTGTAAAGAGTGCTTATTTGAGTTACTTTAGACTTCCTGTCAGCCTGAACCAGTCTGCCCATTCTCCCCTGACCTCTCTCATCAACAAGGTGTTTCCGCCTGCAGAGCTGCAGCTCACTGGATGTTTATTTTCACCTTTTTTTCATTAAGTTTAATGTTGTGTAAACTCTAGAGGCCATAAGGAAGCCAATTTGATTTATTTTCAGGATTTGCAGTAGCAATTAATTGCAATTAACACAAAAAAGTAGCCAAATTCAGGGCAAAGGACAACGAGGTATAGAGCAGGCAGAGGGTCAGACACATGCATTAAGCAAAGTTTGACTAATGAACAGAGGCAAGACGCTGTGTAAACGCTATGGTTTCTAAAGGTAGGTGTGTGGCTTGTCAGTAAAAAGAAATCGGAAGCGAAATCAGAATCATCCAATCAGAAGACAGGAGCAAGTCACGTGGCAAGGGGGTGGATGTGAATCAAGAAACACTGCCTTCCTGACAAATACAAAACGTACAGCACATGGAATAAAGACATTTATTTTAAACTTGGTTATGTTACTGAAGTGATTCGAGTTTGAAAATGAAAGTAGCAGGATTTTTATCCTGTACTAATGTGACCTTGAGTGTGACAGTGATGGAGCAGGCACCACAGGCGTTAAGCATTGCGGTGTAAAGTTGGACTGCTGAGTGTGAATGTCTGGAATAAACGGTCAATATCCCTAATCAATGAACTCATTCTAAAATGGTGGCTGCAGTAATTAGTTTGAAGGTTAGGGATGCCACATTTCTCTGAAGTCTTTTTTTTTAATTCAGATTAATTTGAGTATTAAAAGACTACACTTTTATACTTCAGCAAATGGAGTACTCATTAGCAGCAATATTCACTATACTTCTTATGCAATGAAAATCACAAACTTGTGTTTTCAACAATAGACCGTAGTCATGTCTGGGAATAGATTCTTGAAATTTAGCTACAATAGATGTGTTGTGATTTAATCTCTTATAACTTTGGAATTTTTTCTTTTTTTTCCTATTTTTTTGCACTTTTGAGGAGAATCAGCAATGGCAACTTTGACCAACATGATGTATGCTAATATGCTAATCTTTTTGCCATGCAAATTTAGCAAAACAAGCTAGCAAGTAAGTAGAGCTGTAGGCACAGTACCTTATTTCTTAGTGCAAAACATAAAAGACTGAGATTTATATGACATTTATGGCATAATTTATGTATTTCAGTTAAGCATTTCAGAAGAAGTATTTACTTTTTCCTCTTGAACATGTGAGCGCGTCCTCACATGTTAGCTACTGAGCAAGAATAGCGCTAGTCAGATAGGTCTAGCGCTATTGGGCTAAGTAGCTAGTAGGTCAGTAGGTGCATCCCAAATCGCATACTTATGCACTATTCTATGCCATTTTTAGTAAATTCTTCATGGTAAAATGAAGAAATTCATTTTCGTTAACTCTGGGTACTCTGCTAAAACTAACAGCGTTGTATTACACGTGTTTAACGTTATTTGCCATCGACTGGGAAATGGCTTATACTTCCGTTTAGTAAAAAACCATTAGTGTTCCATTTGAGATGATACTACCCTTCTAAAATTCATACTCTAGACGGTAGAGTACATAGTGCATAGTGTAAGTGCATAGTGTACAGTACGTCATTTGGGGCTTGACTAGTGTTTCTGGTAGGTAGTTTTTTTGGGATCTGTACAGAACATGCAATAGGTACTGTGTTTCAAACATTTCACAAAATTTTAAAGGAACTTTAAAAAAAAGTCATTATGTTAATGTTCTGAAGAAACAGGAATGTAATGTTAAACACACACAGCCACGGAGACACAGAAACACACATTCTGTTATAATTTTTTCGGCTTCTCTTAGTGCTTATACCACATTACTGTTGAATGCTCAATTCTCGTTGGCCAGAAAATGTTGAAACGGATAAAACGTATGATGTGTTGTTCTTTAATCAATTTTAAAAATTGTAATCATTAGCACACTGCTGTGGTATAAGAGGAATAAAACAATTCAGAACATGCTGTTGTTGGAAAATAATCAGATTTCAACTTGGTAACAGTAACTCCTCTTAAACATCTGGCCATGTCACACCACCCTGTCACTGATTATTTTCCTATAACAGCACACCTTGTTGTGTTTTATTCCTTACTCAGCACATTTTCTTTTTATCTGCTTCATCCACATTTAAGAGAGATTTTGTACCAGATTTAAAATTTGCATAAAAACGGTTGGCGAAAAACATAAATTAATGTTCCCTACAGTCGAAACTAGGCCTAAAGAGCTACCATGGCAACAGTGTTTTTTTTCTTCCTGTGGTGCCACAGCAGCACCAGCACCAGTCTTTTCCACATATCTTTTCACGTACGCAACCTATTTGTTGGTGCTAAAGTCCACACAGGCGCATTGTTGAGGATGTCAGCTGAGTCATTGGAAAAATCTTAAACCCAGTACGTATTTAGAGCTGAGTGAATGACACGTTTTTTTTTTTTTTCAGCCAGCCTTCCATAAAACCTTCTTAAGTTCTTAGGCAGAGAGACTGATTGTTGTTTTTTAGTGCATGCTTCTGTCTCTGTTCCATGTCTGATGTCAGATGCTATTGCAAAGGCTTTGTTAAACACTCGCCTTAAGCCATTTCAGTCGACTGAGAGATGTTTACTTAAATACACTCGGTGACACGAGTGTTGAGAGGCATCAGGTTGGTTTGACGTACTACCCTTTAAAGCAAGGGGATAAGACAAACAGGTTGTTTATTTATTTATTTTTATTTTCTATTTTTAACCATGGTAACTGCGTACGAAATTACCAGTATATCAGTGAGGGCTGTCAATCGAGTAATTTTTTGCCTGTTGTTAATTGTGATTAATCACACTTTTTTTTTATCTGTTCAAAACTGACCCTAAATGAAGATTTAAAAAAAAAAAAATGTGTAAAAAAAGTATTATACTCTTATAAACATAGCAATGGACAATGCCTGCTTTATGCAAATGTATGTGTTGATTAACACACAAAACAATGAAACGATTGTCAAGAAACCCTCAAAGGTACACTATTTACCATAAGCTATTGCCACCCGCTGTTAGCTTGATGCTTGTAGTTTTGTCCATGAATTTCCCTCGCGCACTACCGAGTGTGGTCTGCCGCAAGCCAGCGCTAACATTAACACTGGCCGCATTAGCTGTGTGCTTAGTTTGCAAATGATCTTTAAGACTGGTTGTACCCCGGTGGTAACTCAGTTCACTTCAACAGTAGGAGCAAATCACTTTGGTCTTATCAGTAGTGCCATATGACGAGGATTTGTAACTGAACTTGCCATTTAAAAGACCTTGTCTTGTATCCATCATCCACCACAGACATGCTTGTTATAACAATAACTATTAATGCACCAACTGCTGGTAGTGGGTTGCTAAACTATGGATGACGCAAAGGGTCATATCAAAACCCGCATTAACAGCGTCAAACAAATTAGTAGTGTTAAAAGGAAATAGCGTTAACTCGTTATTAATATGTTAACTTCGACAGCCCTAACATCAGTATTACTTTTTTCTTAAAATATAGACAGTCTATATTAGACACAGGTTGTCACTATATGTTAATGGCATAACAATGGATATACACAAATATATATACAGTGTTTCCCATTTATATATCAAAATAAATCCCACCGCCTGAGCAATTATGTGATAGTTATTTTTACTCACAAGTTAATTCAGTATTTGAGAACGTTGTCATCACCATTGCAAAGTGCAAAGCAGTGGAACTTGAGAAACATTTCAAGCAAATCCTAGTTTTGTCCTATATTTATCTTTACTTGCTCTCTTCAGTCTCACTTTGCTGTAATCTTCTGCCTTATCCCATTACAGTGTTGAATTCTGAATTCTGATTGGTCAGGAGGTGTTGATTAATTGTCTATAACAGCAGCTCTGAAATGGTTCTGGCTGAAAGGCAAATCACACGATTTTATAAATGCGCTAATTCAAATACATTGTTGTTTCTTTAGTAAAAGCTCATTCACAGGGACTTGTATGGTGGATGCTTAATATAAACTGATTAAAAAAATGTGTAATTGTTGATATGGTGAAGTTTTCTGAGAGGAGAAGTTTAACATTTTTGGAAGGAGTCTCCAGTGTCAGCGCTTTGGAACAGGTTCCTTTAGGCCTCCGGTGTCAGTGCTTTGGAAAAGGTTCCTTTAGGTTTTCTGTAAAGGGAAAGTCTTCAGGACAGAATTAACAAACAATAACAAAAAAAGGGAATCGGATAAAATCCAGTAAAATAGTAGTTATGGAAATATTACCAAATAACTGAGGGCTTTATGGTACTGTGGTTACTGTGATGCCATTAAAGGTGAATTGATTTTGCTTTCTCCTCACACCCCATGTGCTTATTTCACTCTCTCTCTGTTCCCATACAAACTGCTGAACACAACACAAAATCCAATAACACTTTATAGCTGGTGTAAACAGGGTGGTAGTAATGAGGAACTTGCTGTGCTGCAGTGCTATACATTCTCTTACACCTTCTCTTTTTTCGTCTATTAGTCCCCTCTGGAGAGGTGATACTGATGCTGTATTGCTGACCCACTTAGACCCTGCACTGAAGTGTGTAGGAGCAAATAAACTCACAGATGCTGCTGTGGAGGAAGTTTGGGCCAAGACCTTACTCCCAGACTGTGCTCCAGTGGGTGTGTTTCCGTCTTGGCCAACGCTGACACTGAGTGTATATAAATCAGCGATTTCCTGTCATGTCAAAGTGATAACCATGCGATTGTGTGTGGGGGTGGAAGTGTTAAAAGCGGAACGGTCGTCTGAGGTTCCCAGGCTGCGTGCCTGTCAGTGTTTGGTCTGCTCTGCAGCTGTCATTGGTGGCTCTTTGCTGTAGATTTAATGGCCCCGTACGCCATGTGGCTGGACCACATCGACTGGGTTTGGTGAGCTTGGGACCAGACAGTGACACATAATCCTTTACTGCTGCTGATCCAGAGAAGCCGCTGCTAATCAGCCGGGCCTGTCTCAAATCAGCAATGTGTGCTCACAAGTGCCTCCATTACACACTCTGCTGGGAATCTGACTCCAGCTGTCTCAGAATGAACAAAATCTGTGTGTGTGTGTGTGTGTGTGTGTGTGTGTGTGTGTGTGTGTGTTGACTGTGCTTTGGACTCACTATGGCCTGAATAACTAAAGCAGTTTGCTGGGAGTGTCTGGATGAGTCCTGGGCCCCTCTGTTGAACTGCACATCACAAATGTCAGAAGTTTTAGATGTGATGATGGACGTTTTTTAAGAACTGATACTGATTATTAGTAATCAAGGACACTGGTAACCAATATAAAGAGCCGATATATGTTTCCAAAATGTTTAAAATTCCAAGTTTCTGTTTCCTTAGGATTGCTCATTAGGGATCTAGATCTATTGAACTGAATTTGTCTATTGAAAATTTTACAGGAGTGCAAATTTCACTCACAACTTCCATTAAAAATGTGTAATGTATATTAAAATACTGAAACATTGTGCTTTGAGCTTTAAACCATATATAGTTTGGGAAATAATCTTCCCCAAATACATTCTGTACTTTCCAGCAGATAAAAATAAACAACTTTAATTAGTTTATTTAAGATATTATATTATTGAGTTAATTGTGCGTTTTATTGCCAGTTACTGATTATTGAAATGTTCTTAGTGTTTCACTTGCTGTAGAAAGGAATGCAGAGACAGCTTCTTTTCTGCATTTCTCAATTCGGAGAGGAGCGTGTGTTTGACTTTGCTTGACACGCGATCCAAATTTTGACCAGTCCAATAACTCCATGGGCAAGGCTTTGCGTATGTTTTTCAGATGTGGTTGCACCAGAAATAGTTACTCATTACATAAAATACTCTAATCGACAAGCAAATAAGTTAAAACACCATTTCCTATTGCTGTAAAGCTTATAAATCTGATCTAATAATCAGCTGAACCAACAATTGTTCGATTCTTATAGAGGACTAGCAACGTCTTGATAGAATTTTAAACTGTACTACTCCTGACGAAGTCTGCCTTTATGATTTTAATCCATTTATAATCTGAAACATTATGTCTTCCAACACATGACACTAGTGATTGCTTCTGTAAACCATCCTAACCTCTTCCATTTTAAATCTGAAAGACCGAAGAACCAGCCAGTCACGACACACTGTGGGCAGGTGAATGAATTTTCAGCATTTTCTTCATTGCTTCTGAGTGAAAAGGAGTCTTTACTAACCACATTTCTTTGAAATAGTATAGGCTATTAATAATATAATTCATGTGTACCGTCTGTGCAAATGCAGTTTTCTTGATGGCAGTTCAGTACACAAGTTGGATTACCAATCGACCAATGCCAACTTATATGGAATTAATTTTCAATTCTACTTCAGCGATAGCTAAGAACAATTTAAGGTGTATGCCATCTTCTGGGACCCACAAGATTCCAAAAGCAAAAACACATTTGCAAAATTTGCAAAACAGCAAACTTAAGCGTTGTACTTAAAAATAGCATTGACTCAGTATGCTACTTGTAGATTTGCGTTTTTGTTTAATACTTTTGGCTCATAATTAACTACACTTTGGAAGCAGACGCATACAAGCAAAAGTCTTAAAATAAAGATGTGAATTTGGAGTCGCTGTTCATTTTCAGACACAACCAGTGATGATAACGCAGTAAGAAGTCATGCTTTCTGTTTATTCTTTAGTGGTGCTCAGTCTTTCACCTTGTCTCTTTGCGGTGTGTGTGGAATAGGTGTTAGACGGAGACGTGTCTCTGTCCCGTACAGTCCTCACAGTTTTACTTAAAGGTGTCATGTCATATGATCAACACTTAAAATAAATGTGAAATGCCAGCTACGTAAAACTAGCACAAGCATTTAAAAGCTCTGTTTATTGTAACACAAACGTTCACCATATTTTGCACTTTTGTTCCAGTTCCAATTGAACCAGAAAAGTCAGAAATATGTATGACAGAAAGGAAACATCTGCATCGGTGTATTTTAGTAGTAAAAATTGAAAACGGTGAGGCGGACAGGCCTGAGGTGATTGACTATGCTTATGGGAATTGAAGATGACGTGAAGTTTCTGATGCCAGAAGGATTTTTTTTTTTTATGTCAAATACATGCTGTTGCGTGATGTAAATGCTTGTGTCATAATTTGTTTCTGGCCCCCATCCTATACTGCAATATGGTAACTCTTTTTGAAATAAATCAGTAAGACATTGATATTAGTTGCACAACTTGTCATGGTCTACCTTAGAAAAACATATTGTAGCCTGTCAGGATCTTCGTCTGCACTATTTTAATGTAGGCTTTAATCATTTTCAGAATTGAGACTATATTAAACTGGTTATGTACAGGCTCGTTTTCAGTCGAGACAGTTTAATATAGCCATGCTGGAGTTCCGTCATTATTGTGTCCCTTTGTCATTCACATAAAAACAGCTAGTTTTTGTAAAGCAAATGTAGTATAGCATTAAAAATGTCTGTATGCTGCCAGATTTACATATTTATTAAATATGTAAGTCTAAATGGATCAGAACAAGACAGAATAAAGTAAACCACTGCTCAGAAATTCTCTGAACTCACTGAACAGACTGATCTGAGATCTGTCTGGGTGTAGTCTGATATTTCTGATTGACATATGCTTGATTGACAGCCCTCAGTCTGAGGGTTCCAGCCTGCTAAACCATTCGAACAGAAAGAAACACAACACGAACATACTAAATTATAGAGTTATCACACTACACTGGAAAAAAGGGGAATATGTGGTCGGATCAGATTTAAGAGAACGTATAGTTTACATGAAAATATTAAGTTTCTCATGAAAGTGTGATTGCATTGCTTATGCTAAATGCAATTTAAACAAGTTTCTAATCATTAGATTGAATTATGTAGAGTGAGTGTGATCAATTCACACAACGTTAATGTAATCCAATTACGTTATAAAGTCTCGCAAGGATGTTGTTGCTGATGGGACGTTGCTGCCTCACAACGCCGGCGATCTGGTTTCAGTTTTATTCAGGGCTTTGAAAATACATGATCAAATCATGTTGGTTGTACAAAAACAAATTGTGTTAATGTAATTCCTTGGTTCATTTATGCGGACCCGATGTACGCACTTGAATTAAGTACATTCACTGAGCTTTCTTCAGTGTAGGCTATGCTAGGCTTGTTTTTGCTTGCTAGGTTGCCAAGTACAGCAAAATCAAAACATGATAGCATTAAGTCATAATGAGGTCCTTATTGAAAATGATTGTTGTTGATTGGCTACAAACATGTCAGTGTAAGAGACAGCGGAAATTGGATTTACAGGAAGAGGTCATGTGACCCTAAATTATTCTCGCAACATAATAATTGCTCATAATTAAAAAGAACAAATATAACATAAACAATAATATAAAATAAACATAACAATTACTGCTCAGAGTATACCATAAGTAACTTTGCATTCATTTGTTTTCGCTTGGCTCGCTATATAACAGCTATATAAAGGTCAGGTCTTTTTCTTTGTGATAATCACACGCCATGTCCAATCAACAGCAAGCATGTGGTGTTCAGTACTGATCTACCCATTTACATTTTTTTGGTAATGCTGTTGTGTTTTTGGTTTTCCTGTCATGTTTCCGAATTTACAGCTGTTTCTGGGTTTCTTGTTGTATTTTCTGATTTGCTGCTGGGTTTTGGTTTGTTCATGTGTTTTGCACTTATATGGGTTATTAAAGTTATGTCAGTTGTCCAGCCGACATCAGCCTTGACTTTATTCAGAATAAATTTAGGGTAAAAGACTTGACTCAAGATTAGGACCACACACTTTACAGTAAAATGATGACATTGAAATCACCAATTTTTCATGCTCTTGCAAGTGCAAGAGAGGATCAGCTCACAGAAATTTGAAACCTCTCTTCCTTGTTGTCTCTCAAAAAGTAGTTTTCTGTACAATATTTCCCAGAGTTTGCACACCAATTTGCCTAGATTTATTTGTTTAATGTATAGGGACAAGTTCTTACAATTCAGTGTGCAAGGACATCCATCGTCTAAAGAAATGTAGCATTTTACATCCCAGATTCTCGAAAATGGAAAGCAATCATTCTGAAGGCAGCTTTTTTTTGCTGTTTTTTATGTTAGATAGTCTGAGAATGATGGAGAGAAACAGTTATTACACCTTTGGAGCACAGATAAATAAAACTGTAGTGAAATCTGTTGGCTCAATAATCAATACAGTGTAATAAATCTCTGCTTGAAGTGCTAATATTCCATTTTAAAAACCCAGTCATGAGCTATGAGGAAACTTTGACCCTTTAACTGAAGATTACATACATATGACATATTTTTTTTATCAAATATCAAAGAAACATATCTGGAAAAAAATAAATAAAACCTTGCATCTGAAGCCCAACTCAATTTCCACACTCGTTGTCCTGTTTCCACTGTTTGTTTAGAATTTGTTGTTGTAGGATTTTTTTCATCCGTCAATCATGCAGCCTGGGTGAAATGGCCTTTATTACAAGTGTTGCCTTGGAGAGAAAGCAAGCAGTTCATCATAAGCGATTTCCATGTGAGAGTTTCGGGAATAGCTGAAAGGCAGCTAGTCATCATTCCTGCATCCGCGCTTCATGTTTTCACCCTCAGTCTGATTGGCGTTCACACAGATTGGCTGTCAGAGCCTTCCAGGCAGGAAAGTCTCTTGATTGACGGTTCTGATCTCGACAGTGCTGTCGGTGTCACGACTTCCTGTGCAAACTCGAAGGACTGTGCTAAGTGGTTTCTTTTAAAATGTCCTTCCACCTCCGTATGGTCCACTGCTGTGTTTCTGTTTTCAGAGTAAAAGAGTATATTGAATGACAGAGAGATTAATTGATGTTTTTGCCGTTTCTCATTTTATTTCTTCAGTAGTTCAATAAGATGCAGGGTAGCTTTTAAAAAGCTGCAGCAAGACACCATGTACGTAGAAGTCCAGCGTAGAGACAGCAAATGGTGGACTTAAAATACCAGAATGCAATGCAGCTATCCGACGCAGTGCTCCGAGTTACGGCAGAAACTCGTCTCAGCTAGTGAACGATCTGTGAGGTGACGAGTGTGATGACCTTAATGGTGGTATTAGCACGAAAGTTGAAGCTTTGGAAGCTGATCTGTTTGAGCAGAGTGTACAGATGAAGAAGTGACAAAACTGGACAGACTAAAAGACTAAAGCTGCTGCATTGCTCTCTTTCGGTCGAGATGAAGCGAATGCTAAATCTCACTGTCACCACTGTCAAAAGGTAGAACTGCATTGTGGGTAATGTAGGAAACCATTCACCAAAGTAAAAGTAGACCAGCATGTCAACGCAAGAAGTTTAAACCAAACAAGTCAACTCTGGTTATCAAGTCAGATGAGTTAAATGTCTGTAAGTAAATGTGGTGTCTGCAGCTTTAAGATCGACAAATAAATGCGTTTTATCTCATAATCTGTGTTTACTTTTAACCTGTTTTGTATTCTTATAACCTTTATAGCATATGGTGTATGACTACGGAGCAGGGCAAAAAAAAATCTTTCTCTCGCTCGCAGATCTTGGCTTCATTTGTCTGTACTTGGCAAACAGATAAAGCTGTGCTAGCCTCCCACGTATGCAGTGTCTTTGCTCGGAAAACATGAAAGGGGGATTAGATTAAGGAAATGAAACAATGTTGTTTATCAGGTCTACTCTGCTATACAAGAATTCTAAGATACTTCTGTTCAACAGAGAGCACATCCATGTGTAGTTTATTTAATTTACTTCAGTTTTATAATGAGCTTAGTTGCAGCTAATAACTCATTGAACTTATTTATAGTCACGTCTTCAATTTTGCAAGAATTACTGACCTTGTTAAAGGGTAATATTGGGGGGAAAAAACCGATGATGCTAATGACAAAAACTGCCAACCTGTAACTGATTCTTGGATTTTTATTTCATTTTTTTTGCTGTAATGACGTAATATGTTGGTATTAAGGAGCCCAATATATGCTGAGAAAACATTCTTCACATCATTACACCACCACCACCAGCCTGAACTGTTGATACAAAGCAGGTTGAGTCCATGTATTCATGCTGCTGATGCCAAATTCTGACCCTGCTAGGAGTGGAACCCAGTGTGGTCTTCTGCTGTTGAAGCCCGTCCACCTCAGGGTTTGACATGTTGTGCATTCTGAGATGCTTTTCTGCTCACCACGTTTGTAAAGAGTGATTATTTGAGTTGCTCGATACTCAAACCTGCCCATCTGGCACCAACAACAATGCCAGAGTCAGGCACCAAGACATTGTTTTTTCATTCTGATGTTTGATGTGAACGTTAACTGAAGCTCTTGACCTGTATCTGCATGATTATGTGCATTGTTCGTAAGAGTTGAGAGTGTGTGTGTGTAATTATCTGGGTGTATAAATCCCAGAAAGGAGAAAGTTAAGACTTTGTGTCTTGCACATATCGACATGTTACTAGCTGCACGATACCCAAGAAAAATGCGATCTGCGATAACTTGTTAAATAATGCGATATGTGGTATGATAATGCTCTAAGTGTGTAAAATCAATTTAAATTATATTTATACTTTTAAAAACTGAAAATGACATAACCAACATACATGTTTCATGTTCTTTTGAGGAAAAGAAAGCATTCTCTGCTATCTGCGTCGCCCTGAAGCTTTGACTTTTTGTAACTTTTTGAAGTATTAAAATCATTCCGTTATCGGAAACCCTTGTGATATGCATATCGTGACATTTACATTTGCAGTATTTTGATAATTTCGATATATTGTGCAGCCTTCCATGTTACCCACACCATAGTTGTGTTATAATTGGCCTGGGAATGAAATATCTCACAATCACCAGCAGCATGTGGGCATGGTGATTTGTCATCCAATTAACAGCAAGCTACTTTCGGCGAGTGGCCGTGTTACATGCTGTGCGAATGTGATCCAAAAGCTAAAGCAGGGAATTAAATTTTGATTAAGTCAGGATGTCTGTGTCAAGAGGAGAGTGTAAAAAAATAAATGGCCGTAGGCATCGTTGGAGAAAAGTGGCATTGGTGGGCAACAACTTGGTGTGAAAAAGTAAGTGAACCCACAGTGATGGAACAGACTGAAATATGGTAGGAGTAAAAGAACGGAGTGATGCAGGGATGATGCTAATCCCACTCACACCATTTCCTTTATTTTTTGTGTATTCCTCAGGAGCATGGCATCGAGGCCATCTTCTCTCCACACCCCTGCCCAGCATGGACGCTTGACTGGGAGAGTCTGCCTGCTGGCGTCAACCCCACTGAAGGTAGGGAGCGAAGTGTCTGTGTGTGCGTCTGTGTGTGCGTCTGTGTGCGTCTGCCACCTAGATGAGTCCCAGATCTCATTAAAATGTAATGGAGCACCTGAACTTCACAGGTGTTTGCATAAAACATCACTAGGCATTCTTCTGTGACTTCCATCACCTACAGACTGTTTCCTTTCTTCAAACCTTTAAAACATTAAAATTATGACAGAATGCATGTTTTCAGCTTCACAAAGGTGCAAGACACTCCTTAACACCATTGAAAGCCTTCAGTATGTACTCCCGTTAGAAACCTGTTAAATTGTGTAGCACAATCAGCTTTAGCAGGAACAACCTCCAGCCTGTGGGATAGCAGAGTGGAACTAACTAACTATGGATTTAGCTCTGGTTATACATACATAATGACTGTTAAATCCATTAGTAAAATTTCTTTATTTGAATGCATAAGTGATTTAGAAAATCTTTTGTATTGAGGAATGCAGTGTTTCTATACACTGTCTATTATCTAAACTACTAGTTTTACTTAAAGACGGAAATCGTAACACCATTTTCTTCTATAAGATCACCCATTTCTGAGAGAAACAGTCTCAACTATTTTCACTTAATGGTAGCTCGGGTTGAAATGAGCCAGAGATCATCAGTTATAGCATTATATTAATATTGATACACAATATTAATAAGTTTGTGGACACCTGACCATCACACCCATATGTGCTCCTTGTCCAAACTGTTTCCACAAAGCACACAATTGTATAGAATGTCTTTGTATAGTGTAACACTACAATTTCCCTTCACTGGAACTCAGAGGCCCAATGCCCATGTGCACAAAGTGAGCTCCATGAAGACATGGTTTGTTAAGTTTGGAGTGGAAGAATTTGAGTGTCCTGCACAGAGCCCTGACCTCAACCCCACTGAACACCTTTGGTATGAACAGCAATGCCAGCTGCGCTCCAGACCTCCTCACCCAGAACACAAATGGGTGTGATTGTGCCTTATGTGTCTTTGCTCTTTGTAATGTAATGGTTGCGCAGTTTTGGAAATTGCAGTTAAGAAATTCACTGCAGGAATTATACACTGTATAACACTGTAAACTGTACGTGATAAATAAAACTTGACTTGGATAGGAGTCCACATACTTTAGGCCATATAGTGTATATTAATGTTAATATACACTATATAGTAAATGTTAATGGATAATAATTTTTACCACCTATCTATGCATGGTGATCAGTTTTGAGTTTTTAGTTGATACATATATCTATATCTAAAATAACAGTGGTAGATATTGGCAATTTTGTCCTTACTGATTTTTTAAATGCCTATCAGCATAGCCCTGTGAGAAACACACACACAGAAAGAACTTAAAACTACAGAATTTAGAAATGCAACAATCCTTTTTTTCCACGTTTGAGAGGATCAAAGCTCTGAGTATCGGCTGACACCCGATGCTGATCCGGTATATGCATGATGAGCCAAAACTCTGCGAGCTTCTAAAACATGACAGGCTTAAAGGCAGTGAATTTTAAACCATTCTGTGTCCTGTGTTCATGTGCATTATGTCAGCTGCAGAACTAAGCTTCGAAGCAAAACAGAGCCATAATTAAAGCATAGAGTTGTAGCCAGTGCTATAGACAAAATCATGATTGATAAAAGTATAAATGATGTGAACTTAAGATAAGAGAGTTCAAACACTGGTCTGTTTTTTAAAAAAACTTTTATGGAAATGAGTGTAGATTCGAGGGCTGGGAATAATGTATGAACTGTTCCATGTCTCATTTATGAAATTGTCGTACAGCAGTGAAGTGGGCGCACATGATGAATCCGTTAGCTTTGGCCATTTAGAAACAAGAGCCTACACACCAGTCCCTGATGTATCCGTGTGTGTCATACGCACATAATGTCATATGACACGCGCACACACACACACACACAGATTTTTTTTATTATTATTATTTTATCTAAAATTAAACTGAATTTTAAAAAATCTGAACAATAATAATAATAATAACAATAATAATTGTTGTCGTCGTAGTTTGTGGTGGTTGTTGTAGTTATTGTTATTGTTCTTGTCATTATTTTCATTGTTTATCCATATTGATGTGTTGTTTGGTGGTGTTTTTCATTTTCAGTTGTTGTTGTCATTGTTGTTTTTCCATTGTTTCTGTTGTTGTCATTTGTTGTTACTGCTGTCATAGTTGTTTTTTGTTGTCATAATTATTGTTTGTGATTGTTGTTTTCATCATTGGTTGCTGACGTTGTTGCTCTCATTGTTTGTCGCTGTTACTGTTGTTGTCATTGTTGTCAGTGTCCGTGTTGTTGTTGTTGTGTTGTCATTTTTGTTTGCTGTTGTTGTTTTCGTAGTTGGTGGTTGTTGTCAATATTGTTGTGATTACTGTTGTGTTGTTGTTGCTGATATTGTTGTAGTTGTTTGTTGTTATTGTTGTAGTTATTGTCTTTGTCATTGTCACTATTGATGATGTTTGTCTGTTTTGTGCTGTTTGATGTTATTTTCATTGTTGACTGATGTTGTCATTGTTGATTGTTGTTGTCATTGTTTATGGATACTGTTGTCGTTGTTTTTTGTTGCTGTAAATATTGTTGTTTGTCATTGTTTGTTTCTGAGGTTGTTGTCATAGTTTGTTATTGTTATTGTTATAGTTGTTGTCCTTGTTGTCATCATTGTCATTATTGCTGTTGTTTTACTGTGTTGACGTTGTTGTTGTCGATGTTTGGTATTGTCCTTGTTTTGTTATTCTCATGGTGGTGGTGATGATGATAAAAGCTTTGATGTTTAAAATATAAAATATTATGCTCACAATATTTGACACATCTGAGTTTGATGGTTCATATGGTAAGTCGAAGATGAAGTTGATAAATAGTAGCATTGGGGAAATTTGTGTGCGCTTATTTTACAGGTTTTCGATTATGTATGATTATATGTATGTTTATAATAACTGGGGATGTTCATAACAGTGCTGGAAGCGAAAGTGCCGTATGCACAGCCAGAGTTCCAGCAGATGTGTGTTTCACTCTATCGATGTTGTTGCATTGTTTCTGCTGCTGAAATCACAGTGGTGTGAATGTGTGTGTGTGTGTATGTGCGTGTGTGTGTGAACACTGGAGCCTGGGGCTCTGGGTCCTTCCACATCAGACAGGCAGCAGCTGGTCTGCTTCGGCACCACACAGAAACACACACGCTCGCACACACACAACGCCGCCAGATAGGAGGCACACTGCTGAGTGATAAACCCGTTCCAGTGGCAGCATGAGAAAATAGGCAGTTGCAGTGTGAACCAAAATGAGGTGCACAGAACTGATAAGAAATAATAAAATAATTAATTACGCTGATAAACTGAGTGTTCCTGTCATTGTTTTAGTGTAATCTCTGTCATTGGATTTACGTGTCTATTAAACAGAATCAGTAATTATTGAGCAGTAATATTCGAAAACGGTCTCGTGGGGAAAAATGATTAATTTTGCTCTTTATTCTTTGATGATGATTATTATTATAGTTGTTTTTACTGCTGTCATTAGTGTTCTTCGGATTGCTTTTTATTATTCTGTAATCACCGAATAACTGCATTTTGCCAGTTTCCTCCCTCACTACATGAATTCGAGAAATAAAATGCAATCAGGCTGGCACAGGGAACCCGCAGAGATCTCTGTTTGAGACCCTTCCGCTCTGGATTGGTCATGACAGCAGGTGCAGGCGGTTTGTGTCACTACCATTATCATTTCAGAAGCAGATCTGCTGTAGATACTGGAGGAAAGGACGAATTGGGGCCAGTGGGCAAAAAAATGTTATCTACAAGTTAGCTCTGGCAAGAGCGATAAAGAAACGCACAATGCCAAAAGAAACGAATACAGGAAACAGTATAGTGATAGATAGAGCGGTGTGTCTGATCTCTGTCTGACGTTTCCTGTACGGAGACTTCAGAGTTACCTGCTGATTTAAATCAGAGCAGGTTTAATTTTGAGAGCAGTACACACATTCATATTTTTGAATCCTTCTGCAAATATGGTGCTCCAAATACAGCCCCACAGTATATTTTCCTCCTTATCAGACAGCAGTGCTTTTCAGCTTCACTGCCCAGTGGGTTCAGATGAAGAAAATCTTGTTATATGCAGCCGGAGCTGGGAAGCTGCAGATGATAATAATATAGCACAATATAACTGGTCTCACATGAATAAAACAGCAGTGGTTATCCTTTTTTTATTTGTTCTAAAAAAGAACTTTATATAGCAGCCACACTTTTGTTGAGAGTGGAGAGTCTTAATGTGAATGCCTGTTGAAGGTAAAGTAATCAAGCATTTTTCTCTCTGTTCTGGCAGTCACTATTATTTTTCTGACTTTTTTTTTTTTTTTCTTTAAGAAAAGCACTTTAAAGTCACTTTAAAGTAACCTTAACTTTAAATGTCTTCTTACATGATTAAATCCATTAATAGGAATGAATTTTAGCATCCAGACTGATCACAGTGTGAAAATTCCCAATGCTGCAGTCGGTATTGAACACTTGACAGGCTGTCATTACGTAATACACACCACGTAACACCTGTTAACCAGGGATGGGGTCAGGAAGTGCAGGGATTGGGGTGTTTAACATTTGCATATTCATAAAGTCTGGATTTCTCACTGATGGTATGATTAAGTGTAGGCGCTTGTGTCACAGTGTCAAGCGATATATTATCCAATATCTTTTATTTATTTTTCCAAAAAGTTCCAATATTGTTATCATTATATTGCACAGCGGGTGGCATTGCTGTGCTAAATCACCTCTAGGTCAGTAGTGGCCCATGACCGAAGATTTTGTTGGGGCATAATAACATTAACGTCAAACAAAATAATATTAAGAGGCTATCACACTTCTTATTATTTAGTGAACTATTAGACTAACCCTGTAATAAGCAGTTGCGAGTCAACAACATACAGTCATCCAGGATACAGTCTAGCAGCTCGTTTTGAGTGTTTTTAGACGTAGCTTTAGTCAGCTGTGTTTGTTAGAGCAGGCGTGTTTCCCGTCGCCAGCGAGGCACACCCAGACCAGCTCATATCATGAAGCAGGGTTGCAGATTTCAGCTCATTTTTGAGCCTAACTACATGCCAAAATCCACTTTGCGTGGTAAAAAAGGTCACCGTGGTGTGGTGCACACGCATTTCTGAGTTATGAACATTGTCCATTATGTAAGCTCACTTTCCCTCTGCTAATTTTTACAATGTATCTTACAAAAGAAATGGTTACGTACATCATAGACACACTGTCTGCACTTATACTCTGCCTTTGTTTGTGGAAATTTATTAGATTTAGTTCCAATTATTTATATAAAACAAGATCTTGACACCCATGGAGTATCCCAATTTGGCAAAAAAAAAAAAAAAAAGGGGGCAATTAATT
>CM040456.1:6913003-6943105 GCA_022758105.1 Pangasianodon gigas | reverse complement strand
TGCAAAAGTCTTAGGCACCCTATTTTTTTTAGTACAAACTTTGTTATAGATTTTTATTTTATGACTTCTAAATTATTGATTCAGTACAAAAACATTTTAGATTTCCAAACATTAGTTTTCCAGCACAAAATTAAATGTTACAGATAAATGTTTGTATGTCAGTAAAGAAAGCAGCAGATTACGTAAGAGACACTTTTCAGACAAAAAAACATAATGAAGGCTGCTGGGTTTCACTGCAAAAATAAGAAGCAAGTGTGACAGTCAAAGTCTGCAGAAGAACTGTGGCTGGTTCTGCAAGATGCTCAGTAACGCTTACAGCTCATTTCCTTATAAAACTGCACACACTGCACCTGAGACTACTATTTTTTTGTAAAAAGCGAAGGAACGTCACACCAATTATTGACTTTGTTTCATTTATTACTGTTTACTGCTCTTTATAGTATTTATTTAATGTAGAAACATTTAATTTCATTATTTTTGAAGGCATCTTTGCTCTACAGCAGTTCTTTGCATGTGCCTAAGACTTTTTCACAGTACTGTATATCTTCCATGACTCTGACCCTAAAGCTGAAGCTCAAGGCTACAGACAGCAATTATCTACCTACAAAAAGCAACTATATTTACCTAAACCTGATAAACTGGCCAGTGAGTGTAGATACTCTGCCAACACAACCGTGTATAGCCATGTCTTACTCTACTGTTGTATTATGTGTAAGTTTCATTTTTCAGTGACAGCAACACCCTTTTCATTCAGAGAAATACAGTAGACATGCAATATTCTTTTCACCTTTTCTTTTCATATTTTCCCACGCAGATATATGTCCAGCATCCACAGATGTCCGTGCCACTTTTTTAGTTGTGCAGCAGATCTAGGAGTCTTTTCTGACAGGAAACACTCCAGGACCTGCTGTCCAACAAAATCAGACATTAAGCATTGAGTACTTTCACAGATATTTCAAAGTGAGCAGTGGCTAGTCAGCAAATCCAGTCCACCTACACAGAGGAAAACATGTTGTGTTTGTGTTTTAGTGTTTGCCAGGTTCCTGAAAGGTTGAACTAGTGGGAGTCACTGTTCTAATCTCAGCGCCTGGGGACTCAATTTTATACAATTATCATTTTAGAGTGCTGATGCTAGAACCATTAAGGACACTGTCTTTCTTTTTGTGTAGTAACACACCCGCATACACCTACATGCTTGGCCGGTGAAAAAAAATTGTTCACTCCTGTCACGAATTGTCCCTCTCAGCGTGTGTTGTGCTTTCCTGCTTCATGTGTTTTGTTTACATTGCAATGTGCTTTTGTTTCTGTTTTGGTTCTTTTCCCCGCCCCTGTCCTGTCATTGGTGTTTTACCTGATTGTGTACACCTGTTTTATGTTTCACCCTTGATTAGTTTGTCTTTATACCCTGTTGTTTGTCTGTTTATACCCTGTTGCGAAGCCATACAGTGCGTTTCTGTATCGGTACATTCCAAGCATCGTTTTTCTATGTTTCTTGTTCTTTGTTACTAGTTGTAGTTCCTGGTTTTGTCTCTGGCATGTTTCGCTGATATCTGATTTATGTATTACTCATGTTTAATATAGTCTGTCTTTGCTCTGACTCCCGCTTCGAACTTTAGAGATGATTTTTAGATTGCCTCTGAGTTTACACACTTGGACCCTGCCTTCGTTATCCGCACATGACAGCTCCCTTAAATATGTTCATATTTTTCTGAAACACATGCAAAGATTGTCAAATGTTTTATGTCTTGTAAAATGTAGGCTGTAGGTTTAAAATAACAGTGCAGCCCTCGCTGGCCAAGCATTAACTGAGACGTTGTTGTCACTATGGTTACTACATGAGAGACGCAAGGTGGAATTCTGACTTTTCTTGTCAGAAGATGAGAGAGACAGGAGTGGAGAAAGTTTTCTCACTTGCTGTGTGAAAAGCCCATAAAGCAGCAAACACATTTTCTGGCATTTAAAACGTCCCGTTTAATAGCCATTGTGATTGATTCATCTGCGATTCCGGATACAATTGTTATTCGACTCAAGCTCAATCTACTTCAAGCGTTTTGCTTTCTTCATCTCCAGTTTTCCATTTTTCCACATAAGGCTTTGTTGGACTTGACGACTCTGGGTCTGTTTTGAAAAATAACAAGCTTTACTAATGAGGCATTTAGAGAACCTCACCTCGACGAGCGGCATAACCACAAACTCTCTCATGACAGGCACCTTGTGTTTTCATACACACTCAGAATCTGTCACTGTTTATAGGAATGAAATGAGTTTGCAGATGTTTGGTGCCCAGCAAATGGAACGTTCATTTTTTTTTTTCCAGATTTAAATGCTGCAACAGCCACCTACATTGAGTTAAATTCAGCAGTCGTTTGAGGCCAGCAGGTGGGAGGGTTTGAACTCCTGCTCTCATCATTATCTCTCTTTCCTCCTTATTCAGTTGAAATGATTTGAAATGGGTTTGCTGCTTATTATTTGAATGATGCATATATAATATAAACAGCATCATTTAAATTTCTAAGTAAACATGGATGGTTTCAGTGGATATTTGATTATCTGGCATATTTTGATGTTTTGCTGTGTTCTAAGTGGTAAACAATGCTGACATTGTTTGGACCTCATTAGAAGCGTTTCTATGTAATGATTCAACCGTCAGAATGAATTTATCTGTCTGAATACTGTGCAAAAAATTTCATATATACTTGTGCAAAGACAAAAAAAATCCACATTTAACTCTTCTCTGTATGGCCAGGTAATGCAAGTCTGTTAAAACGTAGTTCCTTAACTTACTTGCTCAATTCCCCTTGTGTTGCTCGATGAAGGAAAAGCATGTCTATCTTCTGATTAAACGTATGGATGGGAAAAGTGTCAAATGATACATTTTTAACAGGCACGTTTTCTGTAACTCTTTCCTGGGTTCCATAGGAAGTGTAAAATGGAGCAAAATATAAGTGATAGAACAACTTATAGAACATGTAGTAAATAAACTGAACAAATCTGTAATGTTAAGGTTTGTAATAAAATATTAGTGATTGTCTTTGCAATACAGTTTTCATCGCATATTGTTGCACTACTGTTGATGTTGCAACATTTGAGGCAATCTAAATAGTATACTAACACACACACACATATGTATACATACACCGATCAACCATAACATTAAAACCACTGACAGGTGAAGTGAATAACACTGATTATCTCATTACAGTGGCCCCTGTCAAGGTGTGGGGGATATTAGGCAGCAAGTGAACAGTCAGTTCTTGAAGTTGATGTGTTGGAAGCAGGAAAAATGGGCAAGCATAAGGATCTGGGCAACTTTGACAAGGGCCAAATTGTGATGGCTAGATTACTGGGTCAGAGCATCTCCAAAACGGCAGGTCTTGTGGGGTGTTCCCGGTATGCAGTGGTTAGTACCTACCAAAAGTGGTCCAAAGAAGGACAACTGGTGAACCGGCAACAGGGTCTTGGACACTCAAGGCTCACTGAAGGTTATCCCGTTTGTCTGCGAGGTGGGGCCCCCATGGATCAGACTGGTTTTTCCAGCACATCCCACAGATGCTCGATCGGATTGAGATCAGGAGAATTTGGAGGCCAAGTCAACACCTTGAACTCTTTGTAATGTTCCTCAAACCATTGCTGAACAATTTTTGCAGGTTGCAGCAATGTTTAGGTAGGTGGTATGTGTCAAAATAACATCCAAATGAATGCCAGGACCCAAAGTTTCCCAGCAGAACATTGCCCAGAGCATCATACTGCGTCTGTTGACTTGCCTTCTTCCCATAGTGCATCCTGGTGCCCTCTCTTCCGCACGTAAGCGACGCACACGCACACAGCCATCCATATGATGTGAAAGAAAACCCTTTTTGAATGCCAAGTAAGCTCATAATGTGAAAGATCTTGAGAGAAAAGATGGGATATTTTCTCAGATCACTCTCACTGCTGCACAGCTGCCTTGAGCCCCAGGGCCACCTGGGAAATGTGGTACACTGCTGAGTGTGTGTGTGTGTGTGTGTGTGTGTGTGTGTGTGTGTGTGTGTGAGCAAATCAGGCCGAGTCTGCTGCACACGTCTATCTCCTTTCCTTTAGCGTCTGTCTGTCTGAGGTTGTTTGTCGACTTTTAGAGGTTATGAAATGCCAAAGGGCAGAAGAGGAGATTAAGGGAGCTGTAGATCAGCAGGAGCTGGTGATGAATTTCTGAGGAGGAGGACCAGTGGCAGAGAGACTCAGGACCTTATTATTGTACCACCAGACAAGCGTGCCTTGAGTAGAGATAACATTTTGAGATGTCCAAGGTGGCAGATGAGGCTGTCTGCTCCTCACACAGAGAGACTGCAGGTGAACATTGATGCAAGGAAAGGAAGCATTTCTGTGTCACCACAGGAATTTTTCCCTTCATGAGGAAACTCGTGAGTGCTATGATATGAAACTCTCCGGATCTGCACAGATATGTATATATGGCAATTGGTCGTATGAAATTCCACAGTCTCTGGACAACAGTTCTTTAAATGTCTATTATGGTTTAATGATGAACATTTCTATCTCAGACCTGCCAACCTTTTTTTTTTTTTTTTTTTTTTGCATAAGAGCAGTGTATTGTAACACTGGAGTACACGACTACGAGTTAGCACTCAAAAATACACCAAAAATGTCCTTTCTTTTCCCTAATAAAAATGGAAAATGGCAGATGGGCCAGTTGATACTCTATTGACATGATTTTCACCAATGCAGAAGTCCATGGTACCTTAATATGCACCAGCTTTTTTCAGCCAAGTGATTGGTCAGTCCTTAGTGTCTACCTGCTCTAGGTGGTTCATCCCTAGACATGTAGAGTTTATGTAAAGGCAGACCATGAGGTTGGGGAGCTTCAGGAGAGCAGAAGATGGTAGTGAATGCTTAACAAGGAGAAAAGTTTAGAGACCCAGGACCTCTGGGTCCTCCAGAGCCTTATTACAGCTCAACCAGGTTCATCTGCTCAGCTTCCTGAGATGAGGAATTATGTGTAGATGTGTCCAAAGCAAGGCTGGGTGATGTCTAAAAAAAATGGGCCAATTTCCTTGCCACCCACATAGCTTTTTGTACTTTTCTATGGTTTCATAAGAAGTTTTATTGGTTATATAGGGCACAACATACCTTATGCAGTGAAGAAATATAATAAATAGATGCTTATACACAAGTTTGTGTCCTGTTTTGAAATTTGTGTTATTAATTAGCTCGCAAATTAGCATCTTTTTTTAAGGTAAACTGTGATTACTCTTCATATTTACATTATTACATGCAGTTATGCAAGGAATAAAACATGATGAGGTGCTGTTATAGGAAAATAATCAACAATGGGTGGTGTGATGAAAATTGGAAGTTGAAAATTATAGAAAATTTTCCTATAACAGCACATCCTGAAGTGTTTTATTCCTGTTATTATAACATGTACGTTTAACTGTTTATATTTAAATTTAATGTCGTGGATCCTCTGTTAAACAAGCTAGTTCCTGTTATCACTTACGTTATAGCAGCTATAATCGGTTGTTCCATCACCAGCCCCTCTTTTTTTTTTTTTTTTTTTTTTTTTTTTTTTTTTTTTTTTTTTTTTTTTTTTTTTTTTTTTTTTTTTTTTTTTTTTTTTTTTTTTTTTTTTTTTTTTTTTTTTTTGTCTCTCTTAAAGTTAGGCTTGTCGTCTTACTGAGAAACCAGAAAGTGAATCGTCCTGTGCTGAAGACTTTCACATGGTGGAAAAATACTGGCTGTTATAAAGCACTGTTATAAAGACGACTCCTATAAATGTTAAATAAATATCCAATCACAGAAAAAAAACCACCATTTTTTTTGTAAAATAACATTTTTTGAATCATTTTATGTGGATAGTCTGTCATACAAGTTCTGTAACTGTTACTATAGAAACAATAAAGCATTAAATATATAAACCTGTGATTTGCCTTGCAGCAGGAGCTACTGTCAGAGGTGCTGTTGGAGACAATTATTCAACACCATCACAGATCAGGGTATATTATTCATCAAGTATTAATTGCTGCTTAATTAATGGGCGGCTTTCTCCTGATATAAAGACTGTGGGTGCGATTCTTTTTTTTTTTTGTAGCACTATGCATTTTCTTTTTTTTTCCCCATTTTTTTTCCTCCTTATGAGAGTCACAGGACCTCCAGCGCCTTATTACCGCCTTATTATTGCTCAGGCAGGCAAACTCTCCCAGGAAGATAACACTTTGTGATAGGAATGGATACAGGGAGCTTGCTGTGAGAAAGAAAGAGCACTCCTTCTCGAATCACAATCACTGAGGCAGAGCTGAAGGCCCCAGGGGTCTCCTGGGAAATGTGAAGCTCTTGTGTATTTCAAATATATGTGTGTGAGGATTAGGGTGACGCTCTGGACATGTCTGTCTGCTTTCCTCTGGTATCTCCCTGTCTGAGGTGGTTTATCTGTAAATCTTTAGAAGGGATTAAAGGTCAGTGGGCTGAAGAGGTATTTAGGGAGCAAGAAACAGTAATGAATACTTGAAAGGTAGCGTTAGTAGGTGAGACGCAAAGCCTTCAGAGCCTTATTACAGCCTTCTTCATGCTTGGCCTTGTGGACTGCTGGTGCTATTCTGTGCTAGGATCTATTACTGATGCTGCACCGAGATCTTGCTGCAAAGGATTGCATTTTGGAGCCATGCTAAGGGAGGGAAAGAGAAAATGGGCAAAGCAAATCAAAGAATTAAGAGGAACGAGCTCATTGTGTATTCTTTCATCACTGAAATTTTGCCAGGTAGACCTGTTTCATTGAATAAATATGTGACGTAAAACACTCCCAGATTAAATTTACCGTACAGTTTTAATTGCCATTGTGTCTCAATTTTAATTATTCTCTATAATCAAAGCTCTCTTGTGACTAATGGTCTGTGTGCAAGTTTTAGCAGCATATCAGTTTTAGCTTGTTATCACTGCCCTGTTTTCTTCTCCTGGCAGTTTCAGCGGCATTCCTCCCAGCTCTGGGGAACATCTGATTTTTCATTTGCGTCATTCTGTTCAATTAATTGAACTCTGTTATTAACTTAAATGAAAGAAAATTGATAGAGCTCAGTTACACATGCCTGTCAGAGCAGACTTGTAGGTTTGTTAAGCTCAATTAGAGGTTAATTGGCTTTTTTCAACTCTCGTGACACCTTAGAAGCAACTGCTGAATTTCAGTAATTGCTGAAATATTTGAGTCATCCATCTATACGCATAAACAGGAGACTTAGGCTTCTCGTGAGCACCAGTGAATGAATAATTATGGCCTAGATATGTGTGTTTTTCCTCATGTCAGTAACGGTGTCATGCTTGTTCTGACAAGCAATTATGAGACTGCACCTGCGGCCTTTTTGTGTGGTTTTGTGGTTGAAGTTACATGATTAAGATTCTTTCATAGTCTACATTAAGCACTGTGTGAAGTCCTCATTTTTAAGCCGTATGAACAGGGCTGGGTGGTATACATGTGCTAGCAGGGTGAAGCCTTAACTGTCTTTCAAAGAAAAAATACATAAAACAATATGGTTTCAGCTTGGACCACTAATAAGGCTAAATTTTTGCCATCCACATTGACTTATTTACTGTTTACCAATGTCTGAAACTGGACGTTTCATATTTTTTTTTTTGGTTTTGTGGAACCTAGAACAATAGCACCAGTGGTTATAAGTAAAACTACCCAGTATATAATGAAAATCGAGGCTGGGGCTGATTTCGTTTTAGCCCAGACTGTAGATTCATGCAGCCTATCGGTGACTGTTATATATAAGAGATTACAGATAGTGAAACACCCTGTAGATTTCATGTGCATTGGGGCTAATTCATTTAGCCCTGCTTCACTAATACCCATTCAATATCATGACAAGTCACTTCATATGACTGTTTGTGCAGTCCAATCAGAAGGCAACTAAGTAAGTAGACAGTTTTTTGAGCAGTATTTGGTATAAATAAAGACCGTCACATTCGGAAGGTTGCTGTCGTTTAACCTACCTAGTTTTAGACAACCCCATAACTGTCTTCACTGGTCCAGAGTTTCACCATTCACTAATTTAGCTATTTGTGGAGTGTGTTTATTGTGGTGTAGATTTATAAACGCCATGTCTGTTCATCACAGACCACGAAAAGAAATCATTTACTCCTCCCAAAATAATAAGAAAACGAAACACATTTAAACATGGTGAACACCATTTCTGAGATTTGTGTTTACAGCAGATGTTGCACCTACTAGGAGAAAGGTGTAAAAAAAATTTTTTTAAAACTTAAGACTATGTTAAAACAATGCTATTTGGCACGTGCGTTAATTTTTTAGTAGTCCGTAAACATGAACCTAGTGGGCATTTATATTCAAACTATGCTATAATAGAGCTTACTCTCTAGGTTTCCATATGGAAATTCCAATTTTAATTGCATTTCTAAAAATTTCTCAAAAGAAAACTCAAATTGTTGTGTGTTTTCATCCAGTGCTGTGAATATTTTGAAGAGTGGTGCCAGCCAACAACACTGCAATGGAGAGTCTGGAACACACACTTACCAAGTCATAGTTTATTTAGAAAGTCAGTTTTCATCACCACTTATCGCATATGTTTTATGATGCATCAACCAAGCGTTAAAAAAATTACAGTTTCTTCTGTTTCCATTTTCTGGCATGCAAAATCAAATTTCAATAGAATTTCAACAGAAACCCCACTTCTGCCTCTTTTTTTTCCCTGATGCACTCCATCATTTCCATTTGTACTCCTCTCTCTCTCTCAGTTCATCCTCCCAAAGGAATTTTCCTAAGTGCAGTCCTTACTTAAGGTATCGGCCCATAACCTACAAATTAGAACCTCTTTATTCACCAAACCCCATCTCACTGCCTCTTTTCTGTGCAGCTGTCCTCTCTCTCAGCACCACTTTCCCTCATACTCCAGGCAACATCAATCTTGGATTCCTAAGAGGACTGGTTTCAAGGACACCCACCTGCACCTGCTTCATCTCTTTGCTGTTTTGTTTGTTTTGTTCCTCTTGTAGCAGATTCCTCTTTAATCATCTGGAAATAATGAAAATACTTAATTGATAAGACTCTTGGATGCTTTGCCCTGTTTCTTTAATTTGTCTCTGAAGGTTAGAATGAAGATTTGTTATGGCCAATGGGTTCATGGTTTGTGTGGTTACTTTTGATTAGTGATTGTCGGGCTGCTTTTGGGAAGTTGTCTAAGTCTCTAAGAGCTCTCCAGGGCTCTCTGAATGTTCCGTTTCCACGTAGCAAGCACTTTATCCTCTGCTATTCTTTAAGTGGTGAAAAAAGCTTATAGACTACAGACTGCTTTGCCAGTCCCCTACGGTCCTAAGACTTCTTCACATACTGTACATAAAATCTAGTGAAGATGTATGTCCATTCAGATGCCACTATTTTCCCTCCCATATGATAATTAGCCTTCCTTCTTTTTGCTTTTTTGATAGTACTTCATCACACACAGGTGGTTGGATCACAGGAAGGCACTTTCTCACAAGCTCATTTGCACCTGCTTTTACCCACTAGGGTGCAGTTTTATTCAGAATTTACTGAAAGTATGTTCTTTCCCTTTCTACAACAGATTTGACTTGCCACAGAGTGTCTAATGTGTTTTGTGCACTTTTCTGGTGACAAGCTTCAGGATCTTGAAGATTGCAGTCTGACTGCCTCTGCCAAGAGATTACAACTGGGTAGTGGCTGGACCGCAAAAAATGCTTCAATGACCACTGACTCAAGCTTTTGACATGGTCATCTAAGTCCCCTGACCTAAAGCCCAATTCAAACCTGTGCGATGAGATGAAGATGAGAGTCCACAGGCGAGAACCAAGATCCCTGGATGCTTCTGTATATAGAACATAGTTTCTGGCCACCTCCTTCACCCGTGCCTGTCCACTTTAACGAAAACAATATCCTATGTTACAAGATGCCCTCTCTTTTTGTATTTATACTGTGCATGTTTGAGCTGAGGTTTACTGTCAGCCACGCCCATGGTGACAGAGAACCACAGGGTCGCCACAAGTACACTTACAGCTAAAGGGTTAGGGTTAGATATTAAGGTACTAGATAAAATATTACTTACTGTTTCTGCTGGAGAATCCGCTGATGGTGTATAAAGATGGAGTCATGTTCTCGATCGTCCTGAGGTAGTGACATTCTGGCATTGCACAGCCCCAAGTTGGTTAAACACTCTTCTGAAAAAAAAAGTGCCTCTCACACAACCATGAACTTGCAATAATTCCATTCCCAACCATTTTTTTCAGTCAAGGTGTAATTGGAAGAGGGAGCAGGAAAACACACATCCAAAACACACTGACAAACCATGTATGACTCTAATAAGCCACTACTGTAGAGTCATACCCACTTCCGTGGGTGGGGCAAGTCAAATTCAGGATAAGTCATCAAAACATTTTAATCGATTTCTCAATAGAGATGAACTATATGAGTATATCTCCAAAACTATTTTGGCATTTCTTTCTAAATATACTGTCATACTGGTATTCACAACACTAAGAGACAGGTACAAAAATCACTGAAACACAGATTTTGATTTTGGGGCACTTTAAAAAGAATATATGTACTTGATAAGGCTTTTGTTTAATTTGATTTTCTTCGTATACATTTACTTCAGTTAAGGGTTAGATTCAAATGAGATCAAGCGAATTAATTACGAAGACATTTTTTCATGACTTTTTTTTTTTTTTTTTTTTAAACCCCTCTTTACCAAGGGTGCCAATACTTCTAGAGCTGGGTGTAGTTCATGACTCTGGTGTGTACGGTAGCTCTGGAGGGCTCTTGCACTGCACACTTCAGCATTTTCCTCTCTCTAGAGCACCTGATTCAGCTCATCGGCTCATTATTCGGCCCTCCTGGGCTGTAACAGGTGTTCTAGAGTCGGGAAAAACGCTTCACTGTGCACCACTGTGGCCCTGCAGGACTGCGCTTGAGCAGCATCGCCTTTGGGCATTATGAATTTGTGTCTTTTTAAAGCCTACTCACAGGCCCTGCAGAAGTTAAAGGCTGACTCGGTGGAATTGTAACTTTTAAAGTGGTGTGGTGAGACAGCACTTGCCGAGGGCCTAGTTTCCATAAAATGTTGTGGTGTATTGTTACTGTTTTATGATTGATATGCTCCTGCTGTAAATCTTATGCTTTTATATCACATTGCTGTTGAATTCTTGAATATGTTCAGTCAGTAAGTGTTGGCTAATTAACAGCATTGATTAATAGTAGCTCTGTTGGTGGTTCCAGCTATAATACAAATGATTTATTTGAATGTGCTCATTCTAATGCGTTATTATTTCTATATTATACAACAGTTCCACTACAAGTCCACTAATTTGACTGGGCAAGCGGCGTACCAAGAGTGCCTATTTTTCCTATAACTGCACCACATAGATGTTTCACTGTGTGTATCACATCACTCGTCTGTGTTCGCCATATAAAATTCCACTTCCTAGTTTGAAACAGTTACTGCAATAGTGTTAGCGACATCATTAGCAGACATGGCAAACAATACTTCTCAGCAATATAACTTTTGACTTAAAATATGAAAGCTCGTCAGATGAAGATGAAAAGGAAGAAGGGACGCCAATTTTACCATAAGCACCTTTAACGGAATTGTACAAATCAACGTGAGCCAGATAGGATGCTAGACTACGTGTTATAAAGTGAATGTGGCTTCTTCTTGATCGATTTCCATTAGCAGAGCAAAAATAAACAGAACATTTGGCCATATTTATGTCACTCACTTTATATTACTTTCTTGTTTATAGAACTGTTGTATAAAAGCAAAATCGCTCTCACAATCATGCGGTTATACTGAATATCGGCGTGGTTGTGATTACCTACAGCACTCACCCTCATAACCGCATTCTTGCTTGTGCAATATTGCTTAATTAACAGCTCAATCACATATTGTTATTTAACAAAGAAAAAATTTATAACCTTTGATATGATCAAGTGTTCTGTAAGGCGTTTATATACTGTAACATTTATGGAACAAGTCTCCAATGTCCATGCTTTGTATCAGTCAGTAAGTTTTCCACCATGGGAAAGTCTTCAGGACACAGGACTTTGCTGCTTTGTTTTTTCTTATTACCTTCGAGAGTGAGAAAAAAAGAGGCTAGTAAGAGAATGATCATGTTAGAATGAATGTTTATAGCTGCTGTAATGTAAGTGAAGACAGGAACTAACTTGGAATGAAACACTTCAGGACATGCTATTATAAGAGAATAATCCATTTAGGGATTGGCCATATGTAAAGGCTTATTTTCCTAGAACAGCATTTGCCATTGTGTTTTCTTCCTTACTTGATTAATTACTGAAATACTTAAAGCACTTAGGTCCATCACTCCCTACGGTCTTCAGGTATTTCTCTCCCTACGGTCTGCAGGCATTTCACTCCCTACAGTTTGCAGCATGTTCACCCTTCTGCACCTGCACCCATTTTACAGCTTTTCTGGGATTAAAGTGCTTTAACCTGCGTATCTCTGAGTCGACGAGTGTGTTTTTGAGATGGGGCCAGTTTCTAGGCCAAAGGAAATGGATGTTTGCCCTCCACATTTTTGCCTCATACGTATCTTATATTTGACCTTGATGGGCACCCTCAAGGTCAAACACCATCTGAAAATGTTTAAACTCCTTATCCTGATGTTGGGTTGCGGCCTGATAATTCACTTTTGTTATTGCCAAGTTTTTCCACTTGGCAACTGTAAGTCACATAGAGAGGATACTTCACATAAGATCTGCGATTGGTGTTATTTTGTTTCTAGTCACGAACTGTGATGTTTGTTTTGAAGTGCATTTCCCATGCAGTAGTGAGGTCCGTACACTGTTTTTTTTTTTCCGTACACAAAAAGGCAACTTTTGAATTTGAGCCTGATGAAAATGCCAGGAAACAAAGGGAAAAAAAACCTAAATGTCACAAACTGCATTCATAACCACATACTACCATAAATAACAAATGAAAATGAAGGGGGTGGACAAAATGATGGAAGCGCCACATGACTTGATTACTTGGCTAACTAACAGCATATATTGGCTAAAACTGTTCTGATAACTAGCAATTTGTTAAGTAAGATTAAATATGCAAGAAGGCAAGTAACGTAATTCCAGAGAGGCCAACTTGGTAGATACTCAAAATACATGTGCAGACCACGTAAAAATATTTAATGTTTCAGTGGGAAGCGTCTTATGGCAATATATATCAAACATGAATAAATGGGATTGTAATGAGTATATATGTGATCAAAAGTTGAAGCTCTAACTGGGGTAGATGGACAATTTGTTAAATGGCCCACAACACAGCCAGAATAAAACCATAGAATTCAATGAGCACCTTTGTAACCCTGTACATTATGAGCTCCATAAAACTGGAATACATGGCAGGTCTACCAAAAAGGGGAAACCTTTTTTCCAAAGGCCGATGTGCAACCAAGCATGACAGACCAAATGAAGCCTTCAACCCACAATATACTGTATGCTGCCGGATGTTACATACTTTGAGGGATCCATAATGATAGGGGCAGCCAGCTTGTAAAAAAGTAATTAGGACCAATGTTTGCTTTGCCTGGTCATGTAACAGCCAATAAATATAAGATAATTTTTACAAGACCCGGTGCACCATATAGCGCAAACATGCCTTCCAGGATGATGATTCCCCATGCAGACTGCTAACATTATTCAATAGTGGTTTGATGAACACCAGGATGACGCCAGGCACTTTCTATGTCCTCCCCAATCACCAGATTTAGACATCACTGAAGTTCTGTAACTGCTGAATAGATATCCACCTCCTTCATCCCTCAAGATTGGAACTGGAAGACGTACTTCTTGAAGAGTGCTCCAACATCTGACCACAAACCATTCAGGACTCATATTGCAGCATTCCAAAAGGATTAAAGCTCTTCTGTTCTGTTTTGTCCACCCACTGTAGTAACCAAGTAACTATGGTAGCCTGTGGTGCCGCTCCACTATTTGGTGTATTAAGTGTTGCAGTATACACTTTGGAACAAACCCACAGGAAGTGTAGAGATGATTCCGTGCCAGACAGAAAAGTATTCACACACATGAAATGCAGTGGGCTGTGATTGGACAATGATTGCATTTCAGTGTAGCACAACTGCAGTGCACTGATTAGAGTGATATGCAGTGTAACAGAGAATCACATTTACTGCTGATTCACGTTCACTGGAGAGATAAAGTGATATAAGAGTAATGCAGTGAAGGTTTTGCTTTTCATGTCATAAATGAAACGCAGTACTCTCTGTATATTTCACATCTTTCCCCCGGTGTGATGGCTTTCTGTTTGGCGTGGAATGTTCTCCATAGGAAGTGGCTGTTTTGGCAGTCTATGAGCATTTTCATAAATCGTGCTATTGGTGTGAGCTAATATAAAATGAATTTTGGTCAGTTTAATGCAGGCCACTCTTGAACTACTCAGCAATTTGTTTTAATATATTGCAAAATAAATTGCAATCACAGTATGTTACAGCATGCTATTTTTGTCCAGGTCATCCAGCCCTAACAGAAATACACAACCATGTTTTCATGTTTTCATAAACACTGCGATCCATTGTGTGTTCCTGCATCATTCCCTGTCTTCCGGGGATAGGCTCCAGATATACCATGACCTTGACCAGGATTAAGAGGTTAAAGAAGGGATTTTCTCCACAAAATCTGCTATTGTCTATTAAATATTCCATGGCCTATGACATTTTTTTTAAAGAAAGGGTTTTGAAAGCTGATCTTTTACCTCCACCTAACCAAATAATATGGAAATTGGTAGTGATCCACATTTACTGGTTACACTGGACATTTTTTGTTATTATTTATAGACACAATGCATTGTAGTCTGTGAATAATTTCTTTCAGTGTAATTAAAATAAATCGTTTAATTGCAGCATTAAGCTGAGTCTGTGATGAGATTGGGGAACGGGAATAATACAATTTATTGGAAAACGCTAAACCAATCCCTGCCATTTATCATCCGTCTTTAGGTGTGACCTCCATCTTTTTTTTTCATTGTTGGTTACTGTGATCTCAAGCTAATCAGAAAATAATATTCAGTATTTCCATTGAGGTTAAAAGTTTGATAGTGGAAATAAGGAAACAAATTTATTTTTTAGTTATTGTCAGCATACTGTTCCTCTAACATCAGTACGAAGGAGAGATCTTTTCCACTGAAGGGTGAAGCTGAGCCAGTCAGGTTTCTGTAGTGCTAACTGCTTTTGCAGACACTTTTCTGTTGTGCCACTCTGGAGCTAGCTGTGCTTAATTTTATGCATCAACATCCATTGATGGCGTTCTTACCAGAATCAGTGCAATGAAAAGTCCTTGAATGCACTCTAAGCATCTTGAATGGTTTCAAGGGTTTTTAAGGGTGTCTGAGGTATTTCGAAGATAAATGAGGCTCTGACAGCTCTAGCCTAAATACACACACACACACACACACACACACACTCAGCTCACTCTATTTAAGACGTCTCATCACCTTTGACAGGTAGTTTCTCAGGAAGGATTTCAGTTCCTCTGAATCCTGTTTGGTCCTCGTCACCATGCATTAGTAACACCGCTGTTAAACCCAGTGTGTAATCACTGACATGTTTATTCTGTAGGTGTTCAGTTTCAGAGCTTCTCCGGAATGTGGGTTTGGGTGTGTTTTGGCCTTTTGCTTGTTGGACCTGAAAGCCTATGGTAAAGATAAGCGTGAGGTTTACAGTGGTATCAGTGTGTATATGTGAATGTGCCCATACACATACACATGTTAATTTATGGCAGTGTGTGTGTGCTGCCCTCAGCTCCCTCAGTCTGCAGAAGTCTCACATGACAGCATAGGGGTTTGTTATCGCTGGCTCCAAGATGGTCTGTCTGCCTCACATATGTCCTGAATACAAACAGGTGTTAGCATGGCTGTCATTTTGTCTTCGTCAGGACTAAAGGCATGTGCTGATGTTACATTTTCATACCACAGTAATTCCTTCATGTCTTGTAACGGGTTGTAGCACATCACTTGTATTTCTGGCTTCTTCAATTAGTTAAACAAATATCAAAGCTTCAGTGTTAATGAGCTTGGATAGTGATGTATACTGACCGCTAACCATACTTCATTGCTAAACGTGTGTATCATTTTAGATGTCTACTTTATCTGAGGATAGTTGAAAACAATTACTTGTACTCTTACATTTTTATGAAAAAACAAGCACATTACATTTTCATTTAGACCTTCCAAGTACGTCTTACAAATCTGAAAGACAGTGACTCAGATGTTTCTTTTCCTTTGCCTTCTCTGCCAATTCATTCAGCTGTGTTTCTGTGTGAGTGATTCAGTGATAAACTGCAATACAACTATTTTGTCCCTGAATTAGGTGAAACATTATGGACACTAAATGGAAAAATCAATGTTAGGCAAAATAATGATGATCATTTCAGATATTATCATATAGTCCTACACTGGGTTATTGCATTAATGTGGCCTCTGTGCCAGTCAGTTGTAAAGCGAAGGAGTGAAGTAAAGAAGTAAAGTGAAGGAGGTGTGGCCTATGCTTCTGTCCATCCCAGTGAAGAGAGTCCCCTGAGAGAATCTTAGGGCTGTGATAATAACAAAATTATTTAAGCAATGTTATTTAATTAAAACACACGTATAGTGATTAAAAATTAATGTGATAATAACAATCAGGAATTTTCATATAGCCTTAGTATACTAGATTCCTGTTCTTTTTTATATATATATAATGCTTGCTAATATTTGTGTATCACTGTACTACTTTTTTTTTGCCTCTTGCTTTTGTTACCATAGTTAAATTATGTTGTAGTTAAAAGCACAGGTGAAAACGAAAACGTGAGCTGCTTCATCAGTCTGCATTTCTATCCCATGATGTTTTTTTTTTTTTTTTGTGCTTATCAGCAAGTGTTTGTCTTTAAAGGTGGTGGTCTAGATGCTATTAAAATAACCTTTTCTGACACATCTACCCTACATCTACATCTACCTGCACGCAGGTAATTTTAATAATCTGAATAAGCACTTGCGTATCGTGACTCTTGGCATGAAGTCCTGAGCTCTGAATACAGCTCTTAATGCAGAAGGTGTGGCCTCTGTGCCTGTTGTTCCCAGTGAAAGAGGTGTGGCTTAGCACTCCTCAAAGCTAACAGTTATTTCTTTGCACAGTACTAAATAACTGCATTGTATTTCATCGTAAAGGCTGTAATACGTATCATAGTGAATCTTTAATACTCTGTATTGTTGACCATGTATAGAGATCCATGTTGCATATTCACAGCTAATGGGAGCAATATCTCGCATGTTGCATATTGTGATTTATTGTGCAGGTGATTAGCTTGGACTGTCAGGAGAGCTGTCAACTCAGTCCTGAAGCTATAAAATCAGGGTTGGAATCATGCTGGAATGCTGCCAGCAGACCCGTGATCAATCTTCATCTATATTTAAGCAGTCATGTGCTTGCTGCTATGATTTTCCCACATGTCTGGCTCTAAAACTTCAATTTTTAATTTTTTTCCTGATCATCAGACTGTAGTGTTTGAGGAACAGCTAGCCAGTGGGAAGTTTGCATTTTTTCCCAGGCGATGGAAAGTTTATGCATGTTTCGTATCTTGTTTCAGTCCAGCGTTTTGGCTCCTTCACTAATAACTGGGGAGCAGCTGGAGAATCCCTTTATCTCTCCGCTAGCAGGATGTGCCTCTCTCTTTTTCTGCCATGCCTCCTGGGTTTGCTACAGAGTGAGAATTCAGAGACTCTCTTCACATCCCAGTGGTGGTGATTTAATTGTAGATCATCTCAAAGTTGTCATTGCACAGCTCATGTGGTGGTGTGGTATCACCATCTCGCCATCTTTTCAAGCCAAATGTGAATAGATATCATCTTTTGTTCTTGCTGTCTTGCCATTGCATTTATATCCGAATAGATGTGTGGATCTCATTTTGCGAACACAACATGCAAATTAGCCTGCCAGGTAGCTAGAGTGTGAGAAGTTAGCCAGCTGACAATATGACAGGATTCGGATCACCAGAGATTGTAATTGTACATCCTGTACTTCTCTTTTGAGAAGATGTCTGACCTCAAAACTTGGTACAAACTGCTGCAGCTGCTATTGGAATGACGTTGATTTTTTTTTCCTACAGACGTTTTGATGTTTTTTTTAGTGTTTCAGAATATCTTGATGACATCCTATAGGCAGGTACTTTCTCTCTAATGCCAGCTTGATGTGAGCACACTGTACAGATTGTGTTTCCACCTGTCTGAGGTCCAGACAGCCCACTTATGTTAGATTCACATTGCAGAGACGCAAAACACATCCTTTGCCAACAGTTGGCAGCTTTGGGGATGTGTCAACAAAAAACAAGCAAGTTTAGCTGTCAGGAAAAGTAAAATGCCTGCTGAGTTATAGGTTAGATCTTTTCACCAGTGAATTGGAAGTTAAGCAAGTTGACTGTACTGAAACTTTGTTCATTTTTTAAATGTCGTTAAATTCTAAATGTATGTATGTTACAGTGAATGGCTGTAGAATGTATTTATCTCCTGGTTGGACGTATTTATCTCCTGGTTGGAGGTCTTTTGGGGCAACACAGTGGTGGAGCGGGCATATAGGTGGTTTGGCTACTCAGTGATCAGCCTTTGAATTTAAAATCCTCTCCAGTATCCCAAAAACCAACCTGCCTACTCTGAATCTTCAATCACTCACTCACTCTTAGTGACCACTTTATCCTGAAGACACGGTGGATCTGGAGCCTATACCGGGAACACTGGGTGTGAGGTGGGAATACACTCTGGATGTGCTTTCAGTCCATCACAGGACACCATACACACATACATTCACACCTAGGTGCAATTTATCACAGCCAATCCACCTACTACCATGTTTTTGGTAGATGGGAGGAAACCGGAGAACCTGGAGGGTAGGACATACATGGGAACTCTGCACAGACAATAACTCAAGCTTAGGATAGAACCAGGGACCCTGGCGGTGGCTGTGAGGTGGCAATGTAACCCGCTCTGCCACAGTGTCACCATCATCTGAGTCTTTTATATTCATGCTTTGTCATGTGTTGTATGTGATTTGAGACACAGCTCATGGCAGCCAAAACTATCACATAAAGTTTTGGAGAGAGAGAAGAGCTTTTTTGATTGCTTTTTCCTGTTTATAATATTTGGCATGAAATCGCTAAATGTTTTACATGTCACCATGGAAACCTGCCAGACAGGCCTGGCTCTAGCCATTAGTGGATATCATTTTTTTGTTTTCCTGATGCAAGAAAGGCACACAGGCGATTATATGAACAATACTGCACCGTGTCAAGTTTATTGCCTGTCCTAACCCATCTAAACTATCTGTTCACATTCCAATAACACTGCACACTGTGTTCATTTACACTTGTCATATTCATTGTAATAACCCTGAAATGCATGTTTAAAAAAAATAGCAGTAAAGACGGAAAGATGGAATATTCTTCTTACAGCCCCAGATATGCAAGAATAATTTGCTTTGGATGCCTTGTGGTCGTCTTGGCCATCTCGCAGTCCCACTCGATAACCACTTCTAGCATACTGGTTGCCCTGTGAACATCTGTTTGGAAACATGATATCGAAGACACCCACCATACAGAGCTGTGAACCTGAAGAACCACTGCAGCTGATGAAAACTTTAATCTGGCCAAGCTCGTTTCTGTCTTCCATTCCATGGATTTAGCTAATGGAGGCCATATGGTCTTAAGTTCCAGTTCAAGTGCTAAACCTTGCCAGCCACTCATTTAGACGTTCATGCTGTCTTTCCCCCAAATCCCAGCCCTTCTTGCCAAAGCAGTTATCAGCTCCTGCCAACTAGGGATTTTTCCAGCAGAATGATGAAAGACAAAACCGAAGAGGTTGTGCTTCTTGGACAAATTAAGTTGACGCTCACTGTGTCTGAAATATGTGCCACTGTCTCGCTTTTTTATTCTGTCTGCCTCCATCTGTGTGCCTATGCCATTAATGAGCTTTATTGCTGTGGTTGGAAAACCAATACCTGAACTAATACATTCACAGATGACTTCTGGGACTTTGGTCACCCTTGGTAAAGATGGGTAAAAAAAAAAAAAAAAAGTAATGAATTGTAAAAGGTTTTTGTGGTTATTATAAAAAGGTCTTTGTGGTTATTTTGCTGAATTTCACACTGAAATTATGAGAGAAATATAACCTTTAATTAAAGTAAAAATCCTAAGAAAATAAAAACCTTTATAAAAAAACAATGTAATAAATTGTCATGGTTGTTTTATGGACAGTTGTTCCTTTAACTATGGAACACACGTGGAAAAAAAAAAAAGTTCACTTTGACTTTAAAGTAAATTGGAGTCACTTGTGCTTTTATTGTCCCTTTAGGAATACATTGCAGTTGAGGGTGAAGGGTCTTGCTCAAGAAACTACCACTGAGATCTGAACTGACAACTTTCCAGTCATAACTGTTTAGCGATTTCCTACCAGGTGGCACATCATTCCTCGTTAAATTAACCATAATGAGTTTTGGTTTTTTTTCCATTGCCATGCTGAATTTGGTTACCCTTCATGCTCAGGTTCGAGAAGTACTGCATGGGCGCATACGAGTGGAGAAATCTCATCATTACTGAATCTTCAGTACTAGCTTAGAGACTGCTAAAGATCTTTTTTTAAATGACCCTTTTATGGCAGTGTTAGAAGTTTATCATACAGTTTAATGTTTCTGATCAACTGCTTTATGCTGGTCAGGGTCGTGGTGGATCCAGAGCCTGTCCAGTGAACACTGGGCCCAAATGGGATGACAGTTCATCACAGGGCACCATGCACATTGATACCTATGGGGAAATATAGCGCAGCCAATCCACCTACTGAAAAGTATTTGGGAGTTAACTGGACAAACAGTAACCCGAGCTCAGGATTGACCACAGGACCCTGGAGCTTTGAGGCCACAATGCTACTTACTACTAATGTTTCATATTTATTTTTTGTCTTATTAATTTCCTTATTGATTAATCAAATCAATTGATATGTGTGATTTATCAGATCCACCATCTTCCCAAATGGCTGCCTATTAAGTGTGGTTTCTCTAGAGTCTCAGAGTTTACACAGAATGGTGCAAAAAAACAAAAGACATTGAGTGAGCGATAGTTCTGTGGGTGGAAACACCTTGCTGATAAGAGAGGTCAGAGCACAGGCTCACAGAAACTGGGCAGTTGAAGATTAGCAAATAAATCACCTGGTCTTTTCCCAGTCTTCAGCTGTCCAATTTTGGTGAGTTTGTGCCCATGATAGCCTCAGATTCTTGTTCTTGACTGACAGGAGTGGAACGTGATGTGGTCTTCTGCTGTTGTAGCTCATCCACTTCAAGGTTTGATGTGTTGTGCATGCTGAGATGCTTTTCTGCTCACCATGGTTGTAACAAGTGCTTATCTGAATCACTATCCTGTCAGCTCAGACCAATCTGGTCGTTCTCCTCTGATCTCTCTCATCAACAAGGTGTTTCAGCCTGAAGACCCTCCGCACACAGGAAGTTTTTTTTTGTTTGTTTTTTGTATCATTCTGTGTAAACTCTAGAGACTGTTGTGTGTGAAAATCCCAGGAGATCAGCAGTTTCTGAAATACTCAAACCAGCCCTTCTGGCACCAACAACCATGCCACAGTTAATATCACAGAGATCACACTTTTTCCCCATTTTTTTCTCTGATGTTTGATGTGTCATTAACTGGAGCTCTTGACTTGTATATCCATGATTTTATGCATTGTGTTGCTGCCACTTGATTGAATGATTGGATAACTGCATAAATGAGTAGGTGTTCCTGTTAAAGTGTTGGGTGAGTGTATATTCTAAATAATATAAGGTACATAATTGGACCTTTAGGACCACTAATGCACCCTTAAAAGCTTTTTACCTTAACTAAAGGGACACTACATGCATCCTAAAATATATATACTAAAGGTGCAACAGGTGGAGCTGTGATGGTACCACCACAGCGACAAGCAAAAGTACAGTTTGGTAACTTTTTTTTTTTTTTAAAACATGTAGCGTTATAGGACACAACTAGGATACAGATGGTCCTAGGTTTGAATTTCTGTATTTATTGTTCCATATTTATGAAAAAGTGTTACTTGTTTCCTACCTAGTTGCTGGTCAAGTCAAGTCAAGTGGGTTTTTATTGTCATTCCTCTGTATAGCTTGTATACATTGGAACTAAATGTCCTCCAGGACCGTGGTGCAATACAGAACACAACAACAAAACAACAACTGTTTCAAAATTTGTAGCTGTAAATGCTAAAACTAAAATTCACCACAGATCTGTCACAAGCCATTTCTGTTTTAAGTGTTAATTAAATTGATCTGTGTGGGAGAACTGTTAGAACATCAGTGTAGGTGGAACACATGGTATTTTGGTTCAGCATGACACGAAATATGTACTTTAAAAGATAAAATGATCAGAGTTAATCTTCTGAGTACTGAACCTACTGAAAAATGTGTATAGCCTTGGTTGCCTTGCATAAATCTGTAATTGCTAAAAGGACGTGACGCCTACAGTCTTCTTTAAATATGACCATTTTAGACTGTTAGCGAGACTGTGCAAAATATGGAAAATGACATTTCCATAAAGATTGAATCACCGAAAAAAATGCTTTGTAGCCCCCCGTCTCAGACAAATCAACATGTAGCACTGAATCACTCGTCTGTCTGGAGTCCTTACTTATTATCTGCCTCTAATGCTTTTGCTCACTACTAGCCTGTCTGATTTTTATTGTATTTTATTGTATTAAATCTAATATGTAAATTATTGATGTTTGCTGCAGTATTTTTTAGTGTGTGTTTGTGTGTAGTTGCATTTGCATGTGTCTCTTTGTGAGTGAGTGAGTGACTTCTGCTCACTGGGAGCTCAGCCAATTACAGAGGTGATCTGAGTGAGCAGTGAAAGTCGATGTTATTAAAAGGTGGAGAATCGAATCATCCTGTGCTCCGTCACCCCCGCATCTTCCTCCTCATTTAAAAATGGGGTTTTAAATATCTTAATATTCAGCATGGCATGTTTAATTAAAGTCCTGGTGAGCATGTTGAGTAGGTCATGTCTTATAAACCCGTGGTCAGTGCTCAGTCTGAGCTGCCTCTGGCATTCAGTGTCTCTCTTTAACACATTCAGATAATGTCAGTCACCTCCACAGCAGGGCTTTCCTTGTCTTGGGCATGTGTCTAGTGGAAAACAGCTTATAATTAACATAGACTATTAGACACATTCTCTTGCACACTGATATAACAAAGTAATGTAATTTTTTTTTTTTTTTTTTTTTAATACTGAAGCCGTATATTCCTGTTGCTTGCTCGTTTATATAACATCAAAAGATAACACATTAAAACCAACAGGAAACAGCATGTTAACTAAGGAATAGAGCAAGCAGAAATAGATCCCGAAGAAGCCACACACCACTTAATAGCATGTTGGCTAGCTGGCTAGCTAGCACACGTTGATTTTTACATTCCCGTTAAGGTGAAATTGGCGGCACTTCTTCCTTTTCATCTTCAACTGACAAGCTTTCACATTTTAAGTCAAAATTTAGATTCCTGAAAAGTATTGTTCGCCATGTCTACTGTTGATGTCGCTAACGCTACTGTAGTAACCGTTTCGAACTAGGAAGTGGAATTTTACGTGGTGAACACAGATGAGCAGAGTGATACACACGGTGACACGTCCCAGTTAGGTTATAGGAAATATAGGCGCTCTTGGAGCACTGCTTGACCAATCAGATTAGTGAACTGGAAGTAACTGTTGTGTAAAGGAAAATAATCAACAGTGGGGTGGTGTGATACAGCCAAACGCTAAGCAGAGTTACTGTTAAAATCCCAACGTTAATAATTTTCCAATAACCGCACATCCCGAAGTGTTTTATTACTCCTATACTGCAGCAATTTGTTTAATTTATGACAGCATTTATTGTTACATGTAATGTAACAACACTTAAAAAAAATTGTTTATTATTATGCTTAAATTACAAGCCATGCAAGTCCTTGTGAACGAGTTGTAACAAAATTAAAAACGAAACGGAGACTGTGAGCATTTTTAAGAAATGCCCGTTTTATAATCTTGCTAGTTATTATAACTATTTGTAGTGATGTAGTATAATAATTATTAATGCATGTAAACAAATGGTGAGCTGAAATCACCAAGTTGTAGCAAAAAATGTGGCTGTTCTCAGCACGTGATAAAAGAAATGTTAAGGGGCGACATTAAAACTACAGATTGAACTGAAGTTGTAATTTTTTTATCATATTGACTCATTGGCTGGGGGGCGTGGTGGCTCAGTGGTTAGCACTGTTGCCTCGCACTTCTGACAATCCCGCCTTCGCCCTGTGTGTGCGGAGCACGCATGTTCTCCCCATGCTTCGGGGGTTTCCTCCAGATACACTAGTTTCCTCAGCAAGTCCAAAGACATGCGTTGGAGGCTGACTGGCATTTCCAAATTGTCCGTAGTGTGTGTATATGTGTGATTGTGCCCTGCGATAGGTTGGCACCCTGTCCAGGGTGTCCCCCCACCTCGTGCCGCGAGTTCCGTGGGATAGGCTCCAGGCTCCTCATGATCCTGTGTAGGATAAGCGATATAGAATATGGATGAATGACTGGACTCATTGGCTACTTTAAATGTATAATTTATACACTGGCCCAAATATAGTTACACACTTTTTTTTATAACTAATCTCATAACTAATCTCAGTTTAAGTTCCTGTTGTCGCTGGAATCATAGCTCCATTTTGTGAACCTGGTTTGGAAATGAATATCGCTTTGTCCCTTGCTAGTGTAAAATCTACAGAAAGATGACTGTATAATAACAGAGACTCATTATTAAGAGTCTTTTTTCAGTGTAGGTTTTCTTTATCTTGGCTAATGTGTGAATCACCTTATAGGATCTCCAGGCTCCTTCCTGGAATCTTACTCCCTTCACACTTTACCCATCATGTTGTCCTATAATTCCACATCTCCACTCTATGAATTTATAGCCATGTTAAAGTGTCCATTCCTAATGCTTGATTACACACATACCATGGCTGCACTTTTTTTTTTTTAAATGGACGATATGTCTGTCCTGTCTCTGTCCACTGTCTGTAATTGAGTGTGGAATTTTTATGAGGGGATCTGTCTCACAGACACTCTTATGAGGCTCACGGTCATTAGATGCTGTCTAAAAAGAGACGTAATGTCTCTGAAAAAGTAGCCGAGCTGTTGATTTGATGGGTTTTGTAACACTCAGTGGAGGCTTTTTTTTTTTAAAGTGCTCAGAAATATGCGTGTCCCTCGCAACATCAGAAAGTATGATGTACAGTACTGGTTTCAAAGGTGTTAGGCACATGCAAAGAAACGCTGCAAAACAAAGACGCTTTCAAAAATAAAAATGAAATAAAGAAATCTGCTGTAAAGTGTAAAAAGCAATAAACTAAACAAAGTCAGTAGTAGGTGTGAAAACCCTTTGCTTTTTAAAAATGCATTCTTAGTCTTAGGTACACTTTGTGCTGTTTTATAAGGAAATTAGCATGTCCATCTGTGTATTTCTTTGTGTGAGTGTGTGTATTTGTGGATTGTGAGAATGAAATCACTATCCTCTTTAGAAGTAACACATTTACTGCCCAGTAAACACATTTAATATGGAATTAGATTTACAGTGTTCGGATAATGTTAGGACTTTTTATAACTCGTTTAGTAGAAGTGATTGCTCTGAGAAGTTTTGATAGCAAGAGGTTGAAAAAAAACCCCTCCTAATTAAACATTATGTAATGTACCTATTTTGTTTGGCTTGCTGTGCAACTGCGTCCTTGCTTCTAGAAAAGACATTCGAACCTTTCAAGCACACATTAAACAACATTATTGATGGGTGAAACCTCTGCCAACATAAATAGTCAAAAGCTAATCATGAAAGTAAGTTGGCAGCAGCAGGAGGTTTTATTAGCAAGAAGCGGCCGCATCTATAGTATTATAAACATTAGCGGTATTACTTCCTGTTTCCTTTGGAACGGTAGTCTTGTGTGTAGGTTAGAAGTGTGTGTCACTTGTCGCTTGATTGATCATGTGTGTGTTTTTCTTTGCGTGTTTTCCTTTCCTGTTTGGAGTTCATCATCCGTCAATGCCAAGCATGAACCATGAGAAATGATTTTAAATGTTGGCCTTATTTAGGATAAAGCTCATATTTCAGTCCAGGTTGATGTGTGAAATAAGACTCTATTAATTTGATTCTGATTTGACTCATAGTAAGTGAAGGAGAGGACACTTGAGCTTGTTTTGTCTGTGAGTCAAGTTTCCGGCCCCCACAGGTTTGAACAAAAGCCCCCGGTGCAACAGTAGTGCTGTTTACATTCCTATCAGAGACAGAGATTGTCTTCTGAGGTGCAGAGCTGTCCGTGATGAAGGCTGATAAGGGCTCTTTTTTCATTGAGGAGGAGATGAAAGCTGAGCGAGATGCCATCCTTCATTGTCCTGTCTACTTTTTTGTGTCTTTTCTATCTCTTTTTCACGCACAACATGGCACTGGGAGAGTGACCCCCAGGGCGTCCTCTTCGCTTCGGGGATCCCTCGACTGCCAAGCCAGTGTTTATCATGTGAGACAGATGGACAGCTCGCTTCATTTCCCTGCATGCTGATACACTCACTCTTTTTCTCTGTGTGTCTCTCTCTCACACACACATATACACACTCAGGGTTGCATAGACTAATCAGCTAATACATTCACTAGTCTCTCTGTGGCGATGTGGAGATGCAGGCAGACTTGTGGCTAAATGTACTTAGTTTAAATGAGGCCAATTCTACAGTCAGCTGCACAAGACTGCACTGGGAATAAATCATGTTTTTTAAATTTTCTTTTGCTTTAACGGACCATTGACACTTTATCACTTTGCATGAAGTTGAGATGTGTTTACGAGTCTGTTTTTTAACCCCACACCAAGAAGGAAAGAATCTTCCACAGTCCAGTTTCGGTGCCCTCTGTAGCCTCAGATTCCTGTTGTTGACTGACTTGAGTGGAACCCAATGGAGTCCTGTTCAGTTGTAGTCCATCTGCCTCAAGGTTCGACATTTGTGCTTTGAGATGCTTTTCTGGAAATAGGGGTTATTTGTCTTTCCATATCCTACCTGTATGCTTGAACCAGTCTGGCCATGCTCCTCTGACTTCTCTCATCAACAAGGCCTGCAGAACTGCCGCTCACTGGATTTTTTCCCCCTGCATCACTCTGTGTAAATTCTAGACATGGTTGTGAGTGAACATCGCAAGAGATCAGCAGTTTCTGAAATGCTCAACCAGCCCATCTGGCACCAACAACAACGACAAGTCACTGAGATCGCTTGTTTTTTTCTGATGTTTGATGTGAATTAACTGAAGCTCTTGACATGCATCTGCATGATTATGCTGATTATTGCACTGCTACCACATGATTGGCTGATTGGATAATTGTATGATAGAGTTCTTAATAAAGTGGCTGGTGAGTGTATATGAATATATGAGTCTGACACTCGGGTGTAAAATCATTTGGTTCTCATCTTGTCTCGCTCTATTTGCTTTCCAGAGCCCTTCAGACTCACGACACTCCCAAAATGCCGGCCAGAAATTTCTGGCTGCACCCCAGCATCCCCAAAGTGTATCAAGTTACTTCAGGGCCGTGTAATCATGAAGGCGCAGGCCCGTGACATTTCACAAATGGACTCACCTGTGTCATTCAGACGATTGCTTTCCATTTCGAAATCCAGAGTTCATGATGTAAAAAGTCCTAATGGCAGCGTAAATGGCACATTTAAAATCAGTGCCCAGTGTTCGTAGCAGATTGCTCAGGGTGGTGTGTTAAACGCTGAATTGCCCTTCGTTCAGGCTTCCCCTTATCTCTTCCTCCAGGATGGTGATTTTTTGGTATGCACTAAAGAGAGGAGCATTCAACTTGCATTATAGATGTCACTAGGATATTACAAGTGAGAAATATCAGTCTTTGGATTATTTTAACAAATATACACTTGTAGGTAATGGTCAGATCAGATTAACAGTTATTAGCAGTTGACATTGTCAATAAATCCTCCACAAACGTTGCCAGAATTCAGTTTTGTGTTACACAGATGCTCGATTTCCATTCAGATTATTCAGGGTTTGCCAGATATGTATGTCTATATATATGTGTATATATATATATATATATATATATATATATATATATATATATATTTTTTTTTTGTGTGTGTTTTTCAACTGTGTCTAGACGATCTATTTAAAACAAGCACCTGCCTTCAAGCCCAGAGAGGTTTAATGGGAGAAATTAGCAGTTAAATGCAATCCAGTGTAGCATAGAAGCAAGACACAGAGCAAATGATACAACATTGGTAAAGATGATTGGATGATAATATAAAGCACACTTGATGGTCTTCTTAGTCCCGTCCCTGACGTAGTGAAGTAGCTGGCGTGACTCCTTCTAAAAATGCTAAATAAACTTCACCAGATCAACAACAGCCCTACCAGTCCCTATATTAGTTGTTACTATAGAAACGATAACATTTCAGAACAAACAGATTAATATAAACCTGTGATTTGCCTTGCAGTCAGAACTGCTGTCAGAGATGCTGTTATAGAATAATTAACACCATCTGACCTTTCAGATTCAAGAATTTCAGAGCACTGTGGTATAATAATACAATAATATACAAATTAAAGGTAGGTGGGATTAAAATGAACATCTAATAGTACCCTAAAGTATTCACCCCCTTTTTATCCTCTCGATGTCATAATAATGCACACATACAATGTCAAGTCAGCTTCGCATAGGCTACAGTTTAAAAATCTGTTTTACTATAGACAGTGTGTAATGAGTAAACGGATGGTGTCTCACGCTGATTCTCACAAGCACTTTGCACTCTGAGAGAAAAATGTAACAAGAAAATCACCCTCCTACTGTACCTCTGAACTCAGATGCATCATTCAACAGTCCAAAACTATGCATTTTGTACATCAAGAATATTGCTATATTTTGTGTTCAAAAATGATCATTTCTCTAAATTTGGTCGTCAACATTATATATTTTAGACCTGAAGGCACAACCGACGTGGTGCTGGCGTACACAGTCTTCTGTGTATGAAGACTTTTGGGACACCCTGTACACATCTTTTTTTCAGTGTTAGGTATAATGTTTTATCCTTTTTAACTCATGGTATTCCTAAACATGGACAATCCATTTACTTTATTATATAAGTGATATTTAATTGATATGGCATGCAAATTTAAGTCATAAAAATATGTTTTAAACAATTTATGCATGAAAAGTCAAAGTATGAATAGTGGATAATTGGGGCAAGCCTCTGTTTTGCTGCAAACTGTCTGAGCAGCACTTAATAGAGAGTTCTAAGATCTAAATACAAATGTACGCCTTTTCTTCATTGACTCCTTATTATCTACACTTGACATGATGGATTACACTTCATCTCACTGCACAGTTATTTTCAAGGCTACTGGTATTTACTCTGTCAAAAGGGGATTTTCCTGTTCAGAGTCATGGAGTGCAGTTCATGACTGATGTTGGATCTGGCCATGTCTCTGCGTGAGTGATGCTTCTTCATCTAATGATCTTCTATAAGTTGAAACAGGCAGATCTCTTAACCTTTACTTGACTATTGAGAGGACCCAATTAGGCACAAATCTCCTACTGCTGTTTGGTTTTAAAGCTTTAAATGCCTGCTGCTCTGGCATAGTGCTGTAAGCGCTCATCAATCAAACGATTCGCAGGATACATTCAGTAAATAAGACTTTGAATTATGGCATGTTGGAAAGATCAGTCGGACAAGTTGAGGTTTGTGAAATGATGGGCTTGTGATGTCTTTTTAAGTTAGGATTAAAAGAACATCATCAGTTCAAGCTTTCAGCACCTATCTGTTTTTGGTAGTCAGCTTTCATTTTCTGAGCCTCAACACGAGTTCCAATGACCTTCAAGATGACAAATGGGTTTTCTTAGGCCTTTTAGCTCTTGTGAGCTTGTTTGACTTTAGATCATGCGAAGGTCGATGGCAGTGTATCCAGACAAAGAAAACCAAGACACTGATTTGTAATTGCATCATGAAAGAAAAGGAAAAAAATGCTGAAATTAGAGGCCCAGTAATCTGTTGATTTA
>CM040456.1:6761662-6900692 GCA_022758105.1 Pangasianodon gigas | reverse complement strand
AATGGCTGTAATTCCTAAACGGTTAATGCAATATTTTTGTTAAACCCCTTGAATTAAAGCTGAAAGTCTACGCTTCAGTCACATCTTGACTGCTTCATTTCAAATCCACTGTGGTGGTGTACAGAGGCAAAATTACCAAAACTGTGTCACTGTCCCAATATTTATGGACCTGACTGTATATATATATGTATGTATATATGTATAAGACTGTGCAAAAGAAAGAAAAGAAATAAATAAAGCAAAGATGCCTTCAAAAATAATGAAATTAAATGTTTCTGCATTTTAAAAAATACTATAAAGAGCAGTAAACAGTAATAAATGAAACAAAGTATAGACTTCTGTCAGCTCAGACCGGTCATTCTCCTCTGATCTCTCTCATCAACAAGGTGTTTCAGCCTGCAGACCCTCTGCACACAGGATGTTTTTTGTTTTTCACACCATTCTGTGTTTTACTCTAGAGACTGTTGTGTGTGAAAATCCCAGCAGATCAGCAGTTTCTGAAATACTCAAACCAGCCCATTTAGTACCAACATCTATGCCATGGTTAAAGTCACAGAGATCACATTTTTTCCCCATTCTGATGTTTGATGTGAACATTAACTGAAGCTCTTGACCTATATTTGCATGATTTTATGCGTTGTGCTGCTGCCACATGATTGGCTGATTGGATAACTGCATAAGTGAGCAGATGTACAGGTGTTTCTATTAAAGTGTATATTATTTCTCTCACATTGTATAGTGTGAGACACATGTACACACAGACCCTTGTGCTTTTGTTATGCCGTGCACAGCAACCATGTCTGGATTCAATCTTTCATGTGGAGTTCACAGACGTTGAGGCTCGCAGGGCAATACTCTGATGGACGGAGCTCAGCTATGATGGCCAGCCTTTGATCTGATGGTACTTTGAAAGCTGCATCTTGAGACTTTCTTCTTTTGTTTGTGCGTTTCATTTCAGGGCCATGTTGGGATTGTTTTGGCACACACGCTTCCTCAGTGTCAGGTAAGTCCAGCATCACTTTCTTCTTTTGTTCGGCTGTAGCAGGTTCAAATAAACCATGCCGAAGATGAAATTCTACACGCATCTACCCAAAGTGGAGGCTGGACTAGTTCCCTCCAGGTGGCTCAGTGACGTGTTGGGCTTATGCATTCACTCAGACTCAGCTGACATTGATGTCAGAGATTGGAGAAAATTGCATAATGTTTTATTGAAAGGTTAGTTTTATAAGTAATAAAACACAATGGTAATAAAACACAATGGGGTGTGCTGTTGTAGGAAAATAATAAGTGACAGCTTGGTATGATGTGGCCCGACACAAAGCAGAGTTACTGCTTTTTTATGTATATGTGTGTATGTATGTGTACAGTCAGGTCCGGAAGTATTTGGACAATGACAGAGTTTTTGTGATTTTGCCTTTATATACCACCACAATGGATTTGAAATAAAACAGACGAGCAGCAACTAAAGGTGGCTGCAGTGAAGGCCTGGCAAAGCATCTCCAGGGAGGAAACTCAGTGGAAACTTGGTGATGTCCATGGGCTCCAGACTTCAGGCAGTCATTGACTGCAAGGGATTTTCATCCAAGTATTAAAATTATGGTTATATTTACAATTGTGTCACTTTGTCCAAATACCTTTGAGCCCCTGAAAATGGAGGTACTTTGTTGAAAATGGCTGTAATTCCTAAATGGTAAATGCCATATTTTTGTGGAACCTCTTAAAATAAAGCTGAAAGTCTACACTTCGATCACATCTTGATTGTTTTATTTCAAATCCATTGTGGTGTATAAAGGCAAAATCACAAAAACTCTGTCATTGTCCAAATACTTCCGGACCTGACTGTGTATATATATATATATATATATATATATATATATATATATATATATATATATATATATATATATATATTCTGTTTTAAATTCTTTAGGTCATCCTTATAGAAAACAAAGAAGAGTCTCTGGTGAGAGCTAGAGACAGAAGCTCACAGCTCGGACTTCAGAACATCAGCTTCATCCAGGCGAACCTCGACTACTTCATAGGGAACTTCCAAGTAGGGGTAAGTGAGGATCCAATTAACATAACAGTTCAGTCTGTTTACACACAGGTCAACTCAAGCTTGCATTGGTTTAAAGAGATGTTAGTTAGACGTAGTGCATCTTTAGTGCATGTTAGATGTAGTGCCTCTTTTGCATGTATAGTCGAGTGCATACGAACTTTAATTTACGAGACATTATTATTCGAATAATTATTTTTTTTCCTCATTCACAAATGCAATTTTTGACTATATGCATATTTACATGCATAATATCTTTTGCATTTAAGGACCTGTTTATAAACGAGTGGATATGTACTATTAGATTTGCATTCTCTTTAAATACATTATTTTTCTAGAGTCAGATTTGCAACCGATGTAGTGAAATTAAATCAAATCAAACGCTTTATTCAGTACATGATTTAACCTCAGCAACTTGAGAAAACTGGCTTTGAAGTGTCAGTTGTTGTTAACCGCCAAGCTAGGATGATAACGTCTCAATATCTTATTCGGATAAGCCATTTCTGGGCATTTAGACCTCCCGCTTCATTTCTTTCAAAGTCAGGAATGCGTATTTGAGTGCAGCTTTTGTTTGCAAGCCCTCACGCAGAACTGAGTCATTGCTGTTTTTTCCACCCTGTTGTTGGTGTGAATGGTTTAGTTAGTTCTCGCCTTTGTGCTGTCTGAAATGCCAGATGCAGTGAGAACTAATCTCTCAGCTTCAAATCCACAGCTCTGTTAGCACTCCCACAAATCTAACACCAATAAGAGCATTATTATCTCTAAATTAAGAAGCCTTCACACTAAGGGTAGCTTTAAAAGCATTGGTTTTCAAAGTCTCTTGAAGTCATAATGGGATGAATAGGTTTAAACATAAAGCAAGTAGTATATTACATTACAGTGTGGTCTGGAAAAGAAGGAGGATAGATGATAATGAGGAAGAAGAGAACAAGGAGAATGAAGAGTAAGATCAGGAGGAGCAGGATGATAAGGAAGTGATGACTCTATGGTCCAGGCTTTGGGCTATGGCAAGGGAAACTTAACCCGCAACTGCTCAGTTGTATCCTGGCTCAAGACCCAGGTGAGGAAAGGATTGGATGACATTTATGATGATGAAGAAGACTAGGAGGAAGGAGAGGAGGAGGAGGAGAGAAATGAGTATGAGGAGGAGGATGAAATGAAAAAGAGGAAGGTAGACAATGAGGATGCAGTGGATGCCAGCAGCGGGATTATCAGAATAATAAGGTGGAGAAGGATGAAGAGAAAGATGTGGAGGAGCAGGAGAATGATAATGAGAAAGAGGAGCAAGAGAGATGATGAGGAGGAGGAGGAGAATGATAATGAGAAAGAGGAGCAGGATAGATGATGAAGAATTGCAGAGCAGAGATGAGAAGGAGAAGAATGATGTGGAGGAGAATTGAATGAAAATTGGAGGAAGAGAGGGATGTGGAAAGTGAGAATGCAGTGGTATAGAATGACGAGGGGGAGAATGATAAAGATGAACAGAAACTGATGAGGAAGAGGGAGGATTATGAGAAAGAAGAGGGTGGATACAATGGATATAAAAAGTCTACACACCCCTGTTAAAATGGCAGGTTTTTGTGAAGTAAAAAAAAATTAAACTAAGATAAATTATGTCAGAACTTTTCTCACCCTTAATGTGAAATTGCAAAGTATACAAATAAAGGGAAAAACAATCAGACACTTTTTTAGGGAATAAAAGAAAAATAAAAAACTTAAAGTAACCTAGTTACGTAAGTGTGCTCAGCCCCTAAACTAATGCTTTGTTGAAGCACGTTTTGATTATATTACATCACGCAGTCTTTTTTGGCTAAGAGTCTATCAGCGTGGCACATCTTGTCTTGGCAATATTTTCCCACTCTTTCCTGCAAAAACACTCTAGAGCCATCAAATTGTAATGGCATCTCCTGTGCACAGCCCGCTCCAGTCCACCCCACAGATTTTTAGCTGGATTCAGCTCTGGGCTCTGGCTAGGCCATTAAAAAACATTGATCTTCTTTTGGTTAAGCCATTCCTTTGCTGATTTGGATGTATGCTTTGGGTCAGTGTCGTGCTGAAACGTGAAATTCCTTTTCATCTTCAGCTTACTAACAGATACCTGAATGTTATGCACTAAAATTGACTGGTATTTGTAGATATTCATGATTCCCTCCACCTTGATAAACGCCCCACATCTGGCTGCTGTAAAGCATGATGCTACCACCACCATGCTTCACCTTGGATATGGTGTTCTCTTGGCGATGTGCTTTTTTTTTTTTTTTGCACCAAACATATCTTTTGGAATTATGGACTTATTATACCTTTTGGAATTGGTCTCATCAGACCATAACACATTTTGCCACATGGTTTAGGGTGATTAAGTTGGCTTGGATGTTTTTTTTTTTAATGAGAAAGGGCTTCCGTCTAGCCACCCTATCCCATAGCACAGACATGTGAAGAATATGAGAGATTATCACAGTGCAGAGAGTAATCAGTACTTGTCAGATATTCCTGCAGCTCCTTTAATGCTGCAGTAGGTCTATTGGCAGCCTCCCTGGTAAGTTTTTGTCTTGTCCTTTTGTAAATTTTGGACGTCCTGTTCTTGGTGATGTCACTCTGGTGCTCCATTTTCTGCACTTGTTGATGATGGCCTTCATGGTGTTCCATGGTACATCTAATGTTTTGGAAATTTTTTATACCCCTCTCCTGATCGATACATTTCAGCAAGTCAGATACCATGCATGCTTTGTAAGCTCTCTGTGGCCCATGGCTTCAGCAGTCAGATGAAACCAAGGAGATGTCAGGAAAATCCTACAGAAACAGCTGATCTTTATTTGGGGTTAATTAGAATAATTTCATTTATAACAGCTGTATAATAATTACTTTCGAACATGAGATTGAATGTGATTGGTTCATTCTGAGCATAGCCACATCCCCAATTATAAAAGAGTGTGCACACTTATTTTCCTATTTTTCTGATTGTTTTTCACTTAATTTTTATACGTCATAATTTCACATTGAGTGAAAAACGTTCTTTCGCTCTTTCATTTTTTAACTTCACAAAAACCTGCCATTTTAACAAGGGTGTGTGTGGACTTTTTATATCCACTATAGATGATGATGCTGAGGAGGAGGAGAATGATTATAAGAAACAGGAACAGGAGAAATGATGATGAGGATGCTGAGGAGGAGGAGAAGGAGGAGAATGATAATGAGAAAGAAGAGCAGGATAGATGATGTTGAATTGCAGAGCAAAGATATGGAGGAGAAGAATGATGGTGTGGAGCAGATTTGAATAAAAAGAGGAGGAAGATGTGGGAAATGGAAGTGGAAAATCAGGATGTAGTGGTGTAGAATGATGAGGAGGAGAATGATAAAGATGAACCGAAGAATGATGAGGAAGATGGGAAGAAGAAGGATTATGAGGAGGAAGAGAATGAAGAGGATGATGTGTAGAAGGATGATACAGAAAGAAGAGTGATCATGATTAGAAGGAGCCTCTGGATGATTATGAGGTGGCAGATGATGGGGAGGAAGTGGAGGAGGAGGAGAAAGAGATGGAGGAGGAGGATGGGCTTTAAGTTTTCACTTTCACCGATTCAGTATACTTCAACAATTATTATAGGAAAAGTTTAGCAAAATACGCAAAGGAAATAGAAAGGAAAAAAGAATATATATTCATACACTCGCTGGCCACTTTAATAGGAACACCTGTACCCCTGCTCGTTCATGCAATTATCCAATCAGCCAATCATTTGGCAGCAGCTCAATGCATAAAATCATGCAGATACAGATCAGGAGTTTCAGTTAATGTTCACATCAAACAACAGAAAGGGGAAAATATCTCAAAGATTTCAGTGACTTTGCCCGTGGCAGGTTTGTTGGTTCCGGATAGGGTGGTTTGATTATTTCAGGAACTGCTGATACTCTGGGATTTTCACACACAACAGTCTCTAGAGTTTACACAGAACGGTGCGCAAAACAAAACCATCCAGCAACCAGCAGTCCTGTGGCACAGACGCCTTGTTGATGAGAGAGATCAGAGGAGAATAGACAGACTGTATCAAGCTCACAGGAAAGTTATGGTAACTCAAATAACCACTCTTTACAACTGTGGTGAGCCAAAAAGCATCTCAGATAGCACAACATGTTGAACCTTGAGGTGGATGGGCAACAACAGCAGAAGACCACATCCGCTTCCACTCCTGTCAGGCGAGAACGGGAATCTGAGGCTACAGTGGGCACAGGCTCCCTTAACCTGGGCAGCTGAAGATTTGAAAAAGACCAGACTATGTTTTTCCAATCTTCAACTTGCATAAATGAGCAGATGTTCCTATTAAAGTGGCAGGTGAGTGTATATATGATGCTGATATTTATTCTGCCCCAATTCTTTTTTTTTTTTCCTTTCTTTTTTTTACATGGAGTTATTTTTTGGAACATTGCAGTTGTGCACTTGCTATGACCCAAATTACTTCATAGTCTTGTTTTTTTTTTTTTCGGTCTATTGAAGAGTGTTTCGATTGCAGATATTTTAAAGGACAAAGGACTGCTATTCCATTTGCACTGACATTGACATTGGTGATAGAGGTAAGAGTAAGCTGCAGAGGAGCTGACTGAGGTGTCTTAACAGGGAATTTTCTTCCCTCCTTTTGTGCTTGTGGTCTTTTTTTTTTTTTTTATAGTGTAGCCAAAGGAACCTTGGAAAGGCCATATAGTGATTTTTTTTTTTGCCCATTATAAGTGAAAGGCCCATTAGGCATTGTGTTAGGCTTTTACTACATGACACTGATAAGATTCTTGAAAGTTACATAACCCATTAGCACGGATTGATATTGTAAGTAATGAGGGCACTGCAGCCGCCATGACGACATCTTTATAGATCTAAACACTGATTTTGATTTGCCTTGCAATTGTTGAATTGGCCTGGAAATGTTACTGATATTTGCCGATATAGTTGCTCATTCTTTTTAATTATCTGTTGAAAAGATTTTGATTCCCCAGACCACAGGGGTTTGTTTGTGTAATCCTCCCTGAGGTTGAATGGCTCATTTCTTCTACAGTGCTGATCTTCGGATTGAGTTACGTAACACGGCCCTCGCTCTAGCGGTCCTTTGTGTGGCTTTCCTGTTAGTATTTTGTTGAACGTCTGCCTTTTTGTGTGCTCATTGCCCTAATGAGACGTTTCAGCTTGCGCTGTGCTCCATGGAGACCTGCTCCACTTGGCCTTCAGTCCAAACCATGTGCTGTTTTTCAGCCTGGCAAATTGTCTGTCTCTTACCCACACACAGGAAGTTTACATCATCTTATTTATGGCTGTGCATTTGGATTTGGCAGATCTCTACTGGGAAAGCAACACATAATATTTCAAGGTCCATATTTTTTCCATGTGGTTGTCTTTCACAGGATGCGAACCATTGTTTTGTTTTGTTTTTTGGTTTTTTTTCCCAATCTTCCTACCTGGTTCTAATGTCTTTCTCCAAATTTTTTTTTTTTATTTAACTTGTAACCTGAGCTAGGTTGCATTGCTGCCTCACAGTTCCAGGATCCCTGGTTCAATCCACAGCTCAGGTGGCTGTCCATTATTGAGTTTTGCATGTTCTTGCATGGGTTCTCTGGGTTCTCCAGTTTCCTCCCTCCCTCCAAAAACAGTTGTTGGACTGCTAACACTAAATTGTGAAGGAGTGTGTGTATGTTGACTTGTGATGGACTGGCGTTCCATCCAGGTTGTACTCCCATCTTGCGCTCAGTGTTCCTGGGATACACTTCAGATCCAACCTGACCCTGACTCGGATGAAGCGTTTACCTTGTTTTTGCAATCTTGCTACCCAGTTCTAATTTCTTGCTAGTATTTTTTTTCCCTCCGGTTTTAATATTTAGCGTGTAACCAGAACTCCAATTCTGCTTGGTTAGATCAGACAATAGTCACGTTTACATGGACACTTTTTGTTTCAATCGGAATGAAATCAATCAGATTGATTAATCCGATCGCAGTGTTTACAAGAACGCTGAATAAAGTAATCGGGTTGATATGCGCGTTTACATGACAGAATCAGATTTGATCTTCTGACATGCGCACAGTGCACGAATACACGTTTCCCGCCGTTCCAACATGCAGATACCAGCAGCCACTCTCTTGCCATTGCTTCTTTTTTTCGTTTTAAAAAGCAGACTTAACATTTGCCTATTTCAGCTGCTAATTAGAAGACAACGAGCGCGTGATGTTTTCTGCGGTACTGCGCGTATTTATCAAGCAATTAAAATGCCCCTTCCCGAGCCCAGAACAAGGCGTCTGTGGATGAGGGTCCGAAGCAAGGACTGGTGGGACAACGTCGTCTTGCACCACTTCACAGACGAGGAGTGGAAGGAGAATTTTAAGATGACACGACAGTCATTTATGACACTATGCTCAATGGTGGAGGGGTACATGGCACCTGGTGAGGCTACGGTCAGAGCCCCAGTACCGCTGACAGCCCTGCGTCATACGTCATTACGTGATTTGTACGTCATTGCACATGCGCAGAACTATCCGGTTTCATTTCCAATCCGATGAAGTGTTTACATGTCCTCTCCATTGGATTAGAAAAGGTTTAAACCACCCCTTACGATCCGAATGAAATTTTAATCGGTTTTGGCCAATTCATTCCGATTGACGTGTTTACATGTGACTTTTTAAATCTGATTGTGCTTCTAGTCCAATTACGATCGGATTATTAGTGTCCATGTAAACGCAGCTAATGTTGGAGTGCCACTTGTGCAATAAAATAGTGGCAGATTCTGGATGATCTGGCCCTGGAGTAACGTCATACAGCAAGATATCTATTAGCTGTGCTTGGTTACTTTCTCTGTGGCCTGTCTGCTTAAATGCTACCGCAGGAGCCAGACAGAGACTGTTACTTATGACCTTATCGGGGGTTTGAGGCATGAAAACAAGTCGCTACAATTTTTTCTGACAATAATATATAAACTTGTACTTTCAGCTCCAGGCTTGTGTGAAGATGTGAGTAAACATAGCAGGAGTGATATACTGGGGGGGGGAAACTCTGGGGCTGATGGCTGGCACAGGCTTAATTTGTCGTGACTGTAGCATGGTTCAGCAGCAGTGACTGAAGACCTTTACGGTTACATTTATTCATTTGGCAGATGCTGCTGTTCAAATCCACTTACAAGGGAGGCAGAATCTAATCTAAGCCCCAGGTTGTTAAAGGAATGCTTCAGCATTTTTCAACCTAATCTCTATGTACCACATCTATAGTATATGTGTTTACCAAAAGCAATAATTTTAACCTGCTTCCTGTACCGAGAAAATAACAAAAAAAAATCAATTTGCTTGAAACTCATTTATATTGGAAGTCTAAGGGCAGTTGACACTGCTGGTAAACATTTATTTGCAGCTACACTAGCAGTCAAAAGTTTTTGAGCACACTGAATTTATTAAAGGTTAATTCCTATCGGCAATTAAAGAAGGAAAAAAAAATTAACGTGGCTATTGAATACCTAAATCTTAGATTTAGATTTTATTGTGATGTCATATCTTACACAGGATAAAAAAGGTGAGTGAAAATCTTAGATTGCAGAGGTCCAACATCAAATCAGTCAGTTTTAACAATAAAAGCAGATCTAGGAGACTTGTATTTGTGCATATACTATATTGGTATTATAACAACCTCACCGGCCACTTCATTAGGAACATTTGCTCATTCATGCAGCCGATCAGTCAATCAGCCATGCAGCGATGTGGTACAGTGCAATGCATAAAATCATGCAGATACAGATCAAGAACTTCAGTTAAGGTTCACATTATACATCCGAATGGGGAAAAACTTTGACCGTGGCATGGTAGTTGGTGCCAGAAGGGCTGGTTTGAGTATTTCACAAACTGCTGATCTCCTGGGATTTTAACACACAACATTCTCTAGAGTTTACACAGAATGATGCAAAAAATATCCAGTGAGCAGCAGTTCTGCAGGCAGAAATACCTTGTTGATGAGAGACGTCAGAGGAGAATGGCCAGACTGTTTTGAGGTGACAGGAAAGCTATGGTAACTCAAATAACCACTTTTCCCAGAATACACAACATGTCAAACCTTGAGGCAAGTGGGCTACAACAGCAGAAACCAGCATAGGGTTTCTCTCTTAAACTGCATAAACACTCGTTTTTGGCATCATTCTGTGTATACTGCCAAGACTGTTGTGCGTGAAAATCCCAGAAGATTTTAAAGTATCCTCCAATGATTATTTCACTTTTTGCTGTATTGCAACATCAAATTAAAGCAAATCAGAATGGGATTTTTTTTTCCCTGCTCATTTTGCAGTGACTCTCTACGGAAATATAATTGAATAAAGTATTTAGATGTGCTCAGAATGATTTGAAAAAAAAAAAAAAATCTAAAACCTGTTTAGTTGATAAGTATTCACCGCATCAGTGTGAATTATCCTTTTGCAGCAATTACAGATTTGAGTTGTCTTGGATGTGTCTACATGAGCTTTGCATATTTTGGTTTTGGCATTTTCTTCCATTCCTCAATGCAGATTTTCTCCAAAATTGATGAAGAATGTTCAGTTGGATTTAAGCCTGGGCTTTGACTCAGCAATTCCAAAACACAAACCTTCTCTTTTTTTTTTTTTTGTTCAATTCATTCCTTTGTAGATTTTACCCTGTGCTTTGGCTTATTGTGCTGTTGCATGTATTTTCGCACTAAATCCAGATGTCTGGCTGACTAAAGCAGGTTCTTATCAAAAATTTGCTTATATTTGGCCTGCAATGACAACAAGCTTTCCAGTTCCTACTGCTAAAAACAAATCCTAAATCATGATGCTACCATCACCATGCTTGATTATAGGAATGGTGTTACCTGGGTGTTGGGCCGTATTTGGTTTGCACCAAACATTATGCTTTAGCTTTAGATCATATGGCTTAAGTTGTATCAGATACAAAATCTTTGGATTTCTAATTCTTGGATTTCTAACATGGTCTTTCACAGAAGTGGCTTCTTTTTGGCCACTCTGCCATAAAGGCTGGATCTGTGAAGAACTGTTGATATTGCTGAGGTCTGCACAGGTTTTCCTAATTCAGCCAGTGAGCTCTGTAACCCCATTCCCTGTTGTGGCTGGATTCTTGGACACTTCTCTGACAATTGCCTTTCTTTGCCCAAGCACTCGGTTTGGCCTGATCTTGGTAGTGTCTGGGTTTTTTTTTCCACTTTGTTTTAATGGATTTCACAGTACTCCTAAGAAGTTTCAAAGCTTTGCCGATGTCTTAATAACCTTCTCCTTCTTATTTTCTCATAGCTTTACGGGCAGATTCTCAGTCTTCATGACAGCAGGACTGATCTGATCTGCCATTTTAGCTGTGAGACCTCCCAAAGTCAGATTCATTGATTGTGCAAGCATGCAACTGGAAACAAGGGGATTTTAAAATTAACACAGGTGTACACTGTTAGTTTTTATATTGCCCTGGGTAGAGACATAGAGGTTAAATACAAATCTTTGTAATATAGCAAAATTTTCAGCATTAACTGCAGCATTATTGTTTTGCTTAATTATTAAAATAAAGAGATTTGGGGGTTGACTTTGCCTTAAGTTGCACTTGTATCAAAAATTTAACAGCAGGTCTGAGCAAAACCCAAAGCTCAAAACAATAATGCAATTGAAGCTAATAAAGAAGTTAAATTTCTCAACAGCCACATTATCCTTTATTATCTTCTTATCTGCAAATAATTGATGCATAATGGTGCAGAATCACTGCTTAATGCAGGCCTCGTTGCAGAGGTTTTCTTTTCCCTTGGCATCCACAGAACTTTTAAATTATATCGATTTTATTCCACTTGAGTGTACGAGTCCAAATAAAATATCTTGTATTAGTTTCCATGGAGATGCTTATTTTGGGAGAACAAATGAAATTAGAAATTTAAGATGTCTATTTTTCTATACCAAAAAGCAAAACCACATTTCTCAGATCTTCTGGCAAGATAGCTTGTCTTTATTTGATTATGACATTTTTTTATTTTTTTTTTTTGGTGAGTGTACAGCTGGAGACTTCATACTTAGAGATTTATTTAAAAATCGACACAGTGTTGATTTTTGTTAGCTGTGGCCTGCGTGAAGTTGAGTTATTAAAAAAGTATTGGAACAGCAAGGCCAGTTCTTTTGTTTTTGCTATACATTAAAGACATTTGCGTTTGAGATCAAAAGATGAATATGAGATTACAGATCAGAATTTCATCTTTAATTTTCTGTTATTTATATCTAGATATGTTAAACAAATTATAATATGGTACCTTTTGTTTGAACCCACCCATTTTTCAAGTGATCAGAAATATTGGAACATGTGACTGACAGGTGTTTCTTGTTGCCCAGGTGTACCCTGTTAACTTGATTGTCTAAACAATTAATAGCTCTCAATGTCAACTCTTGGTTTCAGCCCTGGACTTCAACTGTGAAGACTGCATTTGTTGTTAAAAAGGATAAACCAACATGAAGACCAGAGAGCTGTCTATAGGAGAAAAGCAAGCCATTTTGAAGCTGAGGATAGAGGGTAAAATTGATCAGAGCCTTTGCACAAGCATTGGGCATAGCAACTACAGAAAATTGGAACGTCCTGAAAAAGAAAGAAACCACTGGTGTACTAACAACCAGACATCGAACAGGTCGGCCAAGGAAAACAACAGCAGTTGATGACAGAAACATTGTAAGAGCTGTGAAGAAAAACCAAAAAAAACAACAGTCAATGGCATCACCAAGAACATACAAGCTCATCGGTCAAGCACGGAGGAGGTAGTGTCATGGCTTGGGCTTGCATGGCTGCTTCTGGAACGGACTCACTAATTGTTATTGATGATGTAATTTATGATGGTAGTAGCAGAATGAATTCAGAAGTCTACAGAAACATTTTGTCTGCCAGTTTACAGAAAAATGCATCTAACTGGGAGGAACTTCATCATGCAGCAAGGCAATGACCCAAACCACACAGCCAACACAACAAAGGACTTCATCAGGGGAAAAAATGGAAGGTTTTAGACTGGCCAAGTCAATCACCAGACCTTAACCCAATTGAGAGCATTTCACCTCATGAAGAGGAGACTGATGGGAGAAACAAACAACAACTGAAAGAAGCTGAAGTACAACCCTGGAAAAGAAGAATGCAACAGTTTGATGATATCAGTGGGTTGCTGGCTTGATGCAGTTATTGCAAGCAAGGGATATGCAACCAAGTGTTATTTACTTTAAGACTATCTGTTCCAATACATTTGCTCCGACCAAAATTGGGTGTTTCTGCCACCAAAGGTACCATGTTCTAAGTTGTTTAACGCATCTAGATGTAAATATCAAGACATGAAAGCTGAAATTCTGATGTATTGTCTCAGATTCATCTTTTGATCTCAAACCCAAATTTCTTCAATATATAGCAAAAACAAAAGAATCGGCCTTGCTGTTCCAATACTTTTGGAGGGGACTGTATGTAGTAAAAAGCAGCATGATAAGCTCTCCTGCTCTCATCGAAGAATTTTTTTTATTCTGTTACATGAGTCGCTAGTATTAGAGATCTGATGCACAGTGTGCATTACTTTTCCATTAATAGATGGCTGAGATGTTTTCTTCAGTCTCCTTTTTTCCGGGATGAATCAAGACTGTAAGAGGGGATGGACTCAAAAAATATTATTTAGCAACAGAGCTAAATATCTTGTAGTGTATGTAGATGTAGTGTATTAGCAGGCCGTCAGACCTGAAATGTAATGCATTATAAGGATGCTCAGCTTCAAAGAGCTGAGATGAAGAGGTATTGATTCATCGATCACAAGGTCATGTGACTCCAAAATGATGATATTCTGATTTCACCCAAGGGGAGAAGGGTCGTCTGTAGACCAATTTGTGTGTCTTTGAGTGGTACAATTTGAGTCCATACAGTATATAAACTCATGTAGGTGTTATGTATCCCTATGAGCACTGCTCTTAAATAAGGTGTTTTACAGTTTATGTCTGATGGTTAGGAAGGGCTTATGTAGGTGTTATATAGCCGTGTGAACAATGTCCTTAAGTAAACTGTTATGTCGGAAGGTCAGGATGTAAATGTTATGTAGTGCTATGAGCAATGCCCTTAAATAAAGCATTATGCAGTTCATCAGATGGCCATGAAGGGCTTATGTATGTTTTATGTAGCCCTATGAACCCTATCTCTTAGGTGAGGTGTTATACAGTTTATGTTCGATGGTCAGGAAGTACTTATGTAAGTGTTATATAGCCCAATGAGCAATGCTCTTAAGTAAACTATTATGCTATGAACGCTGCCCTTAAATAAAGCATTATGCAGTTCATCAGATGGTCATGAAGGGCTTATATATGTTTTAGGTAGCCCTGTGAACACTGCCCATATGTATAGTGTTATCCAGGTTATGTAAGATGGTCATGAAGGGCTTATGTAGGTGTTATGTAGCCCTATGAACAATACTATTAACTAAACTTATTTCGGATGGTCAGGATGTAAATGTCATGTAGCCCTGTGAACACTGCTCTGAACACTCTTAAGTAAAGTGTTGTGCAGTTTGTCAGATGGTCAGGAAGGGCTTATGTATGTTTTATGTAGCCCTCTGAACACTGCCTGTATGTATAGTGTTATGCAGTTTTTGTCAGATGGTCACCAAGTGCTATGTAAGTGTTATGTAGCCCTATAAACACTGCCCTTAAATAAATTGTTATGCAGTTTGTCAGATGGTCAATTCATAAATGTTATGTAGCACTATGAACACTGCCCTTAAATAAAGCATTATGCAGTTTGTTGGATGGTCTTGAAGGGCATGTGTAGGTGTTATGTAGCCCTGTGAACACTGCCATTTAGTAGAATGTTATGCAGTTTGTGTGAGTTGGTCAGGAAGGGCTTGTGTAAGAGTTATGTAGTCGTATGAACACTGCACTTACATAAAATGTTGTGCACTTTATGTCAGATGGTCAGGAAGGGCTTATGTAGATGTTACGTATTCCTTTTATCTTGTCGGATTGTGGGTCGAGTCGAGCTATGCAAGAAGCTTGATGGGAACATGGTATAGAGCGGGGTGTTGTCCATCTTTGGGGCTTTGTAGGGAAAGCATCAATGTTTTAAATCTGCTTCGGGCAACTACAGGAGGCTGATGCAGGGAACACAGCAATGGAGCAATGTGGTTTATATATTTTTAAATGTCCATGATATTCATAAAAAGATTTAAAAGTAACCATACACATTGTGAGTGATTATCAGAATGTGTCTTCCCTCATTACCTCGGGTCCTCATCTGAGCTCAGTCATGGTTTCCGCAGTAGCGAAGAAGGCGATGAATGCTTGTCCATCTTTTACTCATCCTATTGGGCCTCACTGGATCTTATTCAGCTTCCTTTATGCAGTTGTTTACCAGTTTGCAGCTAATGTGCACAGAGTCCTCTGCTGTCATGCTCTGTTACACTGTTGCCTTAGAGGACCCACAACTTCGTGCTTAAACTGCTAACAGATCAATGAGCGCACTTCACTAGTGTGCACTCCACTCCAAGTGTTTGGAATTATGGTTTGAGTTAATCAATCACAGGGCATAAATGTGTGGGTGTGGGTGTGGGTGTGGGTGTGTATGGGAGGTATATAATTATGGGATGTACATAATTTACATGTTGCACATTAGGCACCAAGATGTGCCAAGATACAACAAACTACTACGTTTGTGCTTATTGACTGAAAGCAGTAAAAAAAAAAAAAAAAATAGTTAGTTTCACTTTAAAATATAGCATCCTAACAGTTGAAACTAATGTTCTGAACTGGATATTAAGAAAGATTTAAAATTTTATTTTAGGATTTTATTTTATTATAGGATTTACGTACAACTATGATCATCTTTTTTTAGTTTCACATATAGTATGACCTTTTATGGCCTGGTTACCAGTTCAGTCATACTAACTTTATTTATTAACTATATTTAAAACCTTCAATTAAATCCATACCAGTTTATATGGACAGCACAACCAACCATCTTTGCTTGAGGAATGTCTGTTAGTGTCACTTGCTTTTAATGCATTCAAGATATTTAAGGATACAAGAAACTGATTTCATAAATTCATACAAATCCCCCCCCCACACACACACATACACACACACACACTTCCCCCCGCCCCTTGAATCATACCGGGCACGCAGCCAATCAGAAAGTTGTTGTGCATCTGTGGTTTATTCATTATTATGCCGCAGACAAGACTTATTTAAGTACTTATTAACTACCTGTTCTCATATCCTAATGGGGCTCTAAATTAGTGCTTGATTAAAGGCAGCTGCGGTTGGAGAGTAAACCAGATATGCCTGTAGACGATTCACAAACAATTTGAGTGCAATTTATTCACATTTTTCCATGAAACTTGTATATATTGGAATGAAATATAATTTCTCCAGGTCTGTGGTGTAACATAACAATACAGTATAGCAGCATGGTACACAGGACAAAAATATAATAAATGCACAAAACAGTGCTAACTAGGCATGACAGCAGAGCAGTGGTTTGATGGATTATATGGTAACGCTAAGAAAGAGCTGAACTTAGCTGTGCATTTGTATAGTCACTACAAACAATTCAGCTGAAAACGGTCCTATTAGCAGCAAGAATGGGAGAAAAGTGTGAAATAGCAGCAAGATCTGTCTACAGGCATTGAGAGATGCTCTAATTTGTGAAGTACAGGTGTGTAATGATGGTCAAAGCAATTGTATGTATAATTTGTGTTTTATGTAATGCAGGTGGCTCTACATGCATGTGGTGTGGCGACAGACATGGTCCTAGATCGCTGCGTTCAGGCCAAAGCCGGATTCGTGATCAGTCCATGCTGTTACGGCTTCATCCAGAATACACTCAAGTTCAGCTTCCCTAGGAGGTTAGTGAGTGTGTGTGTGTGTGTGTGTTTTTTTTCCTTTCCTTTTCCCACTCATATATGAAATGTCTGCCTGGCCGTGTTCTTGCATGTTATTAAGTTTTATTAGATGTCCTGTCTCTCTCTTCCTTCCCTCCAGCGCTGGAGCAGCAGCAGCACAGTATACCTGAATTCAAATAAATAAAAAAACAAAAACAACTTTATCATTTGCCAAGCATTCCGTTTTAGCCTTGGAGTGAAGTCAGTGTGTAGGCTGGGTAATCCCGTAATTCGATGCTATAAGAGATTTTTCTCCGGGGGCCACGAGTATCAGAATGCAAAGCCGAACAGAGGTGTTTTGCCGTCATGCCTGAGCTGTTGCCATGACAGTGCCGTGTTGATTTGGTTTCTGGCAGCAGTGTTTGTGTAACATGATGACTGACGTGCATGGTGCCAGACTGTTATTTTACAGTAAGCCTGTCGGGCAGTCTGTGTAGCTTGGGGTGTTTCCTGTTCACGCTAATGCTCAGTACTGAAAACAGCAACATGTCGAGAGCTCCTGTACTGTTGAGTGACAGCTACAGAATATTTCCTTCCCAAATGTTTGAGGTGTTTGGTGGTGTGTCTGTCTGACAATGGAATACTTCATGCAAAAAACTCTCCCCCTGCTAATACTGAAGGAATGGTAACAGGCGACAGAAAGATTGATGCATTGATACATATTTTATTAATCCTGTAAGCAAAATTGGCTTGTCATACCAGCCAGTCATACACACCTATACAAGTAAACTCAAGAAAATGCTTCAGTATAGGGCAGGGATATTCAACAAAAATTTATGAAGGTCCAGTTACATAAAATTTCTTGCTTAGAAGGGTCCGGAGAAGCAACTAACGTGATTGAATAGTGACAACAAATACCGTTAATCAAATGCTTAACCATTAGAGAGTAGTTTGCGGCTAGAAGACATACTGATTGATGATTTTGACTGGCCCCAAGAACTCTGAACAGATAAGATTTCTGTTTTGAACTTGAAAATATTAATAAATACATAATTTTCTGTCCATTTATATTTAAACGTTCAGTTTTCATTGTCTTTTTTTTTAACAGGCCATGTTGTCAGTTCACTAATCACTCCAAAAACCTTTTCCTAATGTCTCTAGCCCCGTAGTTAGTTTCTGGCCCGATGAGCTCCCTTCAGCTAAATCATTTATATAAATGCAGGCAATTTTGTCTGCAATGGAGGATCTGTTACAGGTTGAGAAAAAAAACTAGAGTTGCTGAAGTACAGGCTGTTTTTCTTTCCTACCTTTGTTGCTTCTGGTACTGGTTTTTTTCCCATGTACATGGTTTGGTCTGCTGAAATGCTTTGCTAAGTCTGCGTCCGGACCGCGGTCCACCAGTTGTCGACCCCTGGTATAAGAGGTCACATATCACACAATAGTTCCTAAGTTATATGTGCACACATACCATAAGTAGTGAATACATACGTACATCAGCTCTTGAGCTTACTATTGTTTATTATTTTGTGTTCTTTTATTATGACCTTATATTGTAGCTGTTACCTACTTCTCTCTAATATCTTCTATTTTTTTTAATATGCAGTGTAATCATTTGTTAATAATGTAATTAATGAATAGTAAATGAATTATTTTTTTCTTCATTAAATTTTTTGTGTGATTGTGCAGCACAAACCATCTGGTAAAAAAAGAAGATAGTCACCAGGTCAGTCAAAAAACACTTAAAAAAAAAAATGCCTGACAGGTTTTGGGTGTTAAAGGAGACGCTGCCAAAAACTGAGGCAAATTGTGTATAAACAGGATATTCAAACAAATTTGAGTATTTCTCAAACAAAATAAATATATTATTAACACTTTACATTTTTCCAAAACAGTAGATAACACCTACAGTAGGAGATAAGAATATGTGAACACTTAATAAAGCACTAATAACCAACAAATGTCGCCAAATAACTGCAGTTTTCACTATTTATATGCACTCATATTGACTGAGTTAAAGAGAAGTATGTGAGCCTCTATAGTGAAGTTTTGCCAAAGTAACATCATAAATAAAATAATATAGTTATGTAGATTTTGGTTATTATTATTATTATTATTATTAGTAGTAGTAGTAGTAATAATAGTAATAATAATAATAATAAGAAGAATATATTTATGCATTTATTTATTTATTTTTAATTGTATTATGCCATTTCATTTCATTATACTTATTTCTGTCACATGGGTAAATACTCTGTTATATGGTTCTACATAGAACCATTAAGGATATCCCTAAAGAGACAAACCTAAGAGTGTTTAGTGTTTAGTAAGATTCATGTGAAGGGCAAGAGATTGAATGTATTTGTTTGAGATGTTAAATGGGTAGGTGAGAATGATCAACATGGTGCATAGTGGGGTTAAAGGTGAAGCTGCTCAGGTCAAGGGAACTCAGAGTGGTTCTGCTTGCCTCCCTGTGAAGTCCAGGGTAATGATGGCAAATAAATAAGTTGTTTTTGTCCCTCTATGAACCTTTGGGGAGCCTTTTGTCTAAGAGTGTATGAACTCTTGAGATAGAAGGTTTCTGTTTAAAAAATAAAGTGTATTTCTTTTCCAGTTTGTGCTTGTTTTCACTATTTTCTCTTATCAAGGCCTTAATATGTGTTTATATTTAGTACAGTAAGTTCAATTTTGGGTTAGTTCATAAAACTTACTTTACTTTTTCTTAGTTCCATGAATTTTTTTTTAATTCCAACAAGTGTTAAGTGCAAGTCATTACTCGTCTTCACTTCTTCTTTTTTTTAAATTTAATTTACACCTCGGTTTTTAGATGTGTCATTAATCTTCCTTTCCTTCCTTCTTCACAGTAAGAAATTTGCAGACACGTTGACATATAAGGTAAGTGTGAAGGTGTTAGACATTCCTCTCACTGTTCATCATTATTACCTGCATGTAGGTGATATCTTTCTCTGTCCCTTTGGTTTATTCTGCCTTAACACTCTACACTGCTATAAAGACTCTCAACTCTGAGCCCCCAGCCGCCCCCCCCCCCATTCCAGCATGTAAAAGTCGAAATTATATTGCAGAGTGAATAAGCCAGTGAAATCCCTATGCATGGAACCAGATCTGTCCTGGATAAACTGAGTGTCTCAAGAGATTAGTGTCCTCATGCTGTGGGTTTTGAACAGCTCATTACAACTTTAATAATTTCTTTACAGCTAACTCACAGCAGTTTATTAGTCTTGTTTATGGATTCCATTTTGTTTACAGTAGACAACTGTTCAAACAGATCTTGTATCTTCTTTTGAATGTTCGTATTCCCATGAGTGTATGTGTTGCACATCAAGCGGTTGTAGTTCTCCCACTCGTCTTTCTTTCTTCGGCTGTAAGAGACACTTAAAGTGGGCATGTGAGTGATGGATTGAACATATTCAGCAGGATCTACTGTGATTGCTTCAGCTACTCCATCTGACAATGTCTCAACAGACGCAAGTTACCTCTGATAATAAATGGCAAGCTCAATTGGGGTTTTTAAAACTGGTCTGTCCTACTTTTCTCCTTGGTTAATGACCACCTACAGAGTTTAGGACCAACCCTGATGAGGTTGAAGAGGTTAGGTCCACCCATTCACTTGGAGATCTGCCACCTTGCAGAGTTTAGATCCAGCCTTACTTCTGAAGATCTGCCACTCTAGGTGTAACCCTTTTCCTGAACTACCACTCTCCAGATGTTAGGTGAAATGTTGCTCTGACAATCTATAACCCTGCAGTGTTTACATCCTACCTTTCTTCTGGAGTTTTACCACCATGCAAATTTTATGTCTCACCTTTCTCTTGGTGATCTACCAGCTCACAGAGTTTCAGTTCATTTGTTGGAGATCTACTACCCTGCAGGGTTTAGGTCCTACTTTTCTCCTTGGGATATGCCACCCACAGAGTTTAGGTCGTATTTTGCTCTTGTAGATCTGTCACCATATTAAATTTAGACCCAACCTAAGTGCTACTGGAGATGTACCACCTTGTATTGTCTAATCTTTCTCCTGGAGATTTATTATACAGCAGAGTTTATGGCTAGTCCAGGTCTTGAAGTTCTGCCACCCCACAGAATTTAGGTTCAACCCATTTCCTGGAGATCTACTACCATGAAGGGTTTAGGTCCATCCATAATTGTTTATATCTACCACCCTGCAGGGTTTAGGTCTAACATTTCCCCTGGAGATATACCACTCCACAGTGTGTAGTCTCTCTAATATCCTGAAAACTTTGGGTTCTACCATTTTTCTTATGATTTACTTACCTGTGGTTTAGATTGTACCTCGCTCCTGGAGATCTGCCAACCTGCAGATAAGTTTAGGCCCAACCTGGTTCTTGGGAAAAATGCAAGTCAAACCCTGTTCCTGGAGATCCTTCAATCCTGCAGAGTTCAGCACTGGCCCTGTTTCTGGAGATCTTTCTAAAATCTACTGTCTTTTATACGTAAGCTCAAACCTACTTCCTGGAAGTCTACCAGCCTGTAGATTTTAGTTCGAACCCTACTGCTGGACATATGGCATTCCTCAGAGACAGTTTTTATAGTTGGCTTATGTCCGCCTGAATTTTGACCCATCTCTGCTTCTGAAGGTCCCTCTTATAGAGGTCTATACTTCTGTAATATTAAGCTCCATGAACAAACAAATCACATTTTTCTAATCACAGTAGTTTTTCCATAAGCTATAGTAGGTTCAATGGAAAATACATTCTGTGCAAATCCACACTCAAACAAGGCTTCTGGAGCTGTGTGATTCATAAGGAGAACAAAATGTACAGCATTTGTTGTAGCTATGAACACCATTAGGACCTAAGATTAGAGGTAATTCTGTTTGACTAAGCAATTACACTCTATTTTCTAGAATTCCCAACAATGCGCATAGACTAAATCAATTTTCAGATTCAGGAGATCTTCAGATGAACGTTTATATTATTTTATTTGACTTCAGAATACATGATCAGGGCGCTAAAGGCTTTTTCATTACATCAAACTTAAAAGCCCTTACTCTCAGCAAACTGAAATTAGGATCGAATTTGTCTGCAGTGCATCTGTAGAACACAATGTTCTGCTGTCTGCTCTCGGCTGATTATGGTGTTGGAAGCAGTTATAATGAATGGAATATTGGTGTAATATATGAAGCATATGGTGTGCAGTTTTATACAAGCCTGCAATTCAGATTGCCCCCCCACCCCCACCCCCATTTTTAACAATTCTTCACAAATTATCTCTGAATCACCTCTTCAACACACCCATGGCTGTTAAACCATTTATTATCATTAAAAATAGCCATGCAATCTCCATAAACAAACATTGGCAGTAGAATGGGTCATACTGAAGACTTCAGTATGAAGACTTTAAACGTAGCACTGTCATAAGATGCCACAAGTCAGTTTGTGAACTTTCTGCCCTGCTACATCTGCCCCAGGTAACTAAGTGCTATTATTGTGAAATGGAAGCATCTAGGAGCAACAACAGCTCAGCTACAAAGCAGTAAACCACGCAAACTCACAGAGCGTAGCCCCTGAGTGCTGAAGCACATTGCACATAAAAATTGCCTTTTCCCTGTTGCATCAATCACTACAGAGTTCCAAACTGCTTCTGGAAGCAACATCAGTGCAAGAACTGTGCATCAGGAAATAGGTTTCCATGGCCGAGCAGCTGTACACAATGCCTAAGATCACTATGCGCAATGGCAAGCGTCAGCCAGAGTGGTGTAAAGAACGCTGCCAATGGACTCTGGAGCAGTGGAAACGTGTTCTCTGGAGTGATGAATCAGTCTCTGATTCTGTCTCTGAATCAGTCTCTGGCAGTCTGATGGACAAATCTGGGTTTGGCAGATGCCAGGAGAATGCTGCCTACTGGAATGTATGTACCTACTGGAACAGCACTAGACCATTACCCCTCTTCCACCAAACAGTAAAGTTTGATCTAGAACTTGTTTTCAGGGTTTAGGCTCGGCATCTTAGTTCCAGCGAAGGGTATTGTTCATGCTACAGCATGCAAAGACATTACACACAATTGTAGGGTTCCAACTTTGTGGCACCAGTTTGGGGAACAGCCTTTCGTGTTGACAGTGACAATGTCCCTGAGCACAAAGCGAGGTACATGAAGACATGCTCTGATGACTTTTGTGTTGAGGAACTCCAGTGACCTGCACAGAACCCTGATCTCAACCCCACTGAGCACCTTTGGGATAAATTGGAACATCAGTTGTGAGCCAGGCCTTCTTGTCCTACATCAGTGCCTGACCTAACAAATGCTGTTTTGACTGAATGGGCACAAATTCCCACAGACACACTCCAAAATCTTGTAGAAAGCCTTCACAAAATAGTGGAGGCTGTTATAGCTGCAAAGGGGGTGCCAACTCCATGTTAATAAAGATATATATTATAGTTATTTTTACTATTTTGTGCTTTGGTTGAGATAAGTAGAAGATGCCTACTTTTTTCCCTTTCTTTTTTATTTCTAGGGCTGAGTATCAAAATTTAGTTCTAAAAGATGCCAGAAACTTCAAAAATTGGCAGCACTTTCGACAGAATATGCATCATAAACTGTAACATTTTTAGATTCTTGGATTACTACCTACCGGAAGTAAAGCTGGGCAATGCAGGAGACTAAAGTTCACAAACATGTCAAAGCAGAAGAACTCTTAATTCTCGCTTGATTTTTCCAAACCACATGAAAAGAGTCAAATATCTTAAACTGGTAATTGGAGTCTAGTAATACATAACCCCAATGAAATGTGCTATATCACAACAGATTAATCTGCTAAGAAAACTGCAGCTCTGACTGCATGAGAAAGAACACATACTCACTTTCCCTAGAGAAGCTGTCCTTTCCTCACCACCATCCCGAATAAAACACACCCCAGATGTGACACAGCCATTTAAGAATTTTACCGCCTTTAGAGTTATTTACAGCTACAGTAGTAGTCGATAATTCTCAAAATTTTGTCAGACTAAAAGATGAAAGTGCAGTTTTCGTGTTTTTTTTTCACACTTCACTAAGCATTACCTTATAATTCCTCAAACTATTATCATGAAAAAATACAGAAAAAAGTATGATTTTGGTTTCAGTGTCAAATACAAGGTACTGGTACCCATATTTGTGTGGAAAAAGGTCATATGGTACCCAGGTGTATGTTATTCGGTTGTAGCTGTATGTGACAGTATGTCTTTGTTTTGTCCAGGAACACATGATCCTGTGCAGGTTTGCTGACCAGACAGCTGTCCAGCTTCCCACCGAGCGCCGCTTAATCGGTGAGTTTCCCTTATGTTACGGGGGTGAAATCCATTAAGATCCACACTCACCGACCTCTTTAATAGAAACACCTATACACCTGTTCATTTGTGCAATTATTAAATCAGCCAATCATGTGGCAGTAGTGCAATGCATAAAATCATGCATATACAGGTCAGGAGTTTCAGTTAAGCATCATTTCAGAAACTGCTGATATCCTGGGATTTGTACATACACCAGTCCCTAGAGAATGGTGCGAAAAACAAAAAACATCCCATGAGTGGCATGGTTGGAAACACCTTATTGATGAGAGAAGTCAGAGGAGAATGACCAGACTGGTTCGAGCTGACAGGAAGGCTAAAATAACTCAAATAACAACTCTTTACAACTGTGGTGAGCAAAAAAGCACCTCAAAATGGATAACATGTCAATCCATAAGGTGGATGGGCAGAAGACCACATTGGGTTCCACTCCTGTCAGCTAAAAAGATGAATCTGAAGCTACAGTGGGAACAGGCTGTCTGAAACTGGACAGCTGAAGATTTGACAGAGACCAGGCTATACAGATGCCTGCTTTTCGCTGACAGGAGAGAAACCCAGTGTGGTTTTCTGCTGTTGTAGCCCATCCTCCTCAAGTTTCAACCTGTTGTGCACTCTGAGATGCTACTCTGCTTTGTGTATGTTCCATATTACGCATTTTAAAAGCCAAAAACAAGAAGTGAGATTTTTTTCCCCAATTTAAATATCTCTAAGCATACCCATGAGAGGAAAATTATAAACGATATAAAGGTTTTGTCTCTGACTTAACTTCCCTCTCTACAGAACTACTTGCTTATGCACGGTCGCCTCACCGAGTTAATTAGTTTTCTGTGAATTTTTCTAACCTGAGTTTCGATCCAGTATAAATGGAGAGTGTGTGAATATTGTTGAAGTGCAGATCAAGCCAGAGCGAGGAAGCATCACTTAGTCTCCCACTGTGACGGCTCTCCATCACACTGCGCTGCCGCCTCATTGCGCTGAAGAGCTCTCATTCAGATTGGATGATCCGTCATTCCTGCCTCCTTGCAGCTGCCGGAGTGGTACACTCCTCCTCCTCTTCTCACACACACACACAGACATTGCTGCATAAGGCTGATCTGCGGTAGCATCTCTGTAACTACTGATGTAACACCGCATTGTGTTAAAAGTTAAATACTGACTGGGAAGGTTAGTGCTGCAACATATAATCAGAGGTGCTAACATCTATAGTTGAGCCAGAGCATGTATGATTTTTGACCCCTTCTGTGGTAATACAGGAGACACCTGAAAAGGACATGTTTCTGTTTTTTAGACAAACAGCAATCAGACTAAATGCAAACAGAATCAGCATAAAAACCTATTCACAGAAATGGAAAGGATGCAGCGTGTGAAAGACGCACACTTGGTTCTGGTAGTGGTACTTTCACTATGCACCGACTTCATCTGGGTGAACTTTGACATGTGAATTCATGGGTTTTGGTCTTGTGCACCAATAGAAAACTACGGCGTAACTGCTTATTAGAAGAAGAAGCCTTTTACTTTGCCACATATACATTACAGCACAGTGAAATTCGTTTCTTCACATATCCCAGCTTGTTGGAAGCTGGGGTCAGAGCGCAGGGTCAGCCCTGATACGGCACCCTGGAGCAAAGAGGGTTAAGGGCCTTGCTCAAGGGCCCAATAGTGGCAGCTTGTCAGTGCTGGGGCTTGAACCCCAACCTGCTGATCAGTAACCCAGAGCCTTAACTGTTGAGCCACCACTGCTCTTTTATATCACCTTCACTGTTTTCTTACCATTACTTTGTGCACATCTGGAGAAAAAATTGCCTTCTCTTACATTGATATGTACTAGAGCTTTTGCGGCAAAATTCTTTTTTTTCCTCTCTGCCTGCTAGGATTTTTATTGTAGCAATGTTAGCCCCTCTTTAAATGTTTTTTTTCCCCCATTCCTCATTGAAATGCTTAGTAACACATAAATATTAACAACCAATGCTTAGAGCAAAATTAAACAATAATCACATCAAAAAGTTAGTGAAGATTTCATCTTACTTATTTATTTATTTGTTCATTCATTCATTCACTTATTCATTTGCTCATTCATTCATCCTTTCATTCATTCATTTGTTCATCTTCATTAACCACTTTATCCTGGACTGTGGATCCTGGATTTATCAGGATTGTGGTCTGGAACATTGGGTGCAAGGTGGAAATACACCCTGGATCAGATGCCAGTCCTTCACAGGGCACCACGCACATGCACCCATTCACAACTAAGGGCAATTTAGCGTAGCCAAGCCACAGCAAACTCACAGGGACACATGGAGGACATACACAGAAACTCAACACAGACAGTAACTTAAGATCAGGATCAAACTGGTGACCCTGAAGCTGAATTAATTTATTTATTTATTCATTGTTCATTCAGTCTTTTTAGGTCCTCTAAGCAAACAGAATGGAGAAAGTTACATCTAGTACATCTTGTGCAAAATACCGTGTCTTTGCTTAAAAATTAGATGATGTGAAATGGGATTTCTTACCATGTTTGTCATGCTCTAGTATCTGTTTTGTTTGTCTTGTGCAACACTAATTTACTTAGATATGAGATTGCGAGAACTGGAGCATTGTGTTATTTTGTCGAAAAAAGCATTGGCAGTTTGTTCTTTATTGAAAACCAGTGACTTTTCCCATTCTATGATAGAGTCGCAAAAAGAATTATAAAAAAAATTACTATCTATCTGTTTCCGTATGTTAAAACTTTAAATGTGTTTACCTCTTGTTTATATATATATATATAGAAACAGATAGATAATAGATAATAATAGATTATAATAGATAATAGATAATAAATGCCCTTCCATTTTGACTGTGTAGCAGTCTGTCATGGGATGGAGGCAGCTGTGAGATGTTTTGAGTAATTCCAGAAAGAGAGTTGAATTAGTCTGAATTGGACAGGAGTGCTTTTGTCAGATCTACTCAGAAAAAGTAGAACTGCTCCAAATAAAACAGTTTTCATGAGACTTAGAAGAATAATAATGCATTTCAAAATACAGCGTAGATGAAAAGAATGGAAAATGATGAAAACTAGAAGAATAATGTGACAAACATGATTAACTATAGGTGCATACTAGGCACTCTGCATTTCCCTTTAGAGAAACTAAATACTTTTTCACGAGGTTTTGTCCTCCCCCAGCCCGTCTTGCCTAGCCTTGAAAGTAACCTACTTTTATACTTCCAGGACTTCTATATTATTATACCATACCATATGCAAAGGCCCACTTACAGTGGTCCAGAAGTATTTGGACAATGACAGAGTTTTTGTGATTTTGCCTTTGTATACCACCACAATGGATTTGAAATAAAACAGTCAAGATGTGATCGAAGTGTAGACTTTTAGCTTTATTTTAAGAGGTTCCACAAAAATATGGCATTTACCATTTAGGAATTACAGCCATTTTCAACAAAGTACCTCCATTTTCAGGGGCTCAAAGGTATTTGGACAAAGTGACATAATTGTAAATATAACCATAATTTCCTACTCGGATGAAAATCCTTGGCAGTCAATGACTGCCTGAAGTCTGGAGCCAATGTTCTCAAAACTCAAATTCTGGAGATGCTTTGCCAGGCCTTCACTGCAGCCACCTTCAGTTGCTGCTTGTTTGTGGGTCTTTCTGCCTTCAGTCTTGTCTTCAGTAAGTGAAAAGCATGCTCTGTTGGGTTGAGATCAGACGACTGACTTGGTCATTGAAGAATATTTCATTTCTTTGCCTTCAAAAAGTCTTGAGTTGCTTTCGCAGTATGTTTAGGGTCATTATCCACCTGCACTGTGAAGTGGCGTCCTATCAGTTTTGTAGCATTTGGCTGAATGTGAGCAGAGAGTATAGCCCTATACACCTCAGAATTCATCTTGCTACTTCTGTCAGCAGTCACATCAACAATAAACACCAGTGAGCCCGTTCCATTGGCAGCCATACATGCCCATGCCATAACACTGCCTCCACCATGTTTGACACATGATGTGGTATACTTTGGATCATGAGCTGTTCCTTTCTTTCGCTATACTTTTCTCTTCCCATCATTCTGGTACAAGTTAATCTTGGTTTCATCAGTCCAAAGAATCTTATTCCAGAACATGGGAGGCTTTTTTTAGATGTTTTCTGGCAAAGTCTAATCTGGCTTTCCTGTTCTTGAATGTTACCAGTGGTTTGCACCTTGTTGTAAACCCTCTGTATTTACATTCATGAAGGCATCTCTTGATTGTAGATTTTGACAATGATCTCTACAGAGTATTCTTGACTTCTGTTGATGTTGTGAAGGGGTTTTTCTTCTCCAAGGAAAGGATTCTACAATCATCCACTTTAGTTGTCTTCCGTGGTCTTCCTGGCCTTTCGATGTTTTTGAACTCACCAGTGCTTTCTTTCTTTTTAAGAATGTACCCAACTGTTGATTTGGCCACACCTAAGGTTTTTGCTATCTCTCTTATAGATTTATGTTGTTTTTTCATCCTAATGATGGCCTCCTTCACTTGCATTGAGATCTCCTTGGACTTCATATTGGTAGCTCCAGTCGAACAGCTGCCAAATGCCAACTCAATACCTGATATCAACTTCAGACCTTTTATCTGTTTCATTTGTCTTGAAGTAACGAGGGAATGCATCGCACCTGGTCAATTAACTTCTTGTCAGTCAATTGTCCAAATACCTTTGAGCCCCTGAAAATGGAAGTACTTTGCTGAAAATGGCTGTAATTCCTAAATGGTAAATGCCATATTTTTGTGGAACCTCTTAAAATAAAGCTGAAAGTCTACACTTCGATCACATCTTGATTGTTTTATTTCAAACCCATTGTGGGTGTGTAAAAAAGCAAAATCACAAAAACTCCATCATTGTCCAAATACTTTCGGACCTGACTGTATACTTCAAACAAGCATCAAATGCTTTTAGAGCATTGGATGTACATTACAGACAGGTGCAGCTGAGCTGAAGCACCCACTGTGATTGGCTGGTATACATGTGTAAATGTATGGGGGGGGCAGAAACAGGTAGCTCTGATAGCATGTCTCACACCCTCTCCTCAAACATGTCCATCACAAAGTGTTGGACGTCGCAAATCTATTAGTGTAGCTGCATTTTCCATGGAGAAGTGAAAGTATTGTTCCTTTGAAAGCCAGCAGCTTCTGAGTTTGACTGAGTAGTGGAGACAAACACCATATCCTTTCAATTCCTAAATGTATTTTAAGTGTTTTTAAACTAATGGATGAGTTCTGAGAAAATTTCAAAAGCTTCAGATCATGCTTTCAAAGAAATATTTTCTATTAGATGGAGTGATTCAGTATCAGTTTCCTCAGATGAGGTTGCAGCAAAAATGGCAACAGATGAAGATATGTTTTCTTTTGAACGAACAGCAATAAAACGTTATATATACATACATGTACCAATGCTAAGAAAATGGATCACATGACCCCCGTTTTAGCATCTCTCTACTTGCTCCCTGTTCATTACAGGATCCAGTTTAAGATTCTGTTTGTTTTTAAAGTCCTTAATGGACTTGTGTCTTCCTTCATCAGTAATAACATCCATTGATTGGCAGAAAAACATCCATTGAGTGTCAGTTCTGCAGGCATGCCTTGTTGATAGAGGGCTTTATATACCTGGTCTTGTTTCAGTTTTCACCTGTCCAGTTTCGGTGACTCTGTGCCTACTGTAGCCTCAGATTCCTGTTTTGTCTGAGAGGAGTGGAAACTGATGTGGTCTTCTGCTGTTGTAGCCCATTCACCTCAAGGTTTGACATGTTGTGCTTTCTGAGATGCTTTTCTGCTCACTACAGCTGTAAAGAGTGGTTATTTGAGTTACTGCAGCCTTCCTTTCATCTCAGCCTGTCAGTCTTGCCATTCTTCCCTGACCTCTCTCATCAACAAGACGTTTCCACCCACAGAACTGCCACTCTAGAGACTGTTGTGTGTGATAATTGCATGGACGAGCAGGTGTACAGGTGTTCCAGTTAAAGTAGCCAGTGGGTGTGCTTACTACTTACTACTCACTGCCTTGTTGATAGAAAACTAAGGTCCTCCTTCTGTTCTGAAAGCTCAGTTTGTCTACTTCTGACAAAGTATAATGAGTAAGATAAACTGGCATCTGCCATCTACTGATGCAGACATCTCTTTGGATGGTGGCTGAGACATCCACAGCCAGCCTAAAACAAGAAAGGACATATTTGATACAAGCTGGGAGCTAGGAGAAAGCAAAACAAGGCCGGGGTTGACTTGTCATTTTTCCATAAAAGGTGGGTTAAAGGGTTAAAGGTGGGATAAATATTATCATAATATGAAATATTAAATAATATAAATATAAATAATGATTTTAAAATTAAATAGAAATGAATAAAAAATAATGTTATACATACGAAATATTTATATGCAGGTTCACACTGATATGCTTTATACTGATTACTAATCACAAGATCATTTATTATTATACGAATGCATTAATTATTTAAGAGAGCTGAATTCTGAATCTTAAGTCTCTTAAACAGGTGATTCATGGCTCTGTCAATAATCTAGTGGGCTGATAGAGGGATGTGTTTAGACAGCACTCTCATGACCGTACTCTTTTCCGTCTCCAGGGAAACGCTGCATGGGCTTGGTTGACTTGGACCGCAGTTGGGCTGCTGAGACTCGCGGTTACTCGGTGAAGGTGATGACCATGGAGCCTGAGAGCTGCTCCCCCAAGAACAACATGCTAGTCGGGGTTCCAGCCTAACATCTCCAGCCGATGACTTTAACAACTTTTACACAGGATGTAGACTGGAGCCTTGAGGAATACCATAGAATTAGATGTGATACTTCAGGAGCAAGCAATAACTATGAGATGTCCATAGGTGATGAGGATTTGTTGAGTCCATTACATATTCAAAGTGACTTTTTAGAAATAATTTAATGTCTTGGGTTTTTTTTTTTAAAGTGATGAATTGTGAACTGCCAGCAATGGATGATTTTCTCAGGAAGCTAATCCATATTTATGGAAACATTGTTTGTTTTTTAGTTCATAACAAAAATTTTATTACATTAAATATGGAATGAAACATGATGCAGTTTCCAGCTATGCAGTTAGGGGAAAATAATCAATGCCTGGGTGATGTGATGCTTACACAATTATTTTCCCCCTAGCAGCACCGCCCAAAGTGTTTTATTCCTCTTATACCACAACAATAAATTTTTTTAAATGTATTAATTGATGTAATGCTTTTTAACCATTTACAGCTACATTTAATGTTGTAGAACCTCTGTTGTTCCCTCACTAGCCTCTCTTTTTTTCCCCTCTTGAAGTTAAAAAGAATTCGCAGGTCTTCTATAATAATAAGACTCTCCCATGGTGGAAAACTTACTGATCGTTACAAAGAGCTGACACTGGAGACTCCACTTCCATAAATGTTACCTACATGTCTCATAACAGAAAACTTCACCATATCAACGAGTAAATAACAACACTTTTTTAAAACTCTGTTTTTTATTATTAGACTTAGATTATGTGGAGCATCTACCATCAAAGTCTCTGTGAATGAGCTGTTGCTATAGAAACAATAATGTATTAGAACAAGCACATTTATATTAAAAACTTGTGATTTGATTTACATCTAGAACTACTAACAGAGCTGCTGTTATAGAAAAATAATCAAAATCTACTGACCAATCAGATTTGAGCTGTGCTACAAGTATGTTCTAGCATAGATCTTGACCTTCGCTCGGTATAGTGGTTGCTGTGTGGTGTGGTGCTTGGGCCCCTGATTTGCTGAGTGCGAGCTTCCTTCTGAAGCAAAACGACCAGTACTCAACAAGTCGGTTCAATCACTTTAATAAATTAAGAATTTCTTCACATGCTGTTTGCAAATGAGGCTTTATTGGATTGTGTAATGCCATCCAGCATATTTTCCTCATTATAAGAAGAACAAAAGATGGTGTCTCGAAAGAACCCGTCCCGTCCCGTCCCACATATTACTGATGTAAAATTATTCATCATAATCTGCTGCTCCTCCTTTCAAGAAGGCTACATGTTTTAATCCAATCTTTTCAGAAGTAGCCCGTTGGGGGTGAATATAGGCTTCGTGGCTGCACGGGGATGGAGCATTTCAAAAGCATGTCCGATGCATCCGCTGTCTTGAATGTTTGATCGGTTTGTAGATTATATAAAGGTCATCCCACTGCATTGGACCACAGCGAGATATACACTCTCCCTGTTCACTTGGTGTTTATGTACCCTTCTTCTGACGGTTGGATTGTTATTGCGCACACACTCTTGGATTTCCTCAGCCCTTAACAGCCATGGTGTCACGTTAGATATAGAGCAGGAAGATTGCTCTCCCACTATGAGGAAGTGGCCAAGTGTGTGTGATACGTGCACACACACCAGGCTAGCAAACCTCATCTGAATTCTGCTGGCAAAGTCAATCTCTCCGGGACTGAATAGCTGGAGACACTGTGGCTCTTTCCAAGGAGAGGGAATCATGTGGGGAAACCTGCAGCGTGTAGAGAAATATGTTCTGAATTGAAGAGAAAATGGAGAATCTCTCGCTTTTAAAATTAAATATAAGTGTGAGTTACACAGAGTCGCCAGTTTATTAGTTCTCCGATTTGTATAATTCAGACATTGCAATAAATTAAGCATTGCTTCTCATGCAAATGAGGCCTATTGAATTCTGTACTGCTATCCAGCATATTTCCCTCTGTCATTATCTCTCATTATGGGGAAAACAAAAGGAAGTGCCTCGAATGAGCCATCTCATTTACTACTGGGAGAAGGCATGTGGTGTTTGAAAGGCTCGAAGTGTGGAATGACCTTATAGATTTATTAATGGCGCCATGACCTTTAATACTTTATGTCGTTTCAATTTGGTTTAAATTTCATGGATATGGATTGAATTAATTTCCCATATCCAGCAACAGCTCTCATACCGCAGGTGCTTGATTGAATTTCCTTTGCCTCAATGACTTTTAGCCCCAGCTTCCTGCACTTGCTTCCCTTTCCAGTACTTTTTGGAGAATCAGAAACTTTGAGCGTCATCTTTCCTTGTGTTTTTTAAGATGAGGATCTCTGGAGGTGATGTAGCTTTTTTTTTTTTTTTTAATTTGTTACCATACACAGCAGGTTGCTAAGTGATTTTCTTGTTTAAAGGTCTATAAAAATTTTATTCAAAGTCTATTAAATGATCTTAACAAATCAATATAAAAACACATTAAAAATATTAAAAAATCACATTTGCACATCACATTTCATTTTTATACATCAAAGAGGGAAAGATATTGCTGCAGCCTGGTGTAAAATGGGCTTAAAAGGAGCTCCAAACTGAATCAAAGCTGGGTTTATCAATATAACAATAAATCGGTATAATGATTTGATCATCTCAACATTATATTACACTGCCATGATTAAATTATATCACCAGACCTGCCAACCTTTCCGCATTGTGCAAAGGAGCACCGCAGATTAACATTTTAGTACGCTAGTGCGAGTTGCCTCGGGTTCTATCAAGGACAAAAAAGAGCAAGTTTTGAATTCAATAATGTGAAATAAAATTTATCAGTGTATGATTGACTTAGCTAAAATTAGACTATTATGTATTTAACATCAGTTAACTATATTTATTAGGAAGTTCACCACAGATGTTCAGCTGAAAATGGGCCCTTTTGGTTTTTGACAAAAGTGGGGAAAAAAGATTGACCCAAAAAAAATTTTAAACAGGCCAACAGCTAAGTGCCAAATCTAACAATTGTTAACGTTAACAAAAATTAGAAAGTGATTTTTTTCTTTTTTCCCCCCTTGCACTGATCACCACTTATACAAGTTGAAACAATTTGAGCAGCAGATCAATAGTGAAAAAAGTGTCGGCCATTGGACATTAGACAACCAATTTGTAAAAGGACTGTATTGAAAATGTACTGGGTTTTTTGTTTGTTTGTTTTTTTTTTTTTTTTTAAATATACTAAGAATCCACACTCTAGCTTTTTCCACCAAGCAATTGCTGACCGTACAGCTGGTAAAACTTTTACACCTTGAATTATTCTTAAATTCTTAATATTTATTTCATAAATAAAGTTTAGAACTACAGGCACAGAACTACATTTTAAATAATGGCTGGTAAAAATCTCCTGCAACCTCATTCACATCTCAGGAGACCCCACAAAGGTTGAGAACCTGTGCTTTTAAGGCTTTTTTCTTTCTGTCACTCGTAAACTTGACTGTTTACAGCATTTCCTTACTGCAGAGGACAGCAGTAAACAATGTACAATTTTACATAAAGCGGTAAGTGTAAACAGCGTGCGATTGAGAAATATAAGGAGAAGGCTATATATATATAAAATGCAGCCACATCTTACACTGCCGCATGTCTGGTTTTATCTACACCGCTCAGACAGAAAAGATGGTTTTATTTTTATGTGTCCAGGCAGTGGGCAATTTTCTAGTGAACACTGAGGATACAAGAGAGAACAGCCTGTAATCTGACTTAAATGTGTCTGTGACAAATGCTAATCAGAAGTTAAAGAAGAGCGGATTCAGGAACAAAAGCAACTGAAATGATTGTGTCTGACCAGATACCATGAAATTATCAGGCTAGGGTTTATAGCACCAGTCTTTTATTATGTTTGAGTTGGTTCTTATTTTTACAAGTAGGTCAGAATATGATCCACGCATACAGTACATCTGGGTTAAAAGCCTTCCTCAAGGACTAATGTCTTTCTGGCAGCCTTGGGATTGGAACTTGGGATTGGGAATGCAGTCAGTAACAAGATCAATTTTTCACCGGCACTTTGTCCTTCATGTTTCCCCCAAATTGCAACCTGTTTGTTCAAGAGGTAAAAGAAAATTTCTTGACATCATTCAGCACTTTACAGAAAAAATGAACTTTTTTCAATTTTTGAAAGATTTGCTGTGACAGAAAAATGCAGGCAGCAGCACTTTTTAAATGTGCGTTGTTGGAAAAGAAAAGAAAAAACCCTAGTGTGAAAGCAGCCTTATCTATTTGTACTGAAATGAATAATCCTGCTGCGTTGAATGGAAGCTGTTATCATTAAAACAGCAGTTAAGGTACGGTTAAATGAACAGTCTGTTTTTCTCAATGCAATACATATGAACACAGTTGTTTATTTACCACTATATCAAGTCAAGTGTGGTTTTTTTTTTTGGATGCATGTATCATTAGGCTTTACAGGCCATTAGCACATATGTCCTATTTACCTCATTGTGAGATCATTTTTGTGTAAATTCTCAGTGAACAATCCCTAGATAGTTTACTGTATTACCAGTAATGCATCAATGCACTCTACTTCCCTCTTAAAGTACCAAAATGCACAAGGTTGGCCATTTTTTATGGTGTCAATTTTTCTGCATAATTTGTCATGTTCTCAGTAGTTGTGTGTTGTGAGTGTTGTCTGAATCAGGCCAGCTGTCTTCATATCTGCTGCCCTACATAGTGCTCTGTATGGGACAGGCTTTAGAGTAAAGAGTAAAAGAGTGAGAAAGGGAGTGGATTTAGACAGAGGCCACACCTCCTTCACTGTGACTGAGGAACAGAGGCCACGCCTCCTTCACTGTGACTGAGACACAAAGATCAGACCTCCTTCATTATAACTGATGAACAGAGGTCATGCCTCTTTCACTGAGACTGAGCACAAAGACCACACCTCCTTCACGGTCCCTGAGTAACAGAGGCCACACCTCCTTCACGGTCACTGAGGAACAGAGGCCACGCCTCCTTCACTGTGACTGAGGAACAGAAGCCACACCTCCTTCACTGTGACAGAGACCACACCTCCTTCACTGTCACTGAGGAACAGAGACCACACCTCCTTCACTGTGACTGAGGAACAGAGGCCACACCTCCTTCACTGTCACTGAGAAACAGAAGCCACACCTCCTTCACTGTGACAGAGACCACACCTCCTTCACTGTGACTGAGAAACAGAAGCCACACCTCCTTCACTGTGACTGAGGAACAGAGGCCACACCTCCTTCACTGTGACTGAGGAACAGAGGCCACACCTCCTTCACTGTGACTGAGGAACAGAGGCCACACCTCTTTCACTGTGACTGAGGAACAGAGGCCACACCTCCTTCACTGTGACTGAGGAACAGAGGCCACACCTCTTTCACTGTGACTGAGGAATAGAGGCCACACCTCTTTCACTGTGACTGAGGAACAGAGGCCACACCTCCTTCACTGTGACTGAGGAACAGAAGCCACCCGTCCTTCACTTAAAATTCTAAATAATAGCTCACTAGTAATAAAAAAAGAGCTACATGTATGGTATTTGATGCACCTGATGCAGGTTGTTTCAAATCTTCATAGTCATATTGTAAATAATGAAGCCAGTGACTGATCCAAATCCATCAGTGCATGGACTTCTAATCCCCCTGTTTGGCTATGTAATATTTTTGCGTCTGTCTGAGAAAACCCTTGTGATGGTCTGAAATTGTGAGGAAAATACACTGAGCTGAGTTTTTACCATAGCATTTGTTAAAATGGCTCCTTCTCCAACATCATATTTGCAGCAAGCAAACATTTTCATGTTGTTTGAGTGAAATATATTTATGTTTATATTTATATTTGTGTTTAATATGCAGAAAATCCCAATTTTGCAAAAACCTGATTTTTCTTTTTTTTTTCCCCAGAATTCAGCCACAGGGATGTCTAATGGGTTTTCCAAACTACCGCACACATAATAATAGATCAGCATTAAATAATAGTTCATTACAACAGAGAGGGATCAACAGTATGTCCACACTGTCTAATGACTAAGGTCAGTTTTTCTAATGTCATAATGAGTTACCAATTATGGAGCAGTTATACTGTGAATACGGTGAATAAATGATGAGATTCAGTGATGAAGTTCTCTATTACTAGTCTTGGAGGCTCTAGAGACCTGCGTAGTTTTAATATTCCCTATGTATAGCATGCCTGATCCAGTTCATGAGCGAATTATCAAATCCTATACAAGATGAATCAGATGTATTAGAAGTGGCAGAACCTGAAATGACCCTGCAGGAGTGCAGAGCTGAGAAACCCTGATCCAGTAAATCAGTTGAACTGTCGCTGGCTTCAGTAAAGTGAGCAGTCATGATTTTTGTTTAGCCCTCGTATAGTACTGTGAGAAGCAGATAAGTACGGTGACGAGGTATTCCTCTGTTAATAAATAAATCTTTAAACCTTTAGTTTATTATCTCCCCACACACTGAGCATCTGAACTTTCACTCACCCTGTGGACGTTATTAGATCATGCAGATGTTTGGCCTCACACACCTTTTGCTTACTCATTAAATGGAAAATGTACATGCCTGAAGCCACTAAGTCTCTCTCTCTTTGCAGCTCTATATTTGAATAGGTGTGCGTGTGTATCTGTGTTTAAATGTGTGTATATACACAAAAAAGCCTCTGGCATCCTAACATATCTCGTCTCAGCTTGTCAGAAACACCTGAAGCCTTGGCTCATGGTTTGAGGAGGTTCCCCTGAATACCAAGGAAGTGTGTCAGGGAAAAAGCTAACTACACTCTTAGAAAAAGGGTTCTTCAAGGGGTTCTTTGTATACGTAAGGGTTCTTAGCTTCCTAAAAGTTTTCCAGTCTGGGTGTTTTTGTGATAATCACTCTGTTGAAACTTTTAAGGTTTTCACCATAGTAACCACTAAAAACCGGGTTCTAATTTTTATGGAGATTTTTTCCCCTAAAAGTGTAGATAATTAAAGTGAACAGATTTTATATATATATATATAAGTTTACCACTGTCTAATTCTTGATTCACAGAAGGTGTTGATTTATTTTCATTACAGCAGCTGTTACAGTACTGCCACCTGTAATTCAGATCACTTGTTTAACTGAATGCGCTCATTCTAATACATTATCATTTCTACTGTATAGTGACCTCTTAGATAGGGACACACCACATAATTTAATGCTAATCATAAACAGACTAAGAAATGTGCTGTTATTACAGTAAATTTTATAATAACGCTCATTCTAATACATTATCATTTCTACTGTATAGTGACCTCTTAGATAGGGACACACCACATAATTTAATGCTAATCATAAACAGACTAAGAAATGTGCTGTACAGTAAATTACAGTAAATTTTATAATAACGGTGAAAAATGATCATTGATATGGTGAACTTGCTTGTTCCACAACATTAAATGTAACTATAAATAGATAAAAGTATAAGATGTTGTTCATAATTTTTTTTTTTTAATGGTCGGCAAATTGATGTGGTATAAGAGAAATCAAACATTTTGGGACATGTTATAGGAAAGTAATTAACTGACCTGGACACAAGGCATCTTAGAATTCTTGGAAGCAGAAGAACATTTTGGATAAGAAAATAATCAGTTACACATATCAAAGGAAAGCTCTTAATGAGATGTGAACAGTGCCAAAAGAACACATGAATCTTCAGCCAGGTTTGAATAACTTGGAAGACCTAATGCAGAAGATAAGCGTTTTGAGACATGTTTCTGGTTTTATTTATTTATTTATTTATTTTTATAGCTGTCAATATAATTCACTTATATACAATAGATATAAAAAGTCTACACATCCCTGATAAAATGGCAGGTTTTGTGATGTTAAAAAAAAATGAAACCAAGATAAATCATGTCAGAACTTTTTCCACCCTTAATGTGAAACTACAACATATAAAATTAAGTGAAAAACAATCAGAAACATTTTAGGGAAAAATAAAAACTTATAACACTTATACAACTTACAATAACCTGGTTGCATAAGTGTGTGCACCCTTTTATAATTGGGGATGTGGCTGTGTTCAGAATGAACCAATCACATTCAATCTCATGTTCAAAAGTAATTATCATACAGCCATCATCAATGAAATTATTTTGATTAACCCCAAATAAAGACCAGCTGTTTCTGTAGGATTTTCTTGACAGCTTCTTGGTTTCATCCAACTGCTGAAGCCATGTTCTGCAAAGAGCTTACAAAGCCTGTACAGTATCTCACTTGTTGAAAGGTATCGTTCAAGAGAGGAGTATAAAAGAATTTCCAAAACATTAGCTGTACCATGGAACAAATAGAGAAAATGGAGCACCACAATGACATCCCAGGACGTACCTCCAAAATTTATAAAAAAACAAGACAAAAACTTACCAGGGAGGCTGCCAAGAGACCTACGGCAACATTAAAGGAGCTGCAGGAATATCTGACAAGTACTGATTACTCTCTTCATGTGACAACAATCTCTTGTATTCAACAATCTCTCAAGTCTGGGCCATGGGGTAGGGTGGCTAGATGGATGCTCTCACCCAACAAGATATGTTTGGTGCAAAAAAAAGCACATCACCAAACACCATACCCACGGTGAAGCATGGTGGTGGCAGCATCATGCTTTAGGGCTGCTTTTCTTCAGCCAGAACTGGGGCTTTTATCAAGGTGGAGGGAATCATGAATAGCTACAAATACCAGTCGATTTAAGTGCAAAACCTTCAGGTGTCTGCTAGTAAGCTGAAGATGAAAAGGAATTTCACCTTTCAGCACGACAACGACCCAAAGCATACATCCAAATCAATAAGGGAATGGCTTAACCAAAAGAAGATCAATGTTTTTTAATGGCCTAGCCAGAGCCCAGAGCTGAATCCAACTAAATATCTGTGAGTGACCTGAAGCGGGCTGTGCACAGGAGATGCCATTACAATTTGATGGATCCAGAATGTTTTTGCAGGAAAGAGTGAGAAAATATTGCCAAGTCAAGATGTGCCACGCTGATAGAGTCTTAAACACAAAGACTGAGTGGTGTAATAATATCAAAAGGTGCTTTAACAATGTATTAGTTTAGGGGGTGTGCACACTTATGCAACCAGGTTATTGTAAGTTTTTTATTTTTCCTATTTCTCCCTAAAATGTTTCTGATTGTTTTTTACTAGGAGGACATTTCTATTAGATACACCTACCTTGTATGTACAGTTATCATTTTATCAGGTTACCCTTCCATATAGGTCACTATGTAATTACTCACAGTAGCCCATCAGCTGCTATACACAATTGTTCAGCCCCTTTATTCCCTATCTAGCGGTGCAAAGTGACTGCTTATGACCAGAAGTTTATTTTAAACTTGTGTAATCAGTAGTCCAGTGGAGCGTAAAGGGCTTTAATTTATTAGAAATAAATAAATAAAATGCCTCTATGCTTTCAATAAGTTATAGGAAGTACCTCATCGATGTCTAGGCATGATAAGATTCCTAGATTCTTAAAAAAGATTTTTTTTAATTATTATATAAATATTCCGTAATACACGTATCACTATATTTTGTTGTCATTATCTCAGGATAATGTTATGGTCCTGCTTATTGGACTTGAGGTTAAAAAGAAATATTATTATTATTATTATTATTATTATTATTATTATTATTATATAGCCTATCAGGGTGCAAAAAAATGAGCATATGCTTTGTTTGCAAAGTTGACACAGGCTTGACACAGGCTTGAGCCTGATTAAAAAGTGCTGCAGCTCATGAAACAAAATACTTTTCTTTTTTCTGCAGTTTATGAAACAAAATACTTCTCTTTTGTACTTTATGGAAAAGCAGGATAGTTTCATGTAGCCTACAAACGTGTGGCCAGCTTGAGATGAAAGAAATGCGCAGGGTCACGTTTGAGAATGAAGAGCAGCTTTCTTCTCAATTCTAACAAATAATTACTAAGCATTAAGCATTAATTAAATTAAATTAAATTAAGTCCCTTAGGCTGTTATGAGAATATCTCACCTTTTGTTACTGTAAAAATTACAGATTTAACTCCAAAACCTATCTTCCCTTCATGAATATAGAATGGTGGACTATAGTAGACTATATAGTTTTTTTTTTTAGTTTTTATGTAAAGGTATTTCTAGAACTTACACTTCAGTTATCAGTTCATTTCTTCTAAATACTTTTGCAATAATTCCTATGAGGATTTTTTTTGCAAATTTTTTCAATCTTATTACTACAATCTGATTTAATCGGCCAATTTGATTTATTAAAAAAAAAAAAAAAAAAAAAAAAAACTTGCATGTTGACAAGGTCCTAGACAACAGGCCACACCTCATAACACTAGGTGCAGTTAAGACCACGCCCCTTTACATCCTCATATAAGAGACGGTCAGAGTCACGTAATCCTAGTCCTTTGGATTTTTTTTCTTTTCTTTTCTTTTTTTTTTTTTTTTTTGGTCATAGATAAAATCCTATCATACTCATTACTCGATACATTACTCAAAGTCTCCGGAATTCACAAATATGTAGAAGCAGTGTGTTCTACACATTAATGAGCAAGTATGCTTCTTAAAACATTGGATATAAAAGCAGCTGTCCCCCGGCATCACGAGTCAGTTTTCTGAATCGATTCTTTCGAACAAGTGAGTCAACTGTAGGAGTTCTGATTCATTTCGATCACTGCTCTGAGACACTGTGTAGACCACAGTCTCTGAGGGTTTGCCTTCAGGATGTAACATGGCTACTGGATTTAATATGGATAAGGAAAATATAATAATAATAATAATAATAATAATAATAATAATTATTATTATTATTACTATAGGACTATACCTCAAATTGCCTTGACAAGTAAGACAGGGCTGAAAAAGTCTATGAGAAATGAACGACTGTTTTAATTTCTTGTTAAAGGACAAGTCACAATTTCCTCTAACAGTGCAATAGTTTGTGGGATTGCTATATTAGTTTGCAGGAAATTTAAAAATTGGTTGGAGTCAACTGAAATATTTATTAGATTACGAACAAGAAAATCATAACTCAAATCACAAGAAGTGTGACTCAAACAGTGGGATTTGCTCTGATTCCACTAACTCACACTCATTACATCTGCTGGTAATGAGTCTGATGACGTCACACACAGTTGCTGATATTTACATGGGGGACAAGGGAACAAAAATATGCAGTAGGACTAAAAATGTCAGGAGCAAGAAGCCCAGAAATCCAGCTGCCTTTGTTCATGCAGCACCAGAGGAGACTTTAATGGAAATGAATGTGTTTATTATTAATATATATCCATGGAATGTTAGGAATCAAATCTTAGACAAATACCCAGGACAACATATATATCCTATTATATATATATTATATCCTTATTTGTAATTTATTGTAAATATGCCAATTATGCACTTCTGGTTAGATGCTAACTGCATTTCATTGGCTTAGTACATGTACTTTGAACAATGACAGTAAAGTTGAATCTAATCTAATCTAATCTAAACATGTGGTTAAGGTGTGATTTAGCCTGTGTTCCTGTTAAGGGCATGGATAAAACCATTTTCCGATTCTCTCGTCTTAGGAATCGATTCGTCTGATTGATTTTCCTAAGGGAGTCGTTCAGAAGGAATCGGTTCCTTCGTGAATCTCCCATCAGCTTGGGAACGCCAGCAGAGTGCACTTGGCTTTCCGCGGTATATAGAGGCATTGGACTCTCAGCACCACACCAGTGCACTTCACACCTTCTGCATGACCTGGAAGCAGAAACAGCACTGTGCTCTTCCCATGTCGGACCTTCTGTGAACTTCTCGATCTGTGCCTGAATCGTGTTTATTTTCCAGCCTGCTGAAATAACGGAGCGCTGCGCAGTAGCCGGAGGGTCGGGTTTGTGTGTAAACGCGCGCGGAAATGTTGCTGAAGTTGATCGTGTTGTGGATTTGCTGGATCGGAGTGAGCGCAGAGTTTGATGGAAGGTAAGCACAGACATTCCCTTCTGCAGATTATTAATACATTTCTTGCAAAAATGCTGCAGCGTGCAAACGTATAGAGTTTGATGACTTGTGTTTTTATCACATAACTTGTATTATTATCTACATTATCTGCAAATTTATGCATTATTGGATCATTTATGGGTTCAACTGAGCACAGAGATAGATATTAATCATTGCAATACATATAAACACTAAACAACTGGTGCATCCTTTATATCCACGCAAAATACCCGACAGTTTAATTTCTTCTATTCCTGAAATGCATTAATTCCTTAAGTCAATCAGTTTGTTTACAACATGCTATATTGTATTATAAAACATTGAAGGACAGCACAGGAAGCCTGATTTGAGTGCAAGTGTGAATGAATGTTTCCTTCTGACTGAAAGATAAGACTGAGAGCGCGCGCCGGGTTGCCGGCTTTTGGTTTCATGTCCTAACATGAAATGCTGAACTATGTGAGGAGGACTGCAAACCACACACACTCACACACACACACGCACAAACACACGCCAAACCTCCAGAGAGCACCCTGAGCTTCACATGAACCTAACCCTGATCTCAGATTATTGCAGGTCAGATTCTTCCTCTGCAGTAACTTCAGGTTGAAATGAAATGAATGTGTCCTATTTGTGGATCTCAACTTCACTTTCGGCACCCGTGACAGCTACATTTACCCGAGGGGGCTTTTTTAAAGTGTGTTTCAAGCCCTTGCATCATGCTGCTTTATTAATATACCTAAGCTTCCCTTTCCCTGGGCATGTGGTGCTGCAGTCTCCGCTTACAGCCATGTTTCCTGTGCGTCCTGCTCCTGGAGTTCCCCTGCTCTAACATACCTGACCCAATTCATCAGGTCATTACCAAGTTCAGATGGGTGTATTAGAGCAGAGAAACACTAAAAAAGGATATTCCCAGTGCAAGACTGGTAAACACCGGCTTACCAGTGAATGCTGTGGAGCATTCATCATGTCCAGAGATTTACGTGATGATTGCAGTACGGTAAATACTTGGCCACCCAAGCGTTAGCAGAAAGGAGGAGTGTCTGAATACACTGCGCTCCTGCTGTGCCGTACAATAAAACATCCTTTATTTCGGGCTCTGGGAAACTAAAAATAGGGCAATCTTTGCCAATTGACTTATTATCTTCTCAGGTTTATTATTTTCCCTTCTTCTTTTACCTCAATTTATTTGTCACTGTTCTGCTCGCAGAGGGAGACCTTCTCAGCGATGCAGGATTTTTGCGGGAATATTCATAAGTTAACCACAGGGATGCTGGATTTTAATGCCAGCACAGTCACCGTAGGACTCACAATCGATTTCTTTGTCCGCATGACTATTCATTTGCTTTCAGTATTTGCCAGACATTCATGTGACCTGATTTGAGAAAGAGAACAGTGGGTTGGGGATTGATGATGGCACTCAACACAGCCTGAAAGAAGGAAGCACTTTAAAAAAAAAAAAAAGTTAACGCTAGCCACTTTTGAGTGTTCTCAGTTGTCTAGAAGAATCATGCAAATGAGCGTTTTTCTATAGAGAAAGTTCCAAGTAGAATCACTGTAGGAAGCTATGTAAATACCCTTATTCAAGAACCCTTGGAGAACCTTTGAAGGATGGTTTTTGAATCTTGAATCTTGTTTTGAATCGTCTTGCCTTGCTTTCAGCATCCAGGTCACCTTATACTCTTTGGAATTTGGAACCCGTAACTGTTCTTAGGTTGTCCCTTTCGGGGAGCTTATAAAGGTCTCACATAGAACCCTACAACTGAGTGTTTTCCTGTTAGAGAGGGTTCCAAATAGAATCCTTTAATGAAGCTAAAAACCCTTATACAAAGAATCCTTGAAGAACCCTTGAACTGTATTTTCAGCATCCAGGTCACCTTACACTTAGAAATTTAGACCTTAAGGGTATTTCCATTGTCTCTCTGGGGTACTCGTAAAGGTTCCAAGTAGAACCCTGTAACAGAGTGTTTAACATTAAGGGTTCCAAGTAGTACTCTTTTCTTGAAGCAAGGAACCACGTTATTATCTATTGAACCCTTAAAAAAGGTTTATTCAAGGTTCAAGGTTGAATAATAAAGGGTTTCCTAGCTTCCAAAAAGGGTCTTGGAGTGTTTCTGGTGTCACTGGTAGTGTGTGTACTATGTTCAGATCAAGGGTTCGATTTGTGAAAAATCCCAGTGTGTCTCATATTGGATATCAGAATGCTGACATTTTTTTAGAGCCGGCTGGCCAGCGCATAATCAGCGTACATTAACCCTCCAGTTTATTAATGCCAGCCGTGATGGACGGAGCTTGTCACCAAAGTCATTATTTGCCAATTGCCACTGCGTATAAACCTACTTCACTTGCCTCAATCTAAATTCATCGACAGGATATTCTCCAAGAAGGCACTATGAGAGACATATTCTTTATTTCCTGTCCTTTGGCAGGACCATTTAGAAGTCGTGCTCAGTGGGTCGAGCCACACCTAAACTGCATACAAGCGTTTTGTACCACAATGACGGATTTAGTCAATAGAAAAACTCATTATAGCAGTTTGCTCAGAACAGAGTAGTGCTTAGTGGAATTTTAGATATTTTCTTCAAGGTCAGAGGAGTCATATAGGTTCTGTTTCCCTTAGGGAAGTTACCATCCATATATAGTGATGGCCAACAAACAAATCATTGCAAACAAATTATCCTTTTTATGTGATTCCAACAAAACAATTTGCACTCTTTCCAAACTGAACACGTTTTTCATCTACCCTAACCTTTTAAACCAGTCATTAGCCTTGGCCCGTGTATACCATTAGCAAACAGACAGAAAACAACATGATTTACTGATTCTCCCAACCAGAACTGATCCAGTTCTGAATCAGACTCTCTGGTTAGCTTTAGTGCAAATTATTGGAGTCAAAGGACTCAAAATATATCTAAATCATCATTCTGTAAATCACCAACAAGGACAATTGATGAAAATTGATCTAGACACAATTTAATAGAAAGTTATTTGTATTTTATGACAAATTTGCTTTTTAATTTGATTATGAACGCAAATATTCCACATTGAAGCAATGTCTCCGATGTCTTTTAGTCTGTGCTTTACTCAATATTTCTTTGAACAGTTCTGTGTCAGTGCTGTGAAGGGTGTGTTCAAGGACTGCCTGAGAACCACTTGAGCTTTGGGACCTGGCCCTTCACTTCATACCCATATGCTTGGATTGGATTCTGTCTGATTTAAAATGAAATCAGTCCAGACCCTCTGCTGGTTCACGAGTGAAAATACGAGTTAAAAATAACCCAAAGTTGGGAAGGTGCTATATCGACACTGAAAATCTTGGAACATCCATACAATCAGTTGAGCTTTTGGACTTGGCCCCTAACCCATACCCATAAGCTTGGATTGGATTTGATTTTAAATTAAATCAACCCCTGACTGGCTGCTGGTTAAGGAATGAAAATACCAATCCCAAAACCACTGCACCAGAAGTTTGGGTTTAAATCCTGGCACTTCCAGAGAACCAGCTGGGACTAGGCCTTTAACTCACAGCCATACACTTGGATTGTATTCTGCATCACTAAGTTGATCTGTATGAAAGTGTCTGCCAAAGGAATAAATAGATTTTTTTAACCCAAATGTCTCTCAACTTAATCTCAATCCTGTTTTACACTGTGCAGGTTTTTAGCAGTATTTAAGATTATTACGTCACACTGTACAAGACCCCAATTACAACCCGTTCTAAGGCCACGAATCTCAACAAAAGAAACCTTATACATTTGGACCCTACAGTTTAAACCCAGCATCAGCCAGTAACCACCTATTTGCTGAGTCTCCCCTGTTGCATGATGAACAGCATCCAGCCCTGTGTTCAACTCCGTAGAATGAGCTGTAATAGCAATTACTAGTATTCTGGTCTCAAAGACTTTCCAATATTAAATGAAGGTTGCACAATATTGCTAACCCCTGTTCCATTTGCTGCTGCACTTCCTGCCTCATTAAGCTCATCATTAGTCCTGTGAGATGGGTTCCATACTATTTTTTTCTTCTGAACCACTGGGTACAATCTATCTCTGCTGTTGTCAGTTGCTCTGTAATTATCTGTGCACACATGCATTTCATCTGCATATATCCATTCAGCAGCTGAGAGACCAATGACCAGTTGCACTAATGTGGCTTCCTCTGCTTGGTCATTACACACAGATTGCTGGAATTTTATATTCACCCTTTTCATTATGAGCAATTAGCCTTCATTAGCTTGCCGGAGCGAGACGTGAGGATGTGCTCTCTGGCAAACTGGCATTTCAGTGCACACACAGTGTGTATGAGTGTGGGATGTGACTGTCAAGTGTGTGTTTTGATGACCCGTGTCTGATTGTAGGCCAGTCGGAGGAGGTGTCCCAGGAATGTGAAGAGTATTAAGGGCACTTTTTTCTCCTCAAAGTGTGCCATGCATCATTAAATCATTATTCATGAGATGACTATACATATTAAATGATGGTGTGACACGCAATATGAATTTCATATGGGACTGTAAAAATGGCTTCAGGCCTTTGTGTTAGACTAGAGCACACATTTCATGAATTTTTCATGACTCTTTTTCCACCCTCAATTGCGCTGGAACACAAATCACAGCCTCCTACCAACAATTTAGATCTTGGCCTCTACTTATGAACCACAAGGAGAGATTTTTAAGAGAAATTACTCCACCCACGAGATGGATGTAAGTGCTGGATGCAGACAGAGTAAGCCGTTGAGAGTGTGTGGTTGACAGGGTGAGGCCAGGCATTTGAATAGGTGGCAAAGATTAGTTGTGACAGTCATTTTACACCAAGCTAAGCATGGATCCTGGCGCCAGGCATCTCCTTCTCTCTTTTTCTCACCCCCCTCTTCTTTGTTTTCTATCTCACGCTTTCTCTCACTCTGGCATCTCGGTGGATATGGTCCAGGGTTCACAAACTGCAGGTTGGCACTCAGTGACTCGTGTACCTTCTTTCTTGGCACTAGGGAGGTGAGATCAGGCTTCCGCCCATACCACACACATGCCAGATTCCCCCATAGGGTTCACATTCTGTTCATATCTATCTTCATTCTTCTCCTGATCCACTTTTCTTCTATGTCACTTTGTTGTATCTTTATGCCATTCTTTCTTCATACATACCAACTGGCCTGTCAGAGCACCCCATTTTAGCATTTTTTTCCATCAACATGGTGGCAGTGCTGTTGCTGGAGCTTGTGCCTTATCTCAAAACATTCCATGCTGGCAAAAACGCTTTGTTTGCAGCTTCTAGACTGGAACCAAGAGCCAGTGATCTCGAAGCTTGGAGGTAGGGGGTTCATTCTGTCACCATAGCATAACTCAGGCATCCTTTGGAAGTTTTTTGTTGGAAAGATTTGGCAAATTGTGATCTTAGTACTGTAAGGTGCTATCTATGTAAAGAATGGATGGCAGCTAGAACCTTATATACAGTATATCATGCTAAGGTTATGAAAAGGAAATGCATTATGGGACCCTTACTGTTCTACATCCTTAATTGGTTTTGGCTAATTCCTCTGGAGTAACGCTTCTATTTTCTATGAAGAACCCTCCAACAGAATGATTTCCTCTCAAATAAGCCTTCAATTAAAAAGCTAAAAACCCTTAAGTATCTGAAGAACCCTTGAGGAACCCTTTAGGAACGCTTTTTCTAGTAAATGGTGGGATTAACCCAATTTTTATATTTGTCTTTTCCCCTCTCTTTATTGTCCTCTCGTTTCCAATTCCTTTTTGTACTCCATCGACTTTATACGCTTTTTCTACTTCTTCATACATCACACATGCCAGATGGGCCTCCATGAGAGTCACACATTGTCCACCTCTCATCTATCGCTTTTCTATCAGCAAAGTGCCAGTGCTGGTACTTTTCCATTCTGTGCATTTATCCAACAACAACAACAACAAAAAAAAAATCCATTTCGCTTCCAAAAAGCTATTGGGCTGGTGGCAGGAAATTGTGATGGGTTTTGTGCATAAAACAGTTTTTTAATGTTAAAGTACTTGTACATTGGAATATACAATGGTTCGGCTCTTAAAGAACTGTGAGCTGGTTCTTAATATTGCAAATATGGTACTTCCTCTTGAATTGAATTATATAGATTGGTGTTTGGGTCAAATTTGTTATCATAGCTCAAGAGGCATAAATTTCTATTTTCCAAATTTTTCACTTTACAATATGTATGTAAAAAAAAAGTGATTTGGTGAATTTTAACAAAATAATAATTTAGCTTTGGATCTATCAAATCTGAGGTTAGAGGATGGCATGGTACCTAGAAACCTTTAGCTGCAGAACCTGCTTGTTAAGCTAGCTAGATAACTGTTACACTTTTTTGGATTGTTAAGGTATATTTTGACAGGTTTAGCTACTGTTAAATCAATTTAGACTCAGATCCCTCTTGCTCTCTGAGCACTGAGCTAATTTACTAGTAGTTAACTAGCCGGATAAATATTAGGAATGGCAGGAGGATATCAGTCTTTCTAAAGCAGGTCCTGGCATTGTGAATGAGGGAAAAATGTTAGAGATGTTCTTAGGTCTTTTTTGTATTTTCTTAGGTAGTATAAACACATTACAATTTTTTAAAATGTATTTTATTAAAACATTATTTTTCTTGGTTTTCCTGAACCAACACTAGCTCCAGAACTAGCTCCCTCACTCTCTCTTTTCTCATTTATGTTTGTTATTTCTACTTTTCTGTTTCCCTATATCTCACATGTCCTGGATGGGCTGTACAGTCTCGATACTTTGTTCATCTTTCTCTCTGATTATGTCTCTCTGTCTCAGTTTTGCTGCTATATCTATTTGTTCTCTTGCTTGTCTGCTTCTCTGCTTCTCCCTTATTCATAACTCACACATGGTTGATGATCCTCCATAGCGTCAACACGCCGTTTGTCATTCTCTCTCTCTCTCTCTCTCTCTCTCTCTCTCTCACTCTAATTGTGTCTCTGCAAACCCCACTATGCAGCTACGCAAATGATCCGTCACTCAGCTGCTAGGCGCACTGCCACATTACTGCAGAAACCTTATTGGTTTTGTGACCAGGGTTAAAAATGCCTATCTGGAGATCAGCCATGTTAATTATCAGCGCTTGCAATAAAGCAATCTGCTGCTCATCTCTCTCCGCCTGTGCCTTTGTTAGAGCTGATTAGCGTCTTTATTATATAAATGAGCATAATCAGGGATGATCAGATTTAGTATCATGGCTAATAGTTTAGTAATCATTTAGCAGTTAGTGTTTAGCTGCACGTTTTGATTGGATTGGGTGATCAGAGACTCGACGCTAAGTGGAGACGGATACAGTGAAGGAAGAAAGTGTCCATCCAGCTGTGCATGTCTGTGGCAAGAAACAAGAGACCAAACAATGACAGTGTCAGAGTAAAGCCAGATGCTGGCGCTTAGCATGCCCGGTGTGACTTCGGAGTCTTTGTGAAGAGTCATGTCCCTGTCTCTGTGCCAGACAGCACACAAACATTTTTTCCCAGGCCTGCCGTGCCTGCTTTCCATCAAACCTGCTCTCCCAGTGATTGGCAGCATGGGCAGCCAGAGGCATTAGCATTTTCCCCGGCTGGCAGTAGACGCTAATCGAAGGGGATTTAGGTGAGTGTGAATGGAATTAACAATGCCATGCTCTTATCACAGGTCCTCCAATCCCACCTCCACCTTTTATATCCCTCACCCCTCTTTTTCTCCTTCTCCTTTCTCAAAATGGTCACTTCTCCAGGAATATTACGTTAATGTGTATTTTTAGTCTCACATTTTGGCAAAGAGCACCTGATCCATCTAGGTCATGCGATGACCAAATTTTGGAATCCACCGCTCTTTTTCTGAGACCTTAAATGGTTCGTTCTTCTAGTTTAAAAGAAAAAAAGCATCGTAATCCTGCTTGGGACTGCCAAGAAACTGGGCCTATTTGCAAGAACAGTTCATCTTAGCCTAAAGACATCTTCTCCTTATTTCACTGAGAAATGACCTACGGTGGATTAAACACAAAGTCTGCCCCCCCCCCCCCCCCCCCCCCCCCCCCCCCCCCCCCCCCCCCCCCCCCCCGTCTCATTCCTTTGGGTCATGTTGTATTATGTTCAGTGTTCAAATGCTATTATCATTTTCTGCATCATCAGTAGTAGATGCTAGGGTGTCTGTGGGGAGAGCAGATAGAGCTCATCTGGCCTCCAGTACTGAACGACGGGGTGATAATTCATACTGGCGTTATCTGCAGCCCCTCTATCTGCACATACAATGGAGGCAGTGTGAATGCAGATAAGGTGTCATTGACTCACTGATGAATAGGATAAGCAGCATTAGCCAGACAGACTCAGAGATATTACACACACCAAAAGCACTCATATAAAGTATAAAGACACTCATCATAAAATATCAAAGCATTTGCTTTTATTCTAAAATAGCTTTCACTTCTTCAACTATATGGCCTCGGCCAGAATATGCTCTCATAGATGACTGTTCAACACAAACCAACACATAACTCATCTGCAAGTGAAACAAGATATTTGGACAGGAAATGGTAAATGATATGTAAGGAATATAATATGATGGGGTGTGCTGTTACATGAACTTAATCAATGACAGGGTGATGATGCGACCCATTGCAAAAAGGAGTTACTGTTACTTCCTCAAAGTTAATTATTTTCCTAGCACATTTTTTAAAAATTATTTTCCTATAACAGCACATTTTATTCCTCTTTATACCACAGCAATTTGCCAATCATTACAATTTGTATTCAATAAAGAACGTCATGTTTTATCCAATTATAGTTATGCATAACGTCGTGGAACATCAGCAAAACAAGTTAGACGCTGTTATCACTTACATTATATCAGCTATAAACAGTAGTTCCCTCACCAGCCTCTCTTTTTATCTCTCTCATGAAGTTAATAAGTGAAAAAATGAAGCGTGTCATGTTACCGATTAACTGCAAAACCCTCCATCCAGAAGACTTAAGTGGCAGGAAACTTAAAGTTGTAGCTTTACCAATGACTGTTACAAAGTGCAGACACTGGAGTCTCCTTCCAAAAATGTTAAATAAATATCGCCTCACAGAAAACTTTCGTTTATGCGGAGTGTCCGCCGTACAAGTCCCTGTGAATCTATGGTTACTATAGATAACGTATTACAACAAGTGCATTAAGAGAAGCCTGTCAGAGGTGCTGTTAGAGAAAATTAATCAAGACCTTCTGACCAATCAGAGTTGAGAATTCAGTAGCACTGTTGTATAAGTAATATGATCAAAGACATAAAATTATACTGTATATAATGTAAATACTATATACATGGAGGCCTACCTTTCCTGTTAATGAGAAAGGACTTTTGTTATTTCTATCTTTATTTCTTTCTGTTTCACTCACTATCTACATAGAAATAGCAAAATTAAACTTAAAGTTCTTCTGTAAGTAATGTAACTTAGTCATGGTGTCCTTCTCAAGTTTAGCAGCCAGTAGCAATGAAAAAGAGAGCAGCCCCAAAAACATTAATCTCTTGCTAGGGTTTAACTGCATTTTCACAATCCAAGCAGAAATAGTGTCAAATAATAGCCATCCCAAAAAACTAATTAAAATATAATCAGCCTCAGCTTTGCTAGATCTCTAAACCCTTCAAGATGGTAGCTTGACAGCAAAACCTTAATAGGCCGTTTAGGTTCTACAGCTGGCTACAGCTGGCTGCAGCTGGCTGCAGCTGGTGGTGGTGTGAATAACTCAAATAATATGACAGTGTGTGAACAACTATGTTTAGTGTTTTGGATTATTTTTAATAATTGCAGAGATCTAAAGGAAAATTGCTGTTAATTCTTATTATTTACTGTAATAACTAGCCACAGTCTGACGGTCCATTTAAAACAGTGAAAATGGCAGAATTCATCCTGAAGGCCACCTGTTGAATAGTTTTCTAGACATTGCAGTGCACGGTGTATTGCTTCACAGTAAACCTTTGCCGAAGTCAATTTAGCATGATGATGCACTGTTTTACTGATTCTACTGATATCTTGTGATGTTTTTATTGTGTCCTGACAGGTGGCCCAGGCAGATGGCCTCGTCCAATGGGCTATGCCGCTATGGCGCTCGCATTGACTGCTGCTGGGGCTGGACGCGGCGCTCCTGGGGGCACTGCCAGCGTGAGTAGCATGCCGTTACCGTGGGCAGCCGGGGCTCCGGGGCTAGCTTAGAGGGGCTTTCACTTCTGTCATATGCGCTCACTCTCTGCCACACACACTTACACACAAATACAGACTGACTACACAGTCACCAGTTCCTTATTAAAAATAGGTCACAATTTTCCATTTAGCACTGTGGAGAACTAAGAGCATGTGCTGATGTTAAATTTTCATGTGATAATTAATGTCACCATGATTTACAATCTTAACATGATATTATATAAAAAAATAAATTTCCCAATGTTTATCTGTGGCTGTTCCTATTGGGGAGTCACAAATTAAACACATTTAAAAGAGGAACCCTGAGAAGAACGTCTTCAAATTCAACCAAAATGAGGACAACTCTTTTATGCTGCGTTTTAAACTTGACACACTTCCCAAAATGATGCCTAAACTTTCAGAATAAGGTTTATTTTTGTTCTTCGCTCTACAAATAATATAAATATACCATCAAAAGTACCACAGGAATGATTTTCCCCTACACTTATGTTCCACATTTTAAAGGGGTCTATAACACACCCTTGAGGGTCACCAACCCAGTGACAGTTTGGTACCTTTTTTGAGACGCCATAGTCTCCTCCCACAAGACCACAAGAATATTAACAACTTTTTGAAGTGTGCACCATAATGATATCACATGTGTTGAATATTGCAGTATATTGTATGATGATCAGCACATGCCTAATATGTACATACATTAATGTTGTACATATTAAACATGCATGTTTAGTTGGTGAGTTTGCAGATACATTGCATTGATTGCAAAAATTTCCACTCTATGTAATGACCTGGTGACTTGTGTTAAGTCAGAATTCAATTTTGAAACCCTGACAGATTAAAATAGATATATATAATATTCTTATACCACAGCACTGTTGAATTCTAACAGTAATTATGGCTGCAAGGTTTATATTAATTCGCTTGTTTTAATACGTTATCATTTCTATAGTAACAACACACACATAGACTTGCATGGTGGCTGGTCCACTTCAACACATTTAAAAATGTATAATTGTTAGGTGTGAGATGATACACTAAAGCCACAATATGAGACACATCCTGATGCAGGCTTCATAAGATGATATTTATACAAATAAAATATTATATTTGAATACATTTATTTTGTAATGACAAAATAAATCAAACCACTGCGATATTAATACATTGTACTGTAAGGAAAGTAGATCAGGATTTATAATATAAAGTGTAACATGTTATTATTAACATGTTATTTTAATCTTTTTCAGTGTCATAAGTGTGTTTCATGGCAACATTATTAATATGGAAAGATTGAGGGTAGATGACTTAAACGAATAGGCTACAAAAAAACAAAACACACATTTGTGTCATCGCCGCTCCTCTGACATCTACCTGAAATGTACGAGCGCATCCCACTTACCAGTTTAACTGTACAGATCAGGGAAACAGTTGCGATTTATTTTGTATATTTCTTCATCCCTTTGAAATTAATTTCTGGTTATGCCACTGCCAGCACAACACAAGTCATTCTTCTGCATCGTTTTAGAAGCGAGTGTGACTTACATCAAGCACAGCACACAGGCTTTGGTTTTAACACGCGTTTGTTTATACGGTGATTTCCGGTAACTGCCCTTTGGATGGCTATGCTACGTACGTGCTATGAATCATGGGTAGGGTGAAAATGTTGAGGAGAAGTGTATTGTGGGCCATTTTGTAGTACGTTTACATTTACATTTACATTTATGGCATTTGGCAGATGCCTTTATCCAGAGCAACTTACAGAAGTGCTTTGAAGTCTCTATCAATAAATACATCCTGATACTGGTTCATTAGGTCACGGACTAAGAATACTGTCAGTCTAAAAACTCTGCTGGGGAGGTAATATAGTAAGAGAAGCTAATTTAAGTGCTAATTTAATGAAGTGCTAATTTAAGTACTTCAGAAAGAGGTAAGTCTTTAGACGTCGTTTGAAGACAGCCAGTGACTCAGCTGTTCGGACATCTAGAAGAAGTTCATTCCACCACCTAGGTGCCAGAATAGAGATGAGTCTTGATGCATGCCTTCCTTGTACCCTGAAAGATGGGTACACCTTTCTCAGTAACATGACAGGCTACTTTTTATCTTATTAACTTTAAAAGAGAAAAAATTTAGAGGCCAGTGAGGAAACTGATCTTTATAACTGCTATAATGTAAATGATAACAGGAAATAACTTGTCTCATGGATGTTCCACAACATTAAATGTTACTATAAATGGATAAAACGTATAACTTAAAACATTGTTACCGATGACAAATTGCTGTGGTATAAGAGGAATAAAACACTCTGGGACATACTGTTAACATATCACACCACCCTGTCACTGATTACTTTCCTATAACATCCCATTCCATTGTGTTTTATTCCTTACATAAATACACACTTACAGGATACACCTACTTCCAAGCTCAAGTTTTACTTAATCTTCCTTTTAATGTACGAGATGTTAATTTACGTAACACTAGGGCAAAATGCTATAAAGCACACTCTGTTTCCAAAATATCATCCAGAATACAGTTCCCCAAATGATCCTACACTGCTAATAGGAATGATCTTCAAACTGAATACCTTTAAAATGAATGTGCAATCAATGTAGATGGCCAATGAGCTGCACTACTTGTGAGCTCCTCTCCTCTCATACTCACAGTGATGAGCTCTTTCTCTAAAAAAAAACACATTTACACAAATATCCCCCAAAATTTTTCCTCGTACAGAGGCACTCAGTTCATCAAGTCTATTCAGAGCATTCAGAGGATGAGCTAGCAGCGCTTGCATTAACACCATTAGCATGTTTTATTTGTCTGCTGCTGCATGTTCTGCACACATCCAATAAAGTTAAGGCATGTTTCCCAGCCCAAACATTTAGCCTTATGGTGAGATCAAAATAGCCTCACATTCGGAGTAATTGCGTTCGGAGGCGTGTGCGGATATTATTAGCGAGCTGAGTGCAGCTGGCAGCCTGACAAATGCGCAACGTTCTCTGCATGGCTTGTACGCATGATATTCCAGCTGTTGCTTCGGCTGTGGGAGCATGATATATCTGGCTTCGCTCGAGAAGAAAGCTGCTTGACTCGCAAATCAACTCACGGAGCTGTAAGTAACAGCTAATGCGATTTTTCTAACCCCATGGCATCTGAGGCGTCTGTGCACTGAGCCGCAAGTCTCTCTTATCTCGTTTACTTTATGTGCCACCTGTCACATAATCACATGTGGGGCAGGATGAAACGAAGCATGGGTGCATACCTGTGATTTTGTGTTGGGTGAGTGAGTGCGTGAGAGTGAGTGAGTGTGCACATGTCTCTCACATTTCCTCTGGTGCTTTTTCAACTCAAATATATTTTAAAAAAAAAAAGCTCGTAGAATATTGCTAAATTCAATCAGGGTCATATTTAATGTGTTTGTGAAAAGACTCAACATGAACGGCCTAGTCTAGTGGTATTTACAACTTATAAGAAGAAATTTTCGCACCTCTGAACGAGCTCATGAGTGTATAACCCAAAGCTGACATTTCTCAGTATGGTGGAACCCATGAAATTTTAGTTTGTGGTTGATGCTAAGTGTAATTACAGTGTAATTGTAGTCATAAAGAGCTTTCTTAGTAACTTCCCAACACATCTGAGGGAAATGTTGATATTCCTAGCTGTTTTGTCTTATTTCCCTTTTTTTTTTTTTTTTTTTCCTAAAAAGGTTCCTGCTGTGAAAAGAGACCACACGCTCCTGTAATCTTGAAAATGTTCATGCGGTGAAAAGCTACTAATAAGTTCTGGAACTACAGCCCAGGAACTAAAATCCTGCTTTCTCCAGTGAAAGCAATTGTAAAATTCATAAGTTCCAGAAAAGGTTCCTCTGGTAGAAAAAGCTCCTGGCTTCCTGAAAAAAATCCTGAAGTGAAAAGGTACTAACGAACTCTGGAACTACATTCCAGGAGCTAAAATTCTGGTCCTAGACAGAACAGTGTAAGCAAACTTAGCTCTTCTAGTAGAAGCAAAAGTAAAATCCATAGATTTCCTGGCTTGCTGAAAAGGTTCTTGCAGTGAAAAGGTACTAAAATGTCTGGAACTACAGCCCAGGAACTAAAATCCTCTTTCCTCCTGTGGTAGCAAGCTTAAAATTCATAGGTTCCTGAAAAGGTTCCTACAGTAAATAGGTACTTTAAAAATCCTGGAACCACAGACCAGGAACTAAAACTCCTGGGCTAAAATCCTAAAATTTTATGTTGCTTCCACTGGAGAAACCAGGATTTTAGTTCCTGGGCTGTAGTTCCAGAATATTTAGTACCTTTTCACTCCTGGAACTTTTTCAGGAACCCAGTAACAAGGTTTCTCTACTGGGAAAACTTTGTGACCTTTGTGACACAAAAACCAATTTTAAGTATGCTTATATTGGTTTATCCAGGACCAGAATTATAGTTCCTTGGCCAGGACTTTTTAGTACCTTTTATCTCCAGGATTTTTTTTCAGGAACCCAAGAACTTTTGGCAGGTTTTTCTACCAGATAAACCTTTTCAGAAACCTATGGATATTAAGTTCACTTTGACTGGAGAAACCAGAAGTTTAGTTAGTGGACTGTAGTTCCAGAATTTTTTTAATACTGTTTCGCTGCAGGAACCTTTTCAGGAACCTAGGAAATTTAGTCAGATTTCTCTACCAGGGTATCTGTTTTAGAAGAACCAGGGTTTTAGTTCCTGGGATGCTCTTCCAGAACTTTTAGTACCTTTTCACTTCAGGAACCTTTCAGGAACCCAGTAACATAAGGCAGGTTTTTCTACTGGGGAAAACTTCAGGAACATATGAATTTTAAGTTTTGCTTAGCACCAGAATTTTAGTTCCTGGAATGTAGGGGTAGTGGGCTGTAGGTCCAGAACTTTAGAGCTTCTGCTTCACAGAAGTGCTTTTATGAAGCAGGAACTATTGGGGTGGCATGAGCTGACATGTCACATCCTTCACACAATTATCTTCAGTTCTGTTATTTTACACTGTGATAGAAATGACAATTTTGGTTCACAAGAGTCCTGGAAAAGTTCACTTCCTGAAAAAGGTTCTGGAATCTCCAGGGAAACACACCTAACACATCAAACACAAGGTTAGTGTGTCCCCAGTCGCAGCTAGCGTGCAATCAGAGGCCCGTCACGTACTCAGGCAGTAATTGAATCTGGCTGGAGAAGAGAAGAGAAACAGGATAAGGGTGAATGAAAGGGACAGCAGGAGTTCTGTCTTTCTTGATTACAGTGTTTCAGCTTCTCCCATCATCTGTCACATTATTGCTCTCCTGGGGATGTCCTGAAGTGCAGAGGTAGAAGATCCTAATAAAAGCCTGGCAGAAGAGACAGATCGTGGAGGGGAAAGTGCTCCACACTGAGCTAGCGTCCAGACCTGCTCTGTGTACCACACCCAAACACAAAGCTCCAGAGCCAAACGCTGGGCCAAAACTGAAATCAAAACTGGCACTGTTCACATCAGTGCCCACAGGAAGCTACAAAGAGGTGTTTTATTTCCCAGAACATCTGGATTCTGGAGGGCAAAGCTTCAGCCATTGAAACTGAAGGCTGCACAGACAGACTGAAGCGCACATTCACCATAATCAGAGCTGAAGAAAAGTCTTCTATTCTCTCTCTTTCCCTCTCCATCTCTCTCTCTCACTGACTTTACCTCATGGTTTGTCTGTGTCTTTTTCTCTTTGTCTCTCTTTGTATGGTTCTCTCTGTGTCTCTTTTCCTGTGTCTACATTTGTATCTGTTAGTGTTACACCACATGAAGATGTTTTTTTTCTCTTTGCCTCTATTTTAGCTATGCTGCACAAGCATTTCGATCACCTAACTACTATTGAAAATACATGTAAATATAATATTTGCTCATTAGAAATATTCTGTGATAGTGTCGTAGGTTCCACTAGAAATGAGTGGACATGATACCGTACTCTTCAAGATCCATTTTTCTTTCAGCGTTAGCTGGATGTTGCAGGAGAGCTGGATAAGTTGGGCAGGTGTAGTCTTGCATCCAGCTGTTGTAATCCAAATGATAAACAGAAACTTAACATGTAGTCACATATCAAAGACAATATTATGCAACAAGAATCTAAGGAAAATAGGCTTTAGTCACTGAATTTACATTACTGAAGCTGAATCAGGAGCAGGTCATGACAGAGCATTTTGCTAACTTAGGATGTAGCTTGGTTGCATTTATTCTTCCATTTACCTGGCTGGCTGATGTTCCCAATCACTGATCACCATTGTTTCCCAAAGACCAATCACTGATCACCATTGTCTCCCAGAGATCAAACATTGCTCACCATTGTTCCCAACAACCAATCACTGATCACCATTGTCTCCCAGTGACAAATCACTGATCACCATTGTCTACCAATCACTGATCACCATTGTTCCCAATGACCAATCACTAATCATCATTATTCCCAATGACTAATCATTGATCACCATTGTTCCCAATGACCAATCACTGATCATCATTATTCCCAATGACTAATCATTGATCACCATTGTTCCCAATGATCAATCACTGATCGCCATTGTTTCCCGACAACCAATCATTGGTCATGGTTGTTCCCAGAAATTCTTCCTTCTCCATGTAACATGTTTTGATATGCAAATAATCATGACTGACGTGAATGAATGAATATGCAAAGTAGTCCACGACATCATCTGTTGACTTTTAGCAACTTTCTGAGCATGCCTTAGCTACTTTCCCTGAACACATCTGGCAATGCTGTTGTGGGAAATTCCCTTCTCCTGAAACCACAAATCCATGTATGGTTTATAAGCTGTTCTGAATTATGTTATCATCTTGTATCGGCAATGTGAGTAATCATTAAGTTAGGCTGTTTATATAATCAGGCTAATCATCTGGTGAATCAGTTAAAACAACATAGTGCTTAGTGCTGGTACATGTTATCAGGGTGTGTATGGATAGTGTTTGAGTGTTTTTTAACTGTACTAATTCTTGATGAATTAGGTGTCAGAATATGTGCAGCACATCTTCATGCCTGGTTCGAATACGTCCATTGCTCAAATCCGTTATGCTTGCACGGTCTGTTCCGCTCTGTGTTCTGTGTGAAACAGGACAATCTCTCTCCCCCTCCATCTCTATATTTGTATGTGTCTCCCTCTGTTTCTTGCCCTACCTCTCTCACTCTGTCTCTTCAGTTTCTTTTCCTCTCTGTCTCTTTGCCTACGTCTCTGTCTGCCTTTCTGTGTCTATATCTCTTGCTGTCTCTACATTTGTGTCTGTTTCTTCCTGTCTCTTTCTATGTATTTTTCTCTCTCTCTGTCTGCCTCTTTCTATGTCTGTGTCTCAGGGTCACTATTCCTGTTTCTGTCAGTCTCTCAATATCTCTCTCTGACATGCTGTATCACTCTGGGTCTTTCTGTTTGTTTCTCTCTCTGTCTCTCTGTTTCTCTCTCTTTCGAAATGTCTTCTCTCTTTCCCTCTCTGTATCTCTGTCCCTCTCTGTCTGTTTGTCTGTCTGCCTGCCTGTCTCTCTCACACTGTGTCTCTCTTTCTCTCTGCCTCTCTCTCTCTCTCTCTCTCTCTCTCTCTCTCTCTCTCTCCCCATGTGATTAGATTTACACTGGGAAGATTAAGCTCGTATTAACTCTCTCTCTGACACGCTCTACTGCTTTGATCCCACTGGCAGATCCTGAAAGCCAGGAGGATTTGAATCTGTTGGAGAGGCCCTTTCTGCCTGCTTAGTTCCTGATAAGACTACAAAGAAGCCTGAATCAGATTTGAACTTTTAATTGGTAACATAATACACAAACACGTCTGGGTGGATATAATGTAAGTGTAGTTTTATGTAGATAGTCATAAATGAAAAGCGAATTTGTTTATGCATGAAAGTGAATGTGATCAATATCCTAATGATAAATGGAGTCAGGGTGACAGACATATACATTATACATTATATAGTAAAATAACATACATTTTAGATGTGATGGTGTAAGTGAAAAAGGCACATTTCACCCAGAAACTGTACACGTGAACTCAAGTATACATGTGCCATCATGTGCGTAATATGTTATCACATGTGAAAAAAAAAATGCATATAAAAATTAACATGTGAAAATAAAATAATTGAATCAGCATGGCACAGTGTCATGTAAATGTAATGCAGTGTAAATGTAATGTAATGTAAACAGTGGAGCAGTGGGTAGTGTTGCCACCTTACAGCTCCAGAGTCCCTGGTTTGATCCTGAGCTCAAGTTACTGTCTGTGTAGAGGTTTGCATGTTCTCTCTGTATCCGTGTGGGTTTCCTACCTTCTCTCAAAAACATGCAGCTAAGTGAATTGAGTTACACTAAATTGCCCCTATTGTGAATGGGAGTAATCATGGTGCCCTACCCATCCAGGGTGTATTCCCACCTCGCACTGTGTCCCAGGGACAGACTCTGGATCCACCACTACCCTGACCAGGATAAAGAGGTTACTGAAGATGAATGAATAAAATAAAACAATCACACGTTGTACAAATAAAAACACATGCATTACAAGTCCACTACATGTTAAAAATGTGTGAAGTGTGAACATGTGAAGTGTAAAAAAAAAAAACACGAGTAAAGAATGAATTTAATTATTCCAGCTAAGTCTCACAGACAAAACGTTCGTATGCAACTTATTTGCAGCACCTTCTATACGTTGAATATCAACGTTCTGGCACGAGCGTACGTTGCATAGCAACGTATTAAACCTACACTCAAATGCTCTGTATGTCACGTTCTGCACCAACATATTTTAACCAAGCAAAACTCTACCACTACACTTTTTGAGTAAGATTTTATATTGATATAAACTTAACGGGCTCATGAAAGTTATCCTCTTCTCTGCAAACACAATCAGGCTTGCAAGACACTTGGTAACACGCTATGGTAACGTGGGTATTTTCAAAAGTCCCAATAATCCCAATATTTTCAAAAATCCCAAAATTCTCAATAGAATTTACAGCCTAAACACTATCTGCATTTTGAAAATACCTGCATTATCGTACCGCCTTACCGAGCGACTCGCAAGCCTGATTGTGTTTGCTGAGAAGAGGAGACGTTTCCTGAGCCTGGTAAGTCCATATCATATGTTGTGGAAAGAACTAACATGTAAATATGTTTAGAAAAGAAGCAGAATTATTTATTATATATCGATCTTATTCAAATAACGTAGTGGTAGAGGTTAGCTTGGTTTAAATACGTTGGTGCAGGACGTAGTATACAGCGCATGTGATTGAAAGTTTAATACGTTGATATTCAACGTATAGCCATCTAACAGTATAGAATGTGCTGCAGATAAGTTGTGTGTGAATGTTTTCTCTGTGACACTAGGTTGGATAATTCACAATGAAGTTCTCAAATTTGTTGCACCCAGGGACTCCATCCATCCATCCATTCTCTGTACCGCTTATCCTACACAGGATCGTGGGGCACAGGGCGGGGGACACCCTGGACAGGGTGCCAACCCATCGCCTGGCACAATCACACACACATTCACACACCCATTCACACACTACAGACAATTCAGAAATGCCAATCAGCCTACAACGCATGTCTTTGGATTTGGGGAGGAAACCAGAGTACCCTGAGGAAACCCCTGAAGCACGGGGAGAACATGCAAACTCCGTGCACACAGGGTGGAGGCAGGAATCGAGCCCCCAACCCAGGAGGTGCAAGGCTATTTATTAGAGCCTTTTTTTTATTCATGACCATTCCACCTCCAGAACACATTTGTGACATCTAAGTGACATAAATTATAGGTGACTTGTTTTTGAGTTATTGAGGTTTGGATTAAGCCCATCAATTCAAGTGGCCAGTCTGATACGCTAAACAACTAAAATAACTCATTAATTATAACAGCTTTCATAATGATGGGTCACCACTGTAACAAAATTAGAAAGTCTTTGACCCTTTGCTTATGCTTCACGCACCCCTGCTGGTCACCGGATCCCATTTTGAGAACCAGTGTTGTAAGGCACTAATTTCAATGCATTAATATGGTCAGAGAATCTTCAGTGATTTCCCTCAGGAACACATTGTGTATGCTTGTATTTTTTTTTTCTGTATAGCCTCATTCAAGTGGCATATAATGTGGAAATACACTGTGCTGAAAAATAATACCTTTATTTAAACCAAAAGCATAATAAACAGTAAGATACTAGGAGACATTATGTATCTCGGTGATGGTTCGTTGCAGTCTCATTGTGTTCTGGCACCGATTTGGGTTTCACTGTTGTACTCCAATACTCTGAGTCTCAGGCCGTACAGAATGTGCTTACGTTTCTTGGCTCAATATATTTGTGCGTGGCAGGATTTGTACATTTTAATGAGGTGCTTTGGTTATCAAGGCTCAAGGACCCTTTTTAATCCCATAATGAAGCCGTTCTCTCTGCACTGCGTACCTAACGTTCTTGCTCTTGCACCAAATGAAATGTGAGAGACGGCATGTATGTGTGTGGGTGTGTGTGTTTGTATGCATTTTATGCATTGTATATGTGCTGTAAAGAATGCATGTCCTTCACGGCATGGCTCCCATGTAATGTTTTCAGCTTGTCTTCCCCTCCCTCGTCTTTTTTTTTTTTTTTTTTTTTTTTTTTTTTTTTTTTTTTTTTTTTTTTTTTTTTTTTTTTGGCCGTTTGTTTTGCAGCTCTCTACGCCTTAACCAACAGGGTAATCGGGATAAGGTGCCAGGCCAAAGGTTAGCATCATATGTTCCCTTTTGCAGTCATCTCTGCTAGTGTGTTTGTGAGGAGCCCGTCCTCTGGATCCTCACTTCCTGTTTATTTATAGCTCTCACTCATGCTCGGTGCACATGCTGATTTCCTGTGAATATTTCCCACCTGCTGCTGCAGCCTCTGTTTGCACTGCTGTGCTTGAGGAGTGGGATACTGTCCAAAACAACAATGTCTATTCTTTATGAGCTCTCCTGCAAGTGGATGGAAATTAGAAGGCTGTTTAGATAATGAATTCATAACACAAGCATAAGCATTGAACAACATAAAGAATAACGCATCAGTATATAAATATCTTTGACAAGTTATTTGATTGTACTTGAGCTGGCATATATTAGTTATAATGCTTCATAGCAATGTTATAAATAGAGTAAATGTCATGAATGTGGCTTAAGTGTGGAAAAAAAAACAAGCATGATATAAATATCAAAAACAAATTTTACGTATGTATTATAGTATAGTATTATAGTTCTGTTGCAGTGGTAATGTAATGATTATAAATGTTTTGCTTTTTAATTGTTAATCAATTCTTATGAGTGTGTTATGAAGTCCCTATTTTATCCTAATGAAACATTTCATCATCTTGCAGATTCTGACACATGCTATTCATTTATTATAATGCATTATTCTACAGTATAAATATTTTATTCGCTGCTTATGACTCTGTTATGAAGTGCTTATGTTCTCTCGTATCAATACATTTCCATTTAGTTTAAAAAACATTTTTCGTCTTCTTTAGAATACCCAGAAAAAACCTGCTTAGACTTTCTTGAGCACAGTTTAAAATGTTATTTAATGCTCATAACTGTGTTGTGAAGCCCTTTAATTTTCTTACATCAATATAAAACACTTTAACCTTATATAACATACATTATACATCCTCTGAACCCTTATGTAAGCTGTTCATTTTTTCCCTCATGCATCATATACTATACATTTGCTATTTAATACTTACTTGTGTTATGAAGTCTTCATGAAGGTAGTTTCCAAATAAAGTGTTCTTGCTATTTGATTGCTATTTGAATAGATTTAAATGCTATCCTGTACAAAAAATATATGAATGAATACCAAGGCTTACTTCAAGCAGTGCAAACATAGTAACAGTCTAATAATATTTCAGCTTCATTTTATTAATGCCACATGACCATAACCACAAGAATGCAAATGTAGAGTAGAACTGTGCACACCTGGTTACCTTTGACTCATTTTCTTTATCTCACACACTGTTCATTCTGTTTTTTTTCTCTGTCATTTATTTAATTTACACCATAGCAGAGACATTCATTCTCACTGAGCTGCTGAGTGTTGTTAAAAGTTGGTCTTCTCTGTATGTGAGCTGTATTTACCAGTAATAATTTGGAGATGACTTTTTAGTCACATTCATTCGTCTTGATTTATGTTGCTGTCATGTTTCAAAGCTCCTCAGGAGAGTGTTTAGGGTACGAGGCAGTCTGAGGCAGTGGTTAATGTTCTGACCTAGTGATTTAAGGGTTGTGATCAAATCTCAGGACTTTAATAGAGTGACCTTTTGAACAAGACTCTTGATTATTATGTATGCTTTGACTGTATATGTGGCAGAATTCTGAATTCTGATGAAATTCAAACCAAAATGTAGTTGTTCTACCTATAACACAGTCATCAAGGTGAAAATTTTTTAGCATTTTTGGTTGTTTGTCAGAATTCTGTTACAGTGACAGCCGACTGGTTACATTTGTCACATTGTAAGTTGTGATAACACTCTACTTTAATCCTGCATTGTAAGACTGAAATAATTTATATCACAAAAGTGTCGTTGTTGTGAATTGTCTTGATAGTTTGTATCTAATTGTCTAACCACAGTGTCATGTTTTGCTTAGTGAGGTTTATTACACAACCTATGATACATGTTATGATATTTGCTTATTGTAAATACCATAATGCATAATGAAATAAGTTATCTGATCTGATCCCATAAGAAATGTGACATATTTGCTCATAAAAGGTGATGCACTTTATCATGCCATTTCTAAGTCTACAGCAGCATCATAAAGGGCTTGTTATGACATGTGTAATAGCAATAATAATAAAAAGCTCAACAGAATGTCCTAAATGACAGGAATAGAGTTCACTCCAGAATTATTGGCACCCTTTAAGAGAATTATTAAGGTTGTATAAAATGTATATTACACACAATGATTTGAATTGTCCAAAGAAACATTCAGAGAGTTACCTCTCCCTTAACAAAAACTATATTTATTTTTGTCAAAATATATAGAATTTTCTCTCAAAAATGTTTGGCAAAATTATTCTAACATCTAATAAATGTTTAAAATAATGTAACAAATTATCATGCTTGGAAAAAAAAAAATTTTTTAATGGCATTCAGTTTCCAAAAACTCTTGACTTTTGCCAAGTAGTTAGCACATTAACTCTTTCGATAAATATATTTGGTGAAGATTTTATACATGTATAAAATTTGTTTTCTCATCCATCACTATAAGAAAAAAAACAAAGTTTTTTTTAACATAAGTGAGACAGATGGTTGTTAAAGAAATTGCATAAAACAAAAGTCTGGAAGAGTTCAACATTTGACAGGAACTGGACACACAACCTTATTATCACAGTGCTGTTATTCATCAAATATTAATTGTATGGTGTGCCAATAATTTTAGTAATAGTCTTTTTCAGAATTCATTGCACTATTTAAAGAAGGCAGTTGCAGAAAAAAATGTTAAAATTAAACTATCTACCTTTCCATTGTGGTTAAGTTAAAAACATTACTCATTGTATGTGCTATTCTTTATCCTACTCATTTAATATGAAGGGTGCCAATAATTCTGTATTGTACTGTAATGAATGAGGTGGACATAAAGACACATTGAAGACCCATTGTTGGCTAGTTACACATTTAAGAAACAGGCTTTGTAGATATTTACTTCCTCATTGCTGAAATAGCAAGTCTTTGTTGTTATGCTTAGCAAACCTTTTCACATCTCAATAGGCTACCCTAATACAACTGTCGCTATGTTTATATCTTGGAGTGTATTCTGGCTCTGTTCTTGACCCTTTCATTTAAAAAATTTGCACATACTGTACCTTATAAATAATTCTGTTCAACAAAAATCAGTCATTTATTTTTCTTGTTATTGTTTAGCATTTTATCTAGTGCTTATGCACTCATATCACTGGACATAAACTGCCATAGCAACTCAGTATATGACCTCTTTCATGACAAGGTTAAGTCAGTCTTGTGATCCATGGATGAAGTAAACTGTTACCCCAGTTACTTGGGTAATAAAGCTTCAGAAAGTATGTAAGGCACTTGCAGGGACGCTGGCAGGTTTTGATGTGGTTAGTCAATACGGGGTATTTTCCTTGGCACAGTTTGCCTGAGGCATGTGCGTGCCAAGAGCCGACTTTTTTCTGAGCCAAGCATAGAGGATAGGTTTCCCCTTACTCATGGCTCATTCCATAAGCTCTTTCTGCCGCTCCAGTGCTTACAAATATAACCTCATCTCATGATCAGGCGGCACATCCTCCAGACTAATCCATGATTTCGTCGGGTTTGATAGCTGACTGTCGGACCAGATAAATCAGCGACCTGGATAACGTCTCAATGTCAAAGCTCAACCGCTCGCTGCGTTTGGCTCTATTACAAATTTAGGCCATGTGGTTTAACACAAGAAAGGTTTGATCAGGTGACTTTCACAGTGCAGATTAAAAGCGAAGTAAAGGTTGTGTTGTGATTGCTAAGGTGAAATGAGACAGGGTTATTCTTTTCTACCTGCGCTTAGAGGTTGGACAAGTGCTTTTGAACATGCCGCAGATGTCGTGTTCAGTGTTTTCATTTCCAAAGCGCACTGACAAAAGCTTGGGTTTTGTCTCTTAATCACTGACCAAATAATTACATAGCAGCAGTCACTCAAGGTGGCAGCGTATCATTGCCGTCTCATAGCTCAAGGGTCCCTGGTTCAATCTTGAACTCAGGTTTCGGTCTGTGTGGAGTTTCTGTTTTCCTGTGTCTGCATGGGTTTCCTCTGGTTTTTCCGGTTTCCTCACACCAGTAGGCAGAATGCCCACACTAAACTGCCCCTTGCTGTGAATGGTTTACTGCGATGGACTGGCATCCCATCCCGGGTGTATCTGCTGAGTGATCTGGTGATAAAATATTTCATATTGTGATAAATGCCAGCAACAAAATTTCGTCCACCAAAAATTTTCAGACAAAAATGGCACTTTTGGATTTTTCGAGTTAAAATGAATATTCGCAACAGGAAACAGGATTTATAGCATAACAGGAAACAGGATTTATAACAGGAAACAAACCCTGTTTCATCCAAGGACTTTTCCACTACAGGTTTGATATGGCACTTGAAAGCAGGACAGACTAATCAATATGCAGACCACATACAATATTTTTATAGCTTATTGTATTTGTTACGTTTATTGCCAGTTTGATTTTATGGAGTGTTGTCCTACTGTGATAGTGCTTTGATAAACTACAAGGTAATAATAGTGCTTTTAATTGTTGCTTTTCAATTTTCAAAAGTATAAAGGCAAACTAACGTTATAATTTATACGACAGTACAAAAAGCTAATAAATAATACAATAAAATCTAGGAGTTAGGTTTGTTAATTTGGTGCATTAAAAAAAAAAATATATATATATATATATACTGTATATACCTGTATGTATAAGAATATAAACATTTTATAAAATATTAAAATATAATACATACTGTGTATCATAAAAATGTTTTAAAGCAAGTGAGATCATTTTTTCCATATTGCTCACCCCTGTGCTTGGCAGCTATTATTTATATACAGTGTCATTCGAATCCAAAAACACTGAATAGATGGATCTTGGCCGTGGTTATTGCTGGCTTTGGTGTTATCAGGAGTGTTGTTTGTGTTCGGATCCGGCGCTGAATTCATTGACAGAACGGCACTGTGAGGATGTTCCCTCATCTCCTTATTCAGACAGCTATCTTTGCTTGCTGTGTATGTGTGATTTTGTGTGTTTATGTGTGTGTGTGTGTGTGTGTGTGTGTGGGCAGATGGAGGTCTGACATCCCTGTCCCTTATTGTCCCCACTGTCTGTCTCTTCGTCCCCACACTGGGCATAATTAATGCCTTTCAGAGGACAGTATTATAACAGACTTAATGAAGCTTTTAATGGAAATTAGTCCGACTTGGCTGGAAGCTGCCATGCGAACAGGGCTTTGAAAACGAAACAGCTCACTGCGGCTCACGGCTCCTTGATTGAAAAGAAAATTGTATGGTGACTGGCAAGGCAAACAACACCGCTCACTCTATATATCTTAATATACTGACTCAGAGGCAGCAGTGCCTGAAATTTGCATTATGCCACTGTTTTCAGATTTGAGGAGCTGAGGAGCTTTATTTCCCCAGGTACAGCTCTGGGCTGGGCTGTGTCCCAATCCAAATGTTAGATGAAATGAGTCGTGAAGTTGAAGTGCAGAATAGTGTGCGCTGAGTATGGCCCCAAGCCTAAAGAAAAACAGTACAGGGCAAATTATACGAGTTAGTGAATTTATCAAGGTGTAATTTCTCAAGTAGGGCACATTTTCAAGTAGTTCTTAAATAGTCTATACGCCAAGGGAATTATTTATACTTTTAGTAATGTTATTTTTTTTAAAACACATGATGATAGAATTACTAGTAATGGACTATTCTTCCAAAGAACAGTTTTGAAATTTAAAACTTTATTTCTCCCTTGATATGAGTATTACTTCATGTAAAAAACCTTTATAATACAACAAAGATGTGAGTATGTTTATATTAATGTGCTCAATCTAATACATTATAGTATTCTATACAATACTCCACATAAACATGATTTAAAAAACATTATAAAAACATATAATTGTTGATATGGTGACGTTTTCTCTGAAGAGATAAGTATTTATCATTTTTGGAAGGAGTCTCCAGTGTCAGTGCTGTAACAGTCAGAGGTAGAGCTATAACTTTAAGGTTTCTGCCTTGGGAAAGTCTTCAGGACAGAGGACTTTGTTTCTCTGTAACAGGACAAGCTGCATTTTTTCTCTTATTAACCTAAAGAGAGAGGGAGAAAAAAAGAGGCTGGTGAAGGAGCAACTGTTTATAGTAAGCAGTAGCAGGAAATAACTTGTTTCACAAATGTTCCACAACATTCAAGCTAACTATAAATGGATAAATCAATTTCATGAATATATTAATGTTTAATTAATTAGAATTGTAATCGTGGAAAATTGCTGTGGTGTAAGAAGAAGAAAACACTTCAGGATGTTCTGTTATAGGAAAATAATCAGCTTCTGGGTGGTAACAGTAACTCCGCTTCGCATCAAGCAACATCATACCACCCTGTCAATGATTATTTTCCTGTAACAGCACATCTCCAAGTGTTTTAACACTTAGATATTACAAGTCCAGGCTTATTATTCAGAACTTTATCTTAAAGTATATTAGGAATAAACAGCATCAGGTGCAGAAAGTCTCGTTTGATTGACCCTGAAATGGTTCTACCTTTTTACCTCATTTAAATTTCCACTAAAGTTCCTTTTCCTATATCAATTTGTTTGAATGGTGTTAATCTTTAACACATAAGCCTGTTAAATGCTGCGCTGATTTAATGAATTAGAATATTACTGTATGTGTGAAATTTTACATTTGCTGTTGAATATAACTGACGCTTGTCTCGCCTGTATGGGAATCTCTACAGCTCTGTGTCAGCACGGATGCAAGCACGGAGACTGTATCGGACCCAACAAGTGCAAGTGTCACCCTGGTTTTACGGGAAAGACCTGCAACCAAGGTAAGTGCTTTCAGCTTTATCACTAAGAAAACACACTATATTACGTTAATTTGCTTGCGCACACGCTCACACACACACGCACACACACATACGCACAGTACACCACAGATGGCAACAAGAGAAAAACATGTCACTCAGTAATTTGCCCAGATGTAGTGCATTTTTTATTCTGATTATAATAATTCCCAATACGACATTTTGTATTCTTTCCTGTTCCAGTTTTTTTTTTTCATTTCAGACCATCGTGTCTCAGTGGGCCAGTAAGTCTCAGTTTGCACACAACTGTCACTCACTGCATTTTTTTGCTGTGTACGAAATAAAAGGCCTTATTCAGCAGAATGGAGAAGCAATAATGTCTAAACTTCCTCAGCCTTTAAGCGATACAATCTCAACCACTGGCCTCAGATAACTCAGCAATGAATAAAGATAGCGCTTCAAAGTAATTGCACGGTAAGTGCTTTTAACATCAGGACGCAGCATTGCAGATAACCTTTGGTTTAAAACAGTACGTCCACCCGGAGAGGAGACGGCTTTTGAGATTTGAGGAGTGAAACTACTGCCCTAGGAGAGCAATGGGAGAACGTGTAATTAAAAGGGAGGGAAGAAGGAGGAAAACAAAACCCCTCAGGAATGTGGAACTGAGTGATCTCGCCTTCCAGCCTGACGCAGTTTCGTGTCGGTTCATTGTTAGGGCAGTGGTCATGGCAAACACCGAGCAGAGGAGACGGAAATGATCTCTTAGTCATGATAGTCATGTTACAGTACATATTACTGTGTAACTAATTCAAGAGCGACGTGTATAAAATAGTGCTGCACAACTAATTGTAGCTTTGTCAATAAACTAAGCATGATGGACTGAGATTTTCTAGCTAGTTGGATTATGTTATATATCCTGTTTTATTGTATTGACTTGGGTGTGTATTATGAAGTCTCCATTTATACAGTTGAGTGTAAACATTTGCCTCCCTTAAGACAATGTGAAGAAATTTCGTTTAATATAACTAATCATTTAAAGCCATATTCAGGGTTGAGTTACATGCACATAGTAAGGAGTTAATACTTTTTCATATTCAGGCCTGAGATGTAACTAGGGATTTTAGCACTACACAGACAGTCGTGTAGGATTTGCCAAAAACAGAGGCATATCTCAGTTATGCACAATTCTAAACTTGGACTTAAGCCCATTCTTCTTGTGTAATATTGGCTCGAGCAAGGAGCAGTTTTAAGTCCGACGCTGCTGACTGACAGTTATAATCATAATATGTCACACTGAAATGTTATGCTTTGGTCTGTAAATACACTAAAAAAAATAGAATGCCACTGGAGACCAGAATTAAATACATAAATATGACACTATTAATTAATTAATAGTATCTGCATAACACGACTCTGAATGCAATTTTTTTTCCTTTGCTTGAATATTAACGTAACTTTTGAACTTAAGTCACAGACGCTGAATACGGCTTTTAGGGATTTAGGTTTCACAGATCCTGCATAATCATGTACTAAATTTGGTCAAATAGTTTATGATTACATATTGATAATAATAATAATAATAATAATAATAATAATAATAATAATAATAATTAAAAAAAAAAAAAAAGATCAGTTTGGAAGGTTGAACTTCCTTTTCTGCATATGAAATAAAGATCCCCTTTTTTGAAGATAAATTATACATTTTTTTTTTTATTCAAAAGCCATGGAGGATGCAAAGCTTTGCACTCAACTTTATGCTTTAACTGTATGACCACTCTGAGCAAGCTCTGATAATTTTCTAGTCTCTGCTTCCAAAACACGTTGAGACATGAAGGCATCTTCGTTTAGTCACACAGACAATACTAAAGTTTACAAGCCAAAGAAGGATAGACTTAGGAATGCAATGATCATATACCATGTTAGCATATTTATTAAATGATTAATTATTATGGTAATTATTAATTCTTAGCTTGTTATTTTTTGTTTAGGAATTATTTTTGTATTGGAAATTCAAACAGTGAACTTAATTAATGTGACTTTTAAGTAGCATCCTTATTTTGATTTTCAAATGTAAAAGAAAAGCTGCTTAATTTAAAATAATGATGAAATTATTTGCTCTGATGGAAAGACGTAGAGAGGCGGAGCTGATGATTTGCTTCAACTGGCTCAATAATTGAGTAATTTACCATGATTTCAATATTGACAAAACTAATCTTGATTACTATTTTAGCCGTTATTGTGCAGCTTTAGTGTGTGATTTGGAGTCTTACACAGTCCAGAGTTACTGATTAAACAGGTTGCTTGGTTTCATAGTCAAATCAAGCGAAGTGGTTTACAAACAGCTTCGGCGTGAAAATTCCAAATGTGTAACTAAAGCCAGTGTGTTGACCTCCCTCACCCCATCTGTCCCTGTAATGTGTGTGTACACTGACCAAACACCAGTCCCAATGCGCTTGACAGTGTTGATTGCTAGATAGCCCGCAAGCACTTTAATGACTGAGGCTGTTAAAAAGAAAAATGTCTACATACTGCATATATACAGAGGATATTAATAGGAATTTTTTTTTCTTTACATTAAATTTTTTCTTTAACTCAGTTTTATTGTTCACTCAAGACATTTGTTTAAGATTGAACCTAAAGTACCCTATGAGTACATTATTTTAAACCATTAACAGAAAATAATAACAGCCCCAGAAAATACAGAAATATCATAGAAATTTGTTTATCCCCATAAAAATATTATCTATGAAACTCCTCCAGCAACTCTGCCCATCCAAATAGCTAACTGGTTAGTTAACTACTAGCAAAACTAGCTCACAGGTCAACATGAGTGAGATTTCAGTATCTGTGTCTTGATTTACATTGTCATATTCTTAGCTAATTATTTTTCAGTAGGCAAATCTGTACAAATATCCAGTATAAATACAGTGAAAATGATTTAATACTGAGTTGACATTCTGGTTATTTTCTAATAAGGTGTGGCCACGAATTGATGTTGATATTGAGGCCGTGAGTTAATATTTTGGAGGCCTGGTCATGGCACACAATGTTATATCCTATTTAATACGTGGCTTCCAGTTAATTATTTATCAGGAACGAGCGACAAAGTCTATAATCGCTTAGAGAATTTGTTTAACATGACGCAGGCTAATGATATATCCATGTCGCAATGCCAGTGACTCCAGTAACTCTTGATGCGACATTCCAAGATTGAAGTAAAGTGTAATATTTTCTCTCTCTCTCTCTCTCTCATTTTAAAATACTATAGTGTCCACGAGTGTTGTCACAAAGTATATCTTTGAAATTCATTTCCTCAATATATTCATTTATGGCCATGGCTTATTAAAAAAATAACCGCCATATCACCTTAGCACCTCATACTTTGTTCACTGCTAACAGTAGGTAAGTTAGCCTGCTAACTAGCAAACTACACAGGCTTAAAAGATGGGTGGAAGCCAATGAGCCTATTTTGTGATTCTTTTAAGCACTAAAGTACTTAATACTAAGTACTAAGTACTAAGAAATTCTTTGTTTTAAATTGAAAATGTGACTTTTTTAGTATATTAACAGATTTAACCCAAACACTCACACACTCTCAAACTATCTAACCAGAATTAGCCATCCAAATGACTTCAGGGGCTCTTCAAACAACAACAACAACAAAAAAAACATATCTTAAGAGCATTAGAAACAATGTAATTAGTTAACTGCACATTAAAAATATGCATAAACCTGCTAAATGGATACCTGCGCTGTTAGTGTCTGTGAAGTCCATCAGAATGAATGAATCAATGCTAATTGAGCAATGCTAAACGCTGCAGCCCAATCAGTGACCTGAATCTGGCTTTTGGACTAAATTCCAATTAAAGCCTTATTAGCATTAACCTCTCTTGATCCCCATTTTGTGTAAAGAGCCACAGTCGCTCATCATAACTTTGCAACATGTCATACCGCTGATGTGAGGCAGATGCGTGAGGAAATGCAAATAAACCGATTAAAGCGCTAATCCATTTAGACGCAATGGCACCGGGCCGCGCTTCACTCGGAGCGGATCAGATCGTTTTAATAAGATGATTATTTGCTGTAGGCGACTTTGTAAATGAGAATCAGCTCACCTGCTGCGAGCGCTCTCAGTAAGGAATGTATTATGAGCCCATCTGAGGGCAAGTGTGCTTACATTTTCCTCTTTGTATATTATCTTGTTAACAGATGGTGGCGAGCACTCTATTCACATCTCCATGAGTGTTTCTATTATCAGAATGATAGCTCATGTATGCAATCAGTTCTCTGGCTCCAGCTTTAGCTGATAAGCGGGTGTACAGTCTAAAGTCAACAAAGTCTCCCATCCGACTGTTTAATGTGGGATAACGGTCCATGTTTTGCACAAACCACATACGGCAGACTGGCTGTTTTTCTGTGATATTTATAACTTGAAAGCGAAATGAAGCTGAGTGGATTATGGGACAGGCTTTACATGTCATCATATAATTAGCCATAACGCAGCTGCATTGTTCAGTTACACCACAACATGCTTTCCTTTGTTCCCTGGCTCCATCGGTTTGAGCGTTCAGGAATGCTGACCAGGATTAAAAACAGCGCAGCTGAGTTATAAGACTCCATTTTTGTCGCACTACAAAGGTGGGGCAAGCACGCAAACCTCTCAAACCCTTCAAACCCTTCCAAGCATTTTCATGTCTCCCACCCAATTTGCCTGCTAACAATAAGGAGGAGGACGAGGAGGACGGATTTGGACATGACTGTTGACATGTTGTGACACTGAATCCACGCTCGCTTTTGTTCAGAGGAAGCAGCTGGAGGCCGAGAGACGCGCCTCACTTGCTCACTGACTCACTCACTCACTCCGACTCTGTTCAATCTCCATAGCACAGGAATTTGGCATTTTTTTTAAAGCCAACTCACACATGGATAATCCTCTTTAGTGCATAATGTCATTCTTGTCCTCTGCAGGAATGTGGACTGGTTAAAGGTGTGGAATCTGCTGGAGATGTGTACTGACGTGATCCTGTGTGCTGTGTTGTCTGTGTTCCCTTTCTCTCTTTAACCTGTTAGCAGAACAGCAGGACTATGTAAACCCCCCAATCTGGGACAGTCTCCCCCCTCTATTTGTTCCCATGGACCATCCGGCGGTGGGGGTGCCTTCGGCGGGTGAGCTAATCTGATGGTCACTGGGCGATTCCTTTTTTCACCCTTCTGCCCCCGACACCACCTGCATGGCGCAGTCCGTTCAGCCAAAGCATAGTGAATACCCCCTCTTTCCCTCGCCTTTCTTCCTGTAGTAGATCCCAGAGCCTGGATGGGCATGGCCGGAATGACATGCTGAAAGCCGAGCATGCCATCTCTCTCTCTATCTATCTGTCTGTCTCTTTGTCTCTTTCTATGTCCCTCTCTCCCTCTATCTCTTGCTGTCTCTCTGCTCCTTTTTCTCTACCCTCTCTCCTCCTCTCTCTATGTCTCCCCCTCTCTCTGAGTCTCTGTCTGTCTGTCTGTCTGTATATCTCTCTCTGTCTCTCTCTCTCTCTGCTTCTCTCTCTGTCTCCCTCTCTATCTTTCTGTCTCTCAGTCTGTTTGCCTCTCCCTCTGGCTCCCTGCCTTTCTCCCCCTCTCTCTCTGTCTCCCTCTGTTTTTCTGTGTCTGTCTGACTTTCTCTATCTGTCTGTCACTCAGTCTCTTTCTCTCTCCCTCTCTGTATCTCAGTCTATTTGCCTTTCTATATCACTCTCTCTGTCTCCCTCGCTCTCTCTCTCTTTGTGTCTCCCTCACTCTCTCTCTCTGTCCCCCTTCTCTCTCTCTCTCTCGCTCTCTCTCTCTCTCGCTCTCTCTCTTGAGAAGCTGTGCTATGGCACCATGTTCACGCTCTCTCTCTCTCTCTCTCTCTCTCTCTCTCTCTGTCCCTCTCTCGAGAAGCTGTGCTATGGCACCATGTTCACTCTCTCTCCTCTCTCTGTCTCACACACACACACACACACACACACACACACACACACTGAGACTGCAAGTCTTTCTCGATTCCCAGCACAGTGAACTTGTGAACCAGACCATCTTTCATCTCAGAGCACCCAAGAGCTTGGCCTACTGCTCTCTCCCACACCGACTCTTTCATCTCCCCTCTCTCTCTGTCTCTCTGCTTTTCTTCTCCCAGTCTTTCTCAAACTCCTCTATGAGCACGAGTGTTACTGCTGAACTCTTCAGATGTGACACTGTGTCTTGTGTGTTGCTTACTGTCACATGCAATGTGAGAGACTGACACAGTCAGCCAAAACATGGAATATTATAGTTTGAACAGCCATAACAAAAAAAAAGGCAATTAAAGGAGCAGTTTGTAGATGGTTGCAGGCTGCGTTTCCAAAAAACGCAATTATAATACAAAGATCATTATTAAATGCTAGAATGAGCATCGCATTGAACTTTCTTTCTTTCTCTCTTTATCTCTCTCTCTCTATCAGTTAAGATTATCTTAACTTTACAATACAGGAAGCAGAAGGCTCTGAAAATAACAAACTCTTCTTTTAAAAAAGAAAACAAGTGTTCCAGTGAAAACATAAACCTTTGTGTGTAAAACTTTGTCTCGTTTTCTAATGTGACTCTAAATGGTGCTTTATTAAAGGAAGGTACAGATATAAGAGATAGGCAATACGTAGAAGATATAGATTAAATTGTAGGAGAAATAAAGGTTGTGTTGTGCTAGAGCCAAATTAGAGTGATCAGTCATCATTAAAAAAATTGATGTACCTATTCATTTCTTAGCTTTCCTCATTATAGAGTATTTAAATATTCAAAAATGTAGGGAGTTCGAAAAACTTTCAGTGACAGTCTACAGTATTAGTCACACAATGCTTTTGAATTCTCAAATCTGATTGGTCAGAAGGTGTTGATTAATTTTTTCTATAACAGCTCTGGCAGTAGTTCTGGCTGCAAGACAGGTTTATATCAAGGCCATTGGTCTAATATGATGTCGTTTCTATGGTAAAAACTCATTTACACTCCACATAATCAAAGACTAATAATAAATGGATTTTAAAGATTGTTAAACTCAGTTATTTAACAAATTAAAGTATGTAATCATTCATGGTAAAGTTTTCTGTGAGTAGATGTATATTTAACATGAATTGAAGGAGTCTCCAGGGTCAGCGGTTTGTAAAAAGTTTTCCAACACGGAAAGGTATTCAGGACAGAAGAGTTCATGCTTTATCTTTTTTTTTTGGTAACATGACAAGCTGCATTTTTCTTATTTTGTTAATTTTTTGGGAGAGATTAAAAAGAAAGGCTGGTGACGGAATGACTGTTTATAGCTGCTATAATGTAAGTGATAACAGGAAGGAACTTGTTTCACAGATGTTCCATAACATTAAATGTAATTATAAATGGGTTTAAATATGACATGTATGGTGTAATTGTTCATGTATAAGAGGAATAAAACAGTTCTGGACATGCATTATAGGAAAATCAGGTTTGGAGGGGTAAGAGTAACTTAACTTTGAGCTGCACCACACCACACTGTCGCTGATGTTTTTCCTATAATAGCACGTTTAATTCCTTATTTATTTTTCAAAATGTCTATAGTATATTTTATCCATCCATCCATCCATCCATATACAGTCAAGTCCATAAGTAATTCTGCCTCTGTACTCCACCACAATGGATTTGAAATGAAGCAATCAAGATGTGATTGAAGTGTAGACTTTCAGCTTTAATTCAAGGGGTTTAACAAAAATATTGCATTAATCGTTTAGGAATTACAGCCTTTTTTTTTACAGAGTCCCTCCATTTTCACAGGTCAAAAGTAATTGGACGATTGACTGATAAGCAGTTTCATGGCCAGGTGTGGCCTGTTTCCTCCATATTTCATGACAAATTAAGGAGATAAAAGGTCTGGAGTTGATGCCAGGCATTGAATTTGCATGTGGTAGCTGTTCATGGGAAATTTCCAAATACTTTTTCCAAATAATTTCCAAATACCAAATATATAAATATAAAACAAGAATACTTTAAATATCTCCCTCCATCCCTCCCTCTCTTTCTCTCTGTCTCTGTCTTATTGTCTCTAAATCCTTTTATTCATCAGTGAGTTGAGATTCTTCACACACCATTTGCAGTGAAAGGCTCTGTGCCTCGTAATGTAATGTTGGTTTAATCTACCCTGCTCTTTCCATCTCCTTCTTGTTCTCCTCTATCCCTCTCCCCATCTTTGTTTCTCCTCCCCCCCCCTCTATTTTCTTCTTCTCCACAGCAGACCTTTCTGCTTCATGCTCTTTCTCATTTGTTCCCGCATGTGCTGTAACCCCCAGCTCTCTGACACTGGATGGCCGTTCCAGTAATCCACATTCGTGACATTTAAATTTTGCTGTTTTCAGGTTTTTTTTTCCCAGAGGCAAGAAAGAACCAGCTGAGTCTCTGTTAAAAAAAAAAAGGAAAACTCTTTTCTTTCCCCTCTTAGCAGTATGTATTTGTAATACAGATTTGGAGGCTCAGTCTGAGAAGAGAAGTTTGGCTGAGTGTTCCTACTGATGCCGAGAATATTACAGAAATGGAAGAAAGAGAAATGAAAAAAGCCAAAGGGGAAAAGTGTAAACTGGGGTGTAGCACAGTGGATGAAGGTTAAAAGAACATTTTTCTATGTGTGCACATGGTTTTTGGTATCTTGCCATACAGAAAATGCCACACTAGTGAGTTCAGATTGCGTATGTGCTCAAGTTCCAAATAACGATGATAGATGTGCTTCCTCCATTATTTACCATGTAAGGAATTAAACACAACAGGGTGTGCTGTTAAGGGAAAATAATCAACTATGCAGAAGGCCATTACCACCCGTAGTTGATTAATTTAATATACCACCATCCTGAAATGTTTTATTCCTCGTATACCACAGCGATTTATCAACATTTACACATTTTTATTTACTTAAGAACAACGTGTCATACAATTTATCCATTTATAGTTACATTTCATGTTGTGGAACATCCGCAACTCAAGTTATCCCTTACATTATAGCGGTGATAAACAGTCTGCCTCTCACCACCGTCTATTTTTTTCTCTTTTAAAGTTAATAAGACTAAAACACAACTTGTCATTTTCCCGAGAAAACAGAAAGCACAAAGTCCTGATGACTTTCCTGTGGCAGAAAACTTACTGACTGTCACTAAGTACTGACACTGGAGACTCCTTCCAGAAATCTCCTTACAGAAAACTTCATATCAATGATAATATGGTTTTGTTGTTAAACAGCACATTTTTAATCCATTTATTTATTAGGCTTTGATTATGTGGACAGACAAGACCCTATGATTTAGCTGTTACTATAGAAACAATAACATATTCGACCGAGTGCATTAATATAAACCAATCATTTGCATTACAGCCGGCTCTGCTGTCAGAGCTGCTGTTGTAGAAAATTAATCAACACCTTCTGATCAGTCACAATCGAGAATTCAACAGTAACAGGGGTATAATTGAAAAATAAACTATTCCCATACTTCCTGAATGGAGTTATAACATTTAATTAACCTGTAGTCTGATTAATTTGCCAACTGCGCCTCCATTTCACTTCATTACCAAATTCTAATAAATGATGAGCATGTGATGTTGAATGGCCCTGATGATATCCACAAGAATTGACTATCTACACAGAAGGTTTGGCTTGTTCAGCCTCCTGTAATTTATGCCTTCAATTACATGATAATTGGAGTCTATTTGGAAAAAGCAGGATTGAAAAGATTGTGGATGATTCTGTGCAGAGTGAGATGGAGGATTTCTGCCTGCTGTCCTGATTTTGCCTCGTCTGACATTGTGCAAGTTTTGAAAGCTTGTCAACTGTCAGGAAGTTTGGCAGAAAGTAAAGTATAGTAAAACCAATAAAAAAACTCATACCATGGGGTCAGAAAAACATTGGGTGGTAGGATCAAAAAATCCTGTTTTCACCTGACCTCAGTATTATTGTTATAACATATTTGACATTTCAAGGGCATTTGCAGCTTGTAGACATCCAAAGCTGCCTAGAATCTCACACCTAGATAACATTTTGACATATTGTGCATTGTTTTTTTTTTTGCTTTAAGTAAATACAGTGGAGACTGAATGATTTTTTTAAGTTATTTGCAGATTCAGATTCCACAGTTTCAGGTAAATGAGTGAGTTCAGATTGTGTATGTGCTCAAGTTCCAAATAACGATGATACATGTGCTTCCTCCATTATTTACCATGTAAGGAATTAAACACAACAGGGTGTGCTGTTAAAGGAAAATAATCAACTATGCAGAGGGCCATTACCACCCGTAGTTGATTAATTTCATATACCACCATCCTGAAATGTTTTATTCCTTATTGTGCATTGTTTTTTTGCTTTAAGTAAATATTTAATGTTAAATGGTTAATGTGTCAAGGTAAAAGTGCCTGTGTAAATTTATTTAGCTGTTCAGGAAAATGAGTAGTTTTTCCCCTTTTGAAACGTAACCTATTATCTACGCATTAATACAAATGGTTTAAAAAAAAAAAAAAAAAAAAAAAAAAAAAAAAAAAAAAAAAAAAAAAAAAGCAAATGAGGTAACAAAACATTAAATATGCACAGGTTGCACAAACTTTTCAACAAATAGATTTCACTGGCCTTATTTTTGTGTACACAATTGGCAATAACCCAGTCTTTCACATAACTTTCACATAACAGAATACAAATAGATTATTATTTGATAAAACTCTATTCACATGGATAATATATATGCATATTTTACACAGATTCATGGGAAACTGTTACATTTAGTTCACTACTCAAGACACTGAGAAAAACGTCTTTTAAAGACTTAAAAATACAACTACAATAAACAGTGATTGCGATTTTTAATTTATTAATGAACAAAGCATTACTCTTTTTACCAGTTTAGAGATACATTTAATGTTGGGGAATATCCACGAGACAAGCTAGTTCCTGTTATCACTTATGTTATAGCTGCTATAAACAGTCGTTCCCTCACCAGCCCCTCTTTTTTCTCTCTCTTGAAGTTCGTAAGACAAAAAAAACACAGGAACGAGAAAACAGAAAACCCCTCTCCTGTGTTGGAAAACTTCCTGACCGTTACAAAGTCCCTGACACCAGAGACCCTTGTTACAGAAATGACTCCTAAACAGAAAACTTCACCATATCAATGACTATATGTTTTTCTTTATTAAATACCCACACTTTTAAAAAAATAATCTGTTTATTATTATCCTTATTATACTGATTATTTGGAGCATTTGTCATACAAGTCCCTGTGACTGAACTGTTACTATAGAAACGATAATGAATTAGAATGTGCATATTAATATAAACCATTTAATTGTAGCTGGCACTACTGTTAGAGCTATTGTTATAGAAAATTAATCAACACCTTCTGATTTGAGAATTCACCAGCGCTGTGGTATAAATATATAATACTATATATAGTATGCATAAAGGCCTGACCTCAACCCTACTGAACACCTTTGGGCTGAACTGGAACACCACCTGTGTGCCAGGCCTCCTCACCCAACATCAGTGCCTGACCTCACTAATGCTCTTGTGGCTGAATGAGCACAAAGCCCCCCAGCCACGCTCCAAAATCTAGTGGAAAGCCTTCCCAGAAGAGTGCCAGTTACTATAACAGAATCTGGAATGTGATGTTCAAAAAGCACATATGGGTATGATGGTCAGGTGTCCACAGACGTTTGGCCATATAGTGTACATTGAAATCAGTAATTGATAATTAGTTTTACATATTAATAAAGTATGAATCAGAATCTTGACACCATTTTTGCTTCCTTCCCCAAACATTATAAAACATTTTCCTCTTGTTTATGATTAAAACTGTCACTGTAAATCTACCTGGAGGAGAAAAAATACACCTGTACGGTAAGATGAACTTTTTTTTTTTACTGACAGTGCCCCAGCAATGACCTCACATTAGTGCCAATTGCTGTTTATGCAGTCAACAACATTAGCACATTTGTCTATTTAAATCGGGGGCACCTGTCAAAAGTAGCAGTCGTACCATGCCACAGAATGCATTCCAGGAATAACCCGAAGCTAAAGATGGCGCCATTCTCTCTGTGCGGGGCCACACTCAAGCTGCTCATACGCCTGCCAGTGGGATCTGCTTTCACTGTGGGGTAAATTAGACTCCATGCACAGAAAACCCGCAGTTATAACCTACAGTATGGGGAGGAAAGTGATACATAGTTAAGCACTGTTGACCCCTTGCTGTAGTCCAAGACTGAGCGTGGAATCGTTTTTCACCTCCATGCACGTGGGCTGGAATTCTTTGTATTCTTGTCATGCACGCACCGGGCTGGCAGCCTATGATTAATTTCCGGGCTCTGTTGACTTTTCTGTGTGCTTTGCTAGCATTTTGGCAGGTGCTAGACTCCAGGCAATCTATCTAATCTGAACTCGACATATCACAGTGTCTAATAATATTTTTTAAAAGGCCAGAGGTTGCTGGCATTTAGCATCACAGAGACGTCAGAGGAAAAACACAGTGTCTATATGTAAGTGTGGGTGGTGATGGAATACCTCTGTTGGAAGGTAATAACCAGGAGGAGAGTTTTTGAAGGTGGGCCTGTTAAGTGTGGGTGGTGATACTTCTATTGGAAGGTAATAACCAGGAAGAGAGTTTTTGAAGGTGGGCCTGTTAAGACACAGATCCTCACCATTCCCTCCCACAAACTCACAGCTGTAAGGGGATTGACCTTTGAACTGTGACCGCTGGCTGATTCTCCTAACACCACACACGCACACATCACAAGGTTTTCTGTCTGGATGCCTTAACTCGTCTTTCTCTCTCTTTCCTGCAGATCTGAACGAGTGTGGCCTGAAGCCTCGACCCTGTAAACACAGGTGCATGAACACGTACGGCAGCTACAAGTGCTACTGCCTCAACGGCTACATGCTTCAGCCTGACGGGACCTGCGGAAGTGAGTCGCGCTTCGCTTTTGCTCATTTAGCCCTCAGCCATCCAGCTGGTGTGTTGCTCCACTTTCACGCACTAACACCACCACCGATCAGTGCATTCACTAGTCATGTGTGCTTGCAGTCGCAGATGGAAATGGCATGGCGCTAAGGCTGAACCCTAATGAGCAGATGCTGTTTTTGCGCTACACAGATTTAACTTCATGCACAGATGTCTGATGCATGTAAATTCGCCAGCAAATTCATCAATGCGGCTTAATTAACAAGCTCAAGGGCCAGCAGTAAAAATAAAAAATGTACACTTCTGTTCTTAGAGACTCAAATTGACTCAAATGGAGGAAGAAAATGTGGAGATGAGAATAACCAATTTCCAAAAGCTTTACTACTACACAAGTAGTGCAGATGGAGTGTGTCTCCTGTTATGATCCTGGAGAAAGTAATGGAAGTAACCATAGCTTTTCAAAAATCATGTCACCTTTATTTTCTGGATTTATGAAATGTCTTAATGGTTTCCAGTGGATTCAGCTACAGAGCGAGGATATTTGATGTTGAATTGCTGTATCTTAATGTGCAGTCTACATAACTTATTGGTTTCTTGCAAACAGGATTCTTGAAATCCATTAGGCAATTAGGACATCATTATACCAAAAGTTTTGACCTCTTTTAATAGATTTTCAAGGAATAACCAATCTAGAATTAGTCACAAGTAACCTGTTGAACCATTGGGATTGTCATATATATCATATGGACAATGCAAAAGACTCTTACTAACAATTACAAACCATTATAACCACCAGGAACCAAGAGAAATGTGTAATAGATTCAACATTTTTTCATTTGAACAGAGACCCTCAATTGTATAGCAGATTATTCTGAATTTCTGCAGGTCCATTTCTCTGCAGTGTAAAGAATTTTTTCCATCACTGTATGTTCTGTTCCCTTTCTATTGTAAGCTACTATGATTACATTTTTTTTCCCAGAAAGGTTTTTTTTTTTCCCTGGCAGTCACCCTATCAGCTTGGGGCATGGTTTAGCCCCTGTGGAGGGCTTTACAGTGACTTATTGAAAAATGAAAGAGTAAAAGAAAATGAGAGAGAAAGAGAGAAGAGTGAACTTCAACCCTGCCAGTAAATCCTGATTCTTCTAGCTGGCCCTGAGCTATTCTCCCTGTGTTGAGAAGGCTGTGCCTGTGCTTGCCTCATGTTAACCACTGAAAAGGTTCAATATTTCTCTTTCTTCCAGATGGCTCGCACTGCTGCAAGCATGCTCGTATCGTTGCGTTTATCATAGCATGCAGCAGGGTTTTTTTGAAGCAGAGGTTAAAGATACCGTCAGTTGTGGGTTTTTTTGAGAGATTTTCTTGCAGGCCTGGATGTCGGTCTTAAATGATTCATATCCTTGCTTCATCACGCACTCCAAATGTTTTTGAAGTGGAGATAATTAATGGTTAAGGGTCTTGTTCATGATGAGATATGCTATTGGATTTAAAGAAGTGGGCTTTTTGAGTTTTAGATGTTTATTAAAACTCATGACAACATGAGTTATATGAATGTGGGTATATAGGAAGTGACATCAAAGATTTCCCCAACAAATTAAGAACAGCATGGATCCATTTTCCCTCAGAAATATGCAACATAAATGGTTAACCCTCTTGGATGTTTGATTAAGATGGCTGTTGTCTTTTAAAACAGATACAGATGGTTGACAAAAAATTAAAAGAAAACTCAATCTAAAGTGATTAGAAGGGTGTTGTGCCACCATGGGCCAGCTGCTTCAATGAGCTAGATTCTTCCTAAAGATATTCCTGTTGATGTTTTGATGATGATAGTGAAAAGCGCTGTCAAACACATGGCTCCAAATTCTCCCATAGGTGTTCAATCAGGCCGTAGCATATGATTTACAGTACATAATTTTCATCCTCATCAAACTATTCAGTGAGTCCTCATGGAGCAGGAACACCCTGAAAGAGACCACTCGCTTCTGGATAGAAATGTTTCATCATAGGATAAACTGATCAGTCAGAAGAGCTCTCTCTAAGGGGACAAGTGGAGCCAAACCATGTCAGGTTTTCCTTTAATTTGTCACCAGTTGCCTCTTCAGACTCTTTTATTTCTCCAATATGGCCACTGGCCTTTTTTTGAAATAATAACTTAGCATTCTTCATGAGGGTGAAAGTGTAGAGATGCTCCCAGGCTGTTTTCTTTATTCAAAGTAGATTATTTTTAATATCTCGAGATATTTAAAGGCTTAAGTCATCCCCTGAAGTCTGGGTGTCTTCACGTAAACCTTCACTTTGTCAAATTTTGAAATCCAACATATCTAATACTAAGTAATATTTATCTGTCAAAGTTTGAGTACATAGTCATTTTGTTTGGCCTGTGTAATGCTACCACCTTGTACTTTGTTATTATATGACTGCTGAAGAACTGCTCTGTTTTTAGACTCTAAATGAGCCCATTTGTAGCTCTGCTAAAGTTTTCACAGCTCTTCATATTTGGCTAGTAGGCATAATAAGCAATTTTATTTCCCTGTTATTTTGGAAAGAGCAGGTTGAACCCATAGATGACCTCGTAGTGGTGCGGAGTAGAGAATGAAGCATTTTTTTTTTCCTCGGCGCATTGCTGGAGATGATGAGGTAATAATATGAGGTTATCTTCTCCAGTAGTCTTTTGCCTCAGGGTCAGACAGACCCACTTACAGAGTTCAGTCCTCTCAGACGGCAGCTCTGAAAGCCAAATGATGATGCAGCCATTCTATACCATTTGATATGAACCTGTGAATTCGGTATGTTTGCATTCATGCTCATGTGTCTAATTTGTATTCATGTTGGAAGCATTACTGCACATCATACTAACCACCATTGTTCAGGTTACTACACTTCTCAATACTGAAATGGTGCTAATGCTTCATGATTTGAAAGAATTTAGATGCAAAAAAGAGAAGGTGCATTAATTCTGTTATAACAGTGGGGTTTAGCAACCTCTGTAAACATCTAAAATTGAAATGTAATTATACAATAAAGCCTATTTGAACAAAACAATTCCAGAAAGGATACTGTGGCTTTAAACCACATATTTTATTTTTTCATTTTCTCTTAATCTTGCACACATTTTCCAGTTCTTTTAAGTTTTAAGACTTGATGCAATACATGTGCATTAAAATCAGATTAGCTGCTTGGGGAAAACATGGTCATTATCGAAAGATGACACTTAAACATGTTTACCATGGAAAAACACAAACCTTTTATTTGTAACCACACCAATCCTAAAAGTCGAATTGTATCAATGGTGAATTAAAACTGTTTATTTTAATTTGTTTGGTTTTATAATGGAACAGTTTGGCGTAAAATGAGATGTTTGTGTTTTGATTGTGTAAAATGACATTTTTCTCTGTACATAGCTAATGTTGTGTCTTTAGGTTTGCACTGGTACTAATGTAGATAAGTAGAGGAAGCTTATAGCACCAGTTTAGCACACATCACACACATGCCTCAAGCCATGTTGAGCTCAGTTCAGGCTTGTTTTTGGACAAAAGGATAAAAGGAGGTGTGACCCAAAGACAGAACTGTAAATTAGCCATGATTTAATTCATAATATAGTCCCAATTTGATTTGTATATCATTGTTTATCATTGTATATCATTTTTTTACAGGCTTATTCAGCTAGTTTTTAAGCTAGCTATATGTAAATCTACTAGTAACATTAGATTCATAGCTATAGAACAAAATTAAAGAAGCAAACTTTGAACACCAAACATGTCATGACATTTGAGTTAAGAAGAACTTTGCTTGAACTAATGATTGAATTCTTTTTTTTTTTTGTCTTTAATGAAAGGTAAGGTCAAGAAAAAATATCCAAATACATTTGATGTGTTAAACAGAATCTGCTAGTCCTGGTCCGTATATTCTTACTCTTGATGTTTGTAATGTTTACTGCAGTAATCATGTGTCCTTCTTTTCTTTCCCTTGTTTTATGTGTGTGTCTCAGATGCACGGACATGCAGTATGGCTAACTGCCAGTACGGCTGCGAGGTGATGAAAGGGGAAGTTCGGTGCCAGTGTCCATCTCCCGGCCTACAGCTCGCCCCAGATGGCAGGACATGCGTGGGTACGGCTGCTCACTGTGAGCCAAACAAACTCTGCTACTTTCCTCTGAATTCAAAAGCACTCTCATACAAAGAAGCACAACATCGATAGGCTTTGCCTTTGCTTCCTTCTCCCTCTGGCTCTTGGAGTCTTTTTAACTCTGATTTGTAGCTTGCTAATCAAACACAGGGGCCTTTTGTTGCCTTTTTATGTGCTAGCGGTGAACCACTGAAAGATGACAAACAGAGGTTTGAATTTCAAATAGCTGCAAATAAGTACACAGATTCTCTTGTAGCACTCTGCTCCTGTGGTATTCTAGCAGCCCTTGACAACCACACAATGAGCTCTTTTTTTTTTTTTCTCCGATGCTCTAATTACAGTGCAAGTGCTTGGAGATTGCATAGTGGCATTCGTTAATGGCCATATTAATGCCCTTCCGCAGGTGGAGAGACGTTAAAGCAGTTCACGTCCTTTCCTCCTCACTTAAACGTGTCTCCCTGCACAACAGTAAATCACAGAGGGGAATGGAAACAAATTGTAGCAGTTAACCTGTGTCACGTTTTAAATATATGCTTCTGTAACAGGGGATGAGCTAAATCTTTCAGCCCGGCCTTCCTCGTTTTTTTAATTTTATTCCCCTGGTCCACTTTTCAGCCTCTGTGTCTCACCCTCGACAGAGGAGGGGTGGTGTCTCGAACAAAAGCCCATCAATCACAAAGGGGCCATCAATGGTGCTTCTGAGGCACAGGTGTTCCAGTGTTGTAATATTTTAGGAGAGTACTTTTACAAGCCCAAGGGACACAGCTACAACAATGCAGAAACACATCGAGATGTTGAGACATAAACCAGACGAGAGGGCAAAGGTGCCGGAAGCCGTTGTCATATCCACAGAGTTGTAACCTTGCATCATTAGGTTGTTGCCTTATAAAATGAGGTTACAGCTGTGGAATTCTCTAGGATGGAAATACTCCAAGCATCAGTCATACCTTGGAAAAGAGCATCCGTTGTATGACAACGTGAATGAAGAGCCTTTTGATTTACGATTCCCACAAGTCTATTTTTTTTCCACAGCAGATTTTCAGAATGACTAATAGCGTCATCTGACGTGTTTTGTTCCTTGTCTGACTAAGCAATCAATCAAATGTGTTTGTCTGAAAAAAGAGGAGGTAAAAGGAAATGATCCTAATTGCGTGATTATGGAATCAAATGCTGCTCAGGCAAGCTGAAACTCCAGCACAGAGTGTTTTGGATAAGGACGGGAATGATTGATGAGGCATTGTTGCCCCTCTCTCCCTCTCTCTCTCTCACTCTCACACACACACACACACACACACACACACACTGAGTCAGCACACACAGCATTCTTCATTTCTACACCCATGCGTGAAATGTCCTGGCCAGTGTTTATTCTGCGTTACCCTATGCATAAATTCTATTCTTTGAAAAAGAAGGATGAAAATGTATTCCTGACCATCCACACAGACAGATCCTCTGAAGCTTTCTATCTAGATTAGTCCATAATCCACCAAGCCATCCAGTCTGGGGAAGTTAAAGCAGTCAGAATGAGAGGGAGGATATTAAAACATTCAGAAAGGATGACGCAAAGGGCTGCTTGTTTTTCAGACGTGGACGAGTGCGCCACAGGCCGTGGCGTTTGCCCCCGCTTCCGCAAGTGCATCAACACGTTCGGGAGTTACATCTGTAAGTGTCATGATGGCTTCGACCTGCAGTACATCAACGGCAAATACCAGTGTATAGGTAAGCACAAGAACACAAGTCTGCTGTGAAACATAAAATATTGAACATGTATGAGATTTTAAATATGTATAAGTCGACTCTATGTGCATGAGAATTACAAAGGGAACATGCAAATACAGTAGATATAGTGGATATTAAAGATATTAAAGGAGTTATTTTAAGTGAGACAATAATTTTTTTATGAAATGCTTTCATAGTGATTTACAGGAATGGTTCAGAAAAAAATGAAATGTAAACAAAACATGTTTGTACCTGAGCTACAAGAATCTAACAAGTAATGAAAGTCTGAAGAGAACTTTTCCATAAATGTCTGCCTCAAACCACATTCAGATCTTCAGTAATGTCACCCAGAATGGCTAAATAAGAAATAAAACACGACAGGGCATGCTGTTATAGTGATGTTATTCTATAATGTATTTTCTTTATTTGTTAAAGAACAACACAATATACTTTTTAGCTAGTTATAGTTACTTTTAATGGTGTGTGAAACTAATTAGTTTCAGACAACTAATTAGTTTCAAGCAACTGTGAAACTAATTAGTTCAGTTGTATAACAGCTACAAGCAGTCATTCCCTAATGTTAATCATACAAAACAAAACAAGCAAACAAACAAACAAACAAAAAAAATGCTGTTAGTTGTCATGTTACCTAGAAACCACAAAGTGCAAAGTTCTCCGTCATGAAGACTCTCCTGTGGTGGAAAACTTTTAAGTTGCAGCTTTTCCTCTGACTGATCCAAAGAGCTGACACTGGAGACTCCTTCCATAAATGTTAAATAAACATCTTGCAGAAAACTTCACCATATCAACATTTTTTCTTTGTTAAATAACAAGACACTTTTAATTAGTTTATTATTCTACTTAGAATATGTGGTGGCCATCACATAAGTCCCTGTGAATTAGCTGTTACTATAGAAACGTTAATGTGTTAGACTGAGCAAATTAATATAAACCTCTAATTTGATTTGAAGCCATCCCTGCAGTTTGAGCTGTCATAAAAAATTAATCGACACCTTCTGACCAATCAGGATTGAGTGCTCTGGTGTAATGTAGCTTATATCACAGTGACATAGCTGAACAATATAACGCCATAGGGGGTGCCATCTTGAACAACTGCAACTTTTAGCTTTTAAATTTGGACCATCACTTCTATTTAATAAATAAATTAATAATAATAATAATAATAACAATAATAATAATAATAATAATAATAATAATAATAATAACAGGGCAGTAAAAATAAGGCAAATGAAGGCTAGTATAAAGCTAAAGTGAAAAAAAATATATGTTTTAGCTGTTTTTCTTTTAAATCAGTGATAGATAGAGTCTGGAGTCTCATGAACTTTCAGTGGTAATGTGTTGCAGATCTTTGATGATTTAAAACAAAAATCTGCTTCGCCACTCTTTTTATGTTTCCTGTGTAACATATAGAGAAGGTTAGCACTAGATTATCTTAAGGCATGATATGGAATATAGTTTATCAGACATTCAAAGATTCTAATCATTTCAAATCTAATGAAATCTAATCTAGTTTGAGGTGAAGGATATGAAAATGTGGGCACATATATACAGAAAAGTTTCCTCATTAGCTATATTAGCCTTAAAGGTCTAGCAAAACAGAAGAAGAAAATGTCAGGCATGGACGTCTTGGCTGATTGAGTACATTCAGTGCAATGGGACAGTTGAGTCAATTTCATTTTTCCCACTTTATTTGTAAATCAGTTACAAGCTCTGAATAACAGTGCATGTTATTTTAAACACCCTTTTTTGCTACTGTATTAAAAACTGATCCGGGAGCTGCAGTGATTTGTGATTGAAGAGGTGTAGCAGATCCCAAAAAACCAGATGGCCTAAAGGAGACAGCACACAGCAACATCCTGTGTTGAATTAACACTTATGGTGTTTGTATAAGTCCAGATGGAGACAAATGAACACTGTAAACTCTTCAGATTTTTATTGTGTACTTGAGCATTTTGAATATCTCGAGGTGGCTTTATTTTATCCTGTAACATTCACATTTTTCTACTCTGAGCTAATTAATAAGAAAAACCCTTGTCAAGATTACATTCACTTCTGCCATCTATTCTTTTAAATTATCCAGTTCTAGTCCTTTCTTCTGGTCTGACAGAAAGCCGCACTGGGGAACTTACTGATTATAATAAAGATTTAAGTGCTTATTAGCACTAATTATTTTTCAGCCTATTTGCCCAAAGCAACTGTAAATGTGCATTTCCTATTAGCATTAGAATCTAATTAGGCATACAGTTTTATATTTGCTTGCACGTGCGGTGCCTCTGAGGGTAAAGACTGATGGTGTAATTCTTTCAGATGTGGATGAGTGTTCGACTGGACAGCACCAGTGTAGTGCATACTCCACCTGCTACAACACACCGGGCTCCTTCAAGTGCAAGTGCAAGGACGGTTTCCGAGGGAGCACGGGTCACGAGTGCAAACGTGAGTATGGAGCAGATGGAAACGCTCCACCACTCAGCTCAGTACACCACACAGCTCTTTGTGGTCTTAGCTATTCGACACATTGGTTGGAATTTTACATTTTTCCCTACCTCAACAACAAAAATATATATGTTTTTGATTTAAAAAAAAAAAATAACAAGTTATAAAAATTATAAAATGTCAACACTGCACTGTCCAATAAGAATCAAGAATTTTGCAGCACTGTGGTATAATGTGGTTTATATTTGGTGCCTTGGCTAAAATTTTACTTCCTACCCCAACCGGACAGGTATATTGTTGAATTTTGTTGATTTTAAACAAAAAAAATTATAAGACGTGAATGCTCCCAACTCTGTGAACTCTATCTATATACAGATAGAGAAAGAAACATACAAACAGAGAAAAAATACATTAAAAAGGCTGTTCTGACTTGAGGAAAGTCACAAACACATCACATTGAATAGTAAAACAAATATTAAAATATGTAAATAGGTTACCATGTGGTTTCATTCTCTACATGGAGTATAAGCTTTATAAATGAAACTGGCATGTATATCGTAATGACATATAAATTGGCATATACTGTGTACCATGAAACAATTCTTTTAGTGATATATAACAATGTGATTGTGAAGTGGGCAGAGTTTAAACCCTTCATCAAAGTTCTTAAGTTTCAGATAAGGAGGTCACGAGTGGACAGAAACAATCAAATAACGTTTTTTAAACTTAGGTTTTGATATTGTATTTTTACAATTTAGGAGATGATGTTATAATTTTTCCCAAAATCTAAAAAAAAATTGTAAAAAATTGTACCTGTAGTGTCTTACCTTGAACTGGGGCACAAGGCCTGCTCACTTGTACTTCTGTTTTCTTACATATAATGTGCAATTCTGTGCTTTAATTGAAGCATCCAAAATTCAACATTACTCCTTCCTATGTTCTTTGGTGTAATTTTATTTTTTAGAGAGTCAGGGAGGGGAAACAGTGGAGGCTATTGATTGCTGGTAGTGAGTACTGGACAAGTTTAACATAGCCTTGCTTTCATACACTGTGCATTGAACATGGGCTTATGGGGAACGGAGAGCAGGGTGGGGTTAGCATTAAGGTGACACTAATAAGAGAGTTGTTTAATGAGTCACACCGACACACTGCATGTGTCCGTATCATTACATTTGTTAGGTAATGATACAGAAACAGTGCTTTTTATTGAAAATATTGTATGAACTATGTGAAAACACTGTAATGCAGGGGTTGCTAGTATAGCAGCGCTAAGCCCCTCTGTCTTTCAAAGATAAAAATGACATCAATATAAGATTTTATTTTTAGCATTCACATCAGTTTATTTGCTGTTAACAAATGTCTTGTGAAGCCGAGCATAACAGCACCATCAGTGGTCATAATAAACATACACAGAATGGTATGGAGAAGTGAAGCTGAGGCTGATTTCTTTCTAGCCCAGACTGTAGATTCATGCAGCCTCTCAGTGACATGCATTCATCTGTCAATGCATCAGGAGTGATTGAGAAGGTGAATGTGAAATACAGTTGTGGGTGTAATGAATGTGGACGAGGTGGATTATTTACTCAATCATCCTTTTTTTTCATTCAAAATGCCTTTGGAGGAGAAGTAGATAGACCAAAATTAGATAGACGAAGCACACATTGTCCAATTAAAATACAAATTACACAAAAGGACAGTTTTCAGTGTTTTGGGGAGAGAACAAAGGGGTTACAACATTCTGTGTAGGGAATTACAGATTTGAATATTTGAAACACAAATGCAATTGCAAATCTGCCTTTACATACACTGTGGCCAAAAATATGTGGACACCTGAGTATTGAACATCCCATTCCAAACCCATGGGCATTAATATTGAGTTGTTTCCTCTTTGCTGCTATAACAGCCTCCACTTTTCTGGGAAGGCTTCCCAGTTGATTTTGGAGTGTGGCTGTGGGGATTTGTGTTCATTCAGCCACAAGAGCGCAAGAGGTCAGGCACTGATTTTGGGCAAGGAGGTCTGGGGTGCAGTCAGAGTTCCAGTTCATCCCAAAGCTGTTCAGTGGGGTTGAGGTCAGGACTCTGGGCAGGACACTCAATTTCTTCTACTCCAACCTTGGCACACAATGTCTTCATGGAGCTCACTTTGTGCACAGGGGCATTGTCATTCTGGAACAGGTTTGGGCCTCTTCATTCAAGTGAAGGGAAATTGTAATGCTACAGCATACAGACATTCTATACAACTGTGTGCTTCAGATTTTGTGGCAACAATTTGGAGAAGAACCACATATGGCTGTAATGGTCAGGTGTCCACAAATTTTGGGGCATATAGTGTACATATGTGTGTGTAACAGTTTGGCCCACATCATTCTCATTATGGCATCAATGAGACGTCATGATATAATGCATTGCTCAACTCTAATAAGACTCATTGCTGTAAAAGTAAATGAAGTAGCTATGCTACTTTGTTCAGAACTAGTGTAAGACACTTCTTGCTGTGATTGTTTTGAGAAAGTTTCTCAGCAGACAGGCATACAGCTTCGCTGTTCTTTCACGTTAGCACAGATAGTTTTCCATTTTTCAGACATTCCCATTGTATTTTAATTACATTTCTGGAGATTATTGATTATTTTCAGAAGTAGACTGAGTGAGCCTTCTTATTCTCTTGTGTGTCTATCATCTGCTCCATTTACTGTTAATTCAGCTTCAGCTTTTCGGTCCTAACGGGCAAAAAAATGGCATTGCTTTTTTGTAAGAACATTAAATAGCGACTTACCGATTCACACTGCTCCACCAATGCACACTCACACACATAGTCTTCACTTATGCCATGGTTTGTGGTCTCACACACTGAAAAGGTACAGAGGATTTATTGGCTCTTTATTGTTCAGTCAGGCATTAAAAACATGTAAGGACATAATCCCCTAGAAAGTAAGATGCATTTCTAATAGCACAGGACACTAAACACATTAAACATTAAAGTTAATATCCACCTGTCATTTAGTCGCATGAAATGACAGAGAGAGACAAGCTCAGTGTTTAGTGTTCAGTGGCCTCATTTGCATAAGAAGGTCTTAAAAAAGATGTGCTTGTTGGTACAACGCCCACTGCTCTGTGCAAACAGAGGAGAAGTAAATGAATTATTGCCATAACAGGAGGTTTAACTGTCAGATTCATTTGTTTTTCAATGAGAAATGATTCATCATTAAGCCTCCTTGTGGGAACATTGCTATTTAAGTAACAGCCTTTATTCCATTTATGTTGTTCATGTCAACCATGAACAACATTCCCAAGCCCACTAACTGTGCTCTGTTCTATATGAAACTTATCTCTGATCAATAAATATTTCTCTGTGACTGTATATGGAGTAAAAATATTTCCCATATCGTATTACATATCAAAGCTCATGTGTAGACTCCATTAAATGAAAACATTAAAAGTACCAACATGTTTCAAAGTCTCACTTAATAACAATGTAAATGTTAAGGAAAATGTGTTTTAAAGCTCATATACTGTATACCACATAGTCTGGTGCAAAAGTTTGTGTTGGCAATGGTTTTGAATAGGAAAAGGAAAACTAACCTCTATTTTACAATGAATCTACAAAACACTTGAAATCCAGTATGTTAAAAATGAAAATGAAATGTGATTGTAATCTGCAATAAAACAATCCAATACCTACAAAAAATGTTTTTGATCAAAATTAAAATTGCATGGCTCTTGACATTTTTGTTTGATGAATATACTTAGCCATCCCCAGAGTGATCATCGAGCCTCCCGTACCTGGAAAGATCCCGCCTGGGAACAACAACAGGATTCCAGATACAGACCAGAAGAGGACCACTACCACTTCTCGACCACCAGTGACAGCCAAGAGGACCTCCCCGAGCACAACACCATCCTCGAAAACACCTTCACCACCAAAGAAAATCATCCCAACACCCAAAAAGCCAACCATCCCAACACGTAAACCCCCCATGACCTCTCTCAGACCCCCTACAGTAATTACCCAAAAGCCCCATGTCACACCTCACCGTCCCATTACCACCACCAAAGCCCCAGCTCCAACACCAAGGGTGCCAGTTGTACCCCCTCGCAGGACTCCTGTCCCTCCAGTTACTCCCTCGGACAACAACATCCACAAAGACAACAACGAAAAACAGAGAGGAGACGTCCACAGTAAGTGAAGTTTGACAAAATTCTTTTTCTTACTATTTTTTATTTCTTTATCATCTTTTTCATACTCTTTTTAAGTGTCCTTCAAGGGATCTTTAATTTTTTAAGTCTAAAAGAGTACTTGAAACCCTTTCTGAAAGGGAAATGCTTAGTTGTAGGGTTCTACATAGAACCTATAAGAGTTCCCCCAGATGGACATCCAATGTTAAGGGTTATGGATTCAACCTGGATTTTTCCCTTAAAGTGTACTGCACATTTTGTGCTGCTTACTGGATTCTGTAGTTACAGGCACCATGTAGTGCCCTAAAAGGTTTTTTTGGATTGTCCCCAGTATATGTAAAAGTCATTTGGAAAACTGTTGGAAACTATTAACCATCCAAAGAACCTTCAGTGAACATTTCTGAGAATGTAACAATATATCCAAAACCACAGCCTGCTCACTATATAGTGCCCTATTAAGGTATTGTCCAAAGGTGTATTTAGATATTGTCCAAAAGTGTAGCACAGAACATCCTGGTAGAGTCACAAAATCCCAAAATACCTAAATGTACTGTTAAGAACTCTAAATCCTGAACCCCTAAAGCTTTCTTAAATTTGTTCTTTGGGAGGAACCCTTGACTGTTTTGTAGAACCCTATAGCAGGGTCATTTCTTATCAGGAAGGGTTCAAAGTAGAAACGCTTTAGGAAGCTAAAACCCTTAACAATCCAGAACTCTTGAGGAACCTTTTTTAATGTAATTTCCAAATAATGTTTCCTATTGACAATATAATGCACTGTGCAATATAAAGATGACTTGTATACTGAATCGGGTGTGACTTTTTTACACATTCGCAGTGGACTTATGGCAATACTTTTAAGATGGTGTTTTGTTTCTGTGATGAACAAACCACAACATGTATATAAAAAACATGTACTTCACTGACCAATTCTGTTTCCTATATTAGTTTACTAGGTAGTGCTGTCCAAACTCTCTAAATCTCTGGATCATGGATATTTCATTGAAATTTGTGATGGTCAAATTACATAAAATTCTTTGATTACAAAGTTCTGGATAAGCAACTAACATGACTGAGTGGTGACAGTGGTTACTATCTAATGCTTAACCACTGATGATTAGTTCATGGCTATGAATAAGCCAAATTTGAAGTCTCTTACTTATACTTAATTAATTTTTTTTTCCAGTGGCGTATCAGGTTACCAATTTTGATGAGTGCCACTGTCTCTTAACAGATGAGACACATCTGGTGTGAATTTGTTGTGGGGAAAATAAACGCATACTTCTCTGCTTATTCATCTTTAAATATTCTGTTTTCATCAACTTTTTTGTCCTTGGTTAGTTAATCAGACAAGAGAAGGTGACCTGATATCTCTAGCCTTGTAGTGAGTCTCTGGTCTTATTAGATGATAAATAAGTTACATGAATGTATGTGATTGGCTGCAACAGAGGAGCCATATTAGTTCATGTTTAGAAAAATAGAGTTGCTGTTTTTTTGGGTTTTTTTTTTTTGTTTGTTTTTTGTTTTACTCTTTGATGGGTTCTGCTACAGTATTTTTCCATGTAGTAGGTTCAGTCCACTGAAATACTTTAATGGGTATCCTGCCATTTTAAATATAATTTACATTCCAAAATGATAATCCAAAAATAATCCAAAATGATAATGTTCATGTCTATTCATTTGGTGCTTATTTCTCTCAGGCTGATCTGGTGTTTTGTATCAGTGGGGTTCACCAGTAGGGGAAACATCAGTTTTGCTTTGGGAAGGAAAATAACATCTGAAAGCCCCGGTTTCCAGATGGCAAGACCTAATGAGAGCAGAAAAACAGCGACGACTATTACATTACCGGTCAGCATTGCCAAAGTACATCAATCAATTACCTCATGCTGGAACCAAACCCTTACCCACCGGCTGTAAAAATCTTGTGGTTGAAATGTTAGGCAACGTGAGAAGAAGCTCATTAGAACCACATTTCTGAAATTGATTTGAAACAATAATGATTGAATGAAGCAGTTACAGCAGCGTTGCTAGCGGCAGCTCTTACACCTGTAGTGCTTTGTAATGACTTTGTCCTCTGTGAGTTTATTTCATTAATTTATTTATCCGCACTGGAATGAAGGCACGTCTGGGGAATGCGGTTTTCAACTACAAGATAGGGAGGTAATTGAAATCAATGTAGTAATCAAAAACTAAGGCTCGGACACATGGCCTTATCTCCTCGCTGTTATCCTGTTCTATAATTGGCACATACACGGGGGAAGGGAAATGTCACCAAACTAGCATTAGGACCTCATCATTCTTTTGGGAGAGAAGATTGAGAGGGTGACTTGTTTAGCCTTGAGCGTGCGTTTGTCTCCTATGAGCACTGTTCTGTTTGGCTTTCCAAATGTTTGCAAAGAATCAAAAGTGATGAATAGAAACAAAGATCAGCAGAGGTGGAGAGTTAAAGGGCAACAAAAGGGCAGCGTGAAACTGGGGGAAAGAGCCTGAGGCATGACATGGAAAGACTACGTATCATGCAGTATAATATACTTCTTCACTGCTAGTATGAAACTGTTTTTTTCTACCCATGAGTCCACTGGATATTAATCAAGGACTAAACCATGACAAGGCATGCTGTTAGAAGAAACTAATCAGTGATGCAAAGTGGCATTACCAGCAAGGACTTAATTATTTTCCTATAAAAGCATGTGCTGAAGTATTTTATTCCTTTTATACCACGTCAATTTGCCAATTTGAACTACTTTTTATTTATTAAAGGATGACATGTTGTACTTTTTTAACCATTTAGTTACATTTATAACAATCGCTTACGTTATAACAGCTATAAACAGCCACTAGCCAATTTTTTTCTCTTTCTTCACTTTTATGCAAAAAAAACAGCCTGTTATGTTACCAAGAAACTGGAAATCACAGAGTCTTTTGTCCTAAAGACTTTCACATGTAGGAAAATCATAAATCATAAATAAGCATCTCCTCACAGATAACTTCACCGAATCAACAATTACAGAAGTTTTTTAATGTGTTTATGTGGAGTATCTGCTGTACAAGACTCTATTTAGTTAAAATAGAAACAAAAACAAATCAGTAACACTTTATTTTAAGGGCTGTAAAAAAAAAAGAAGTTAAATCTAGAATTCTTAAGGGTTTGTCAGCTTGTGCCTATGGAGGGTAATATAAAGCAATGCTGAATGGTTTATGAAAGGCTTATATGAAAAGCTATGAAGTGATATTATGTATTATGTGAAGTTTATGTAATATGTGACTTATGTATGTGCCCTCACTAGCATTACATTCATAAAGCTTTGAAACAATTATAAAGAATATAAATTCTGGGGAGTGTATTTACTGTAATGTCATACAAGAACATGGAATTGGATCTTCTTCAACCAAAGTGGTGTTGGTCTGTTTGCATTGAAAAAATATTATGAAGCACTGTTACAATACATCACTTATTTAAGAAGCTGTATTTAAGGAGAATGGCTAGGGATGACATGGATACGTAATAGGTGTCTCAACGTTTCATGAATGCACAAATGAACAACTTGAAAGATAAGACTCAAATGCTGACTCATAATAATTGCCATTTTCTCTCTATATCGCTCTTCTTTCTCTCTCTATCTTTTACATAAAGACAGAGTTAGATACTGCATTTAAAATACTGTCACCTCACAAATACTGATATACAGTACATGCTTATAGATGTGATATGAAGACCATATTCCAGTACCCTTAAACAAAACTGAGTTTTAGTGTTGATGTGTGTATTTTAGTGGCTGGTTTCAATTTATGGTCCATTGAAATTTCTTTGTTGCTGGGGGCAGAAGTGACATTTTGCTTCATCCATTTGTGCCGTCATTACTGCAGACTTGGAAACCTCTCAAACATATTTAATAAGCAGTGAACGATTGCCAAGGCACAGGCTCTCTTAACAAAAGAGTTTACGCCTTCTTGGCTTTCCATCCAAACCAACACCAGGAGCAATACTGCATTTACATTTGCTCATTTGACACTTTTATCCAAAGTGACTGAGCAATAGAGGGTTAAAAGTCTTGCTCAAGGTCCCAACAGTGGCAACTTGCCAATTCTGGGATTTGTGCTCACAACCTTTCTCAATCAGTAGCCCCAAGCCTTAGCCACTGAGCCTCCACTTCCCACTCAGTGGTGCCTGATTCTCTAAAATGTGCTGCCAAAGAGAGCTTCACTCCCATAGAGGTTCTCCTAGTCAAGGTTTTGGTAAACATTTAAAAATAAAAGTGCTGGTTCTTTGAGAGCAATGCTACACTATTTTTTTTTTCAGTGGATGCCCTTATAGCAAATGAGTAATGTCTCAGTGTTGGCCCACACTTACCACTTCATTTCACCCACACAGTCCTGTAGAATGATGGTCATTCGACTCTCGCAATAGACACCCAGTACCACTCTTCACTGATGAGACAGGATGTTTCAGCCAAAATTAAAATGCAAACCAAGCACTGGCTACAATCATGACATTTTTGGCCCAGATTCCAAATTTTTTTTGTGCCAAGAATCCTCTTCTAAGTAGCTCCCAAGGGGCACAACAGAAAAGTGTTCACCCTATCATCCAGAGATTGCAAGTTTGAATCCTGATGATGCTACAACTGTCCGTGGCCGGGAGCCCAAGAGCTCTCAGGTTGCAAACTCTCTCTCCCTTACCAATCACACTAGCCAGAGGCGCCAGGACACTAGCTAGTCATGGGCTTCTGTGAGCTCATGCATGCAGAAGTGGGTAGATAGCACTTTCCTCAGAGTGTGTTAAAGAGTGTGCCCTCCCTGGTTGGTAGCTGTCATTTGACAGCTGCCTGATGGATGGGAATTGGCCATGACTAAATTAGGGGGAAAAAATCAGGGGGAAAAAAAGAATTAAAAAAAATAATCCTCTGTTATGTTGGTTCTTTTGAAGGATAGTTCTTTACCCATATTGTTGGTGCCACAGTAAACTAATTAGTCATTTCCCCCTACACAGAGCCTTCTAAATAATGCAAAACATTTATGGTCACAAATAATACACCAGCAAAAATGAACCATCCATCACAGGGTTTTTGAAAAACAAAAAAATAATTTCTGTAAGGTATCGCTCAATAGCACCTTTCTGACACAGTATAAATGTGTTAAATATGAATATTTCATACAATTACAAGCTGTAAACATGTGTACATACTGAATGTTGGGATATTGTGTGATTGTGCTAGATTGAACCCTATATCATTTATCATCTGTGCAGTCAGTCATCATAATTGCTCTGTCTCTACAAGCAAGTCCTGATGTTTCTTTTTTTTTATTCCCTGTAGTACCTCGGAATAATGGAGATAACAACGTTCTCGGTACCGATTTAGACATTGAACTGGGTAACACTGAAGAAGAGCTAAAAGATGACCCAGGTGCAGTACACTTTTTCTATATCTGCTGTACAACCATGTCTTTGTAGTCTGACCTGCTGTCAATATTTACCAGCTCAGCTCGGCTTAGCAGTAAGGCAGCATCAATGCACTCAATACTGACACATGAACCTGATCTTTAAGGTTTAATTTCTTATCCTATATCATTCTGTATATGTTTCCACAAAGATCATATCTTTAATTACCTATGAATGCAATTCATAAATTGTCATAATACATTAAGATGTTAGTTATAGAAATGCATTGCACTTTATAGCATAAATTGTTAATATGAGTTACCATAAGTAGTGTTTATAACATATATCACAGATGTCAATTTCAATTCGATTCGATTGAATGAAGAAACATTATGACTGAAAAGACTCATTTTTTAAATTCTGAATCACAAACAATGCAAAACAATGCATTTTTGTCTGTATAAAACTAAATATATCAAAAATAGCTATGAACAGAGGTTTAATAATGTAAACAAAATGTTTACATTACAGGTTCACCGTATCCTATAAACGAATAAGTACATTTATAAATTCTCCCAAAATTTGATTGAATAAACAAAGTCTCTGACCTGGGGAAAATGATTGAACATAACGAGCATTGTAGCAGTGCCTGAGGTGTCATTTTAAACAGAAACAGAGCTCTAAAATTGGCTAAAATGCCCAAATTCTTCAACCTCTTTCTTTGGCACTGTAGATTGCAGTGGTGCTAGGCTGGTGTCGTTTGAAAGCTACTGAAGAGCTCTTTATAACTGTTCTAATGTGGTTGTGTTACTTTATAACCGTATAACTGTAAACAGAAGTAGAGCTCCAAAGTTGGCTAAAATGCCCAACTTCCACAACCTCTTTCTTTGGCACTGTAGATTGCAGCGGTGCTAGGCTCGTTTGAAAGCTGCTGAAGAGCTCTTTATAACTGTTCTAATGTGGTTGTGTTACTTTATAACCGTATAACTGTAAACAGAAGTAGAGCTCCAAAGTTGGCTAAAATGCCCAACTTCCACAACCTCTTTCTTTGGCACTGTAGATTGCAGCGGTGCTAGGCTCGTTTGAAAGCTGCTGAAGAGCTCTTTTTAACTGTACTAACATGGTCATGTAACCATATAATGTGTCAGTGACCTGGCGCTATCGGCTCCAGCATGTTTATTTTAACCCTACGGGTTGCGCAGATTGGGACCTCTGGTGTTTAAACAGTGCTAACTTCCACAGTGTGAATTGCACATTTCTACAATGCACAGTGTCACATTTTTGCATTATGTCACAATGTTGTTACACCCCTAGTGTATAGTGGTTTTAATGATGATGATGATATTATTATTATTAATATTATTATTATTATTATGATTATGATAATATTATTATTGTAATAATTGGATTTGCCAGCTCTAATTAACATTCTTTTAAACAAAAACATTAAATTCCACTGTTTATCAAGACCAAAACTACTGCCCTTTTTAATAAAGCTATAACCCTAAATAATAAAGTAATAAAATACTTCAATATTCAGAAGAAGCAATGCAACTGAGGATGGACATTGCGGGGTCAGGCGTTATGAACATTTAATTAATAACAGACAACTTCTTTACGTCATCCCACTACTCCCACTTGATTACTTTTAAATATTATTTAAGCAGTTTTGTAGTACACTGTCTCTTGTGTAATTCTGAAATTGTTTAAAAAAAACGAGCAGTGCATTTCATGTATAATCATATTAATGTATATAATGCCTTATGAATGTTCATAGTTCATTACATATATGGCTAAAACTCCTTTTATAGTCTAAAACACGGTTCAGTATGTGTCTGGGAAGTGAGCCCAGGTTGCTATCCACTGTTTTTGCATGCTGTTAGAAGTGAGGTCAGAGGTACGCAAATTGTCTAACGATTTCACTCTGTATCCTGGCACTCAGCGCTAAAACAGGATCAGTAGTCTGGCATGGACAGAGCTTTCATTGGCCTCTTAAAGGGTGCAAATATCCATTTCTCCAGCAAACTGATTGATGCTAGCCTGATGTGTGTTTAGAGCTCCTCTGACTGCATCAGTACTGAGTTCAGAGGTGTGTTTCGTGTTATTTTTTGGAATCCAGCTGCATTTTTGAATCACTTTGTAATGCTGTGTTTGGTATTTTAGAGGCTGGATTTCTGAGCTGCTCCTTTGATCAGGGTCTTTGTGACTGGATCCAGCACAAAGAGGGAGACGTGCACTGGGAGACAGTACCAGACCCTTCAGGTAACTGCTTTACTATAAGTGAATCAGCATTTTACATATCCAAAAAATTTACTGGTCAGCTTAAAGAAATTGTTGAATAACTGAATATATTAACCCTTTACGTACTCACAGAATTCTCAGTTTTGGAAGAAACTTCTTTTTTTCCCTTGTTTAGCACCACAAAAACACCCCAAATATATTGAATCATTTTTTTCCAGCACAATTCAGCTGGAAAAAAATTATCATTATAAATTTTATAAATTTGTCATCAGTTAAAAATGTAGAAACACTGCTACTAAAAATTTCAAGTCTTACATTTCACCACATTAAAATAGTTAAAAATAACTCCTTTTGTTAAACCAATAAACATAATGTGGTAACAGTAACAGACTGTACCTGTGTATATGTATGTATATATAGTGTTTCTGTTACGTTTAAACTATAAGTACGTTAAATATTAATGTTTGTAAACACGAAGGATTGTGTGGAATTTTAAAATCTGCACTTTCAATAGATTTTCTCTTCTTCTGAGCAAGAAATAATTAATAACTACAGAATAAAACACTTGGAGGTATGCTGTTATAGGAAAATAATCAGTGAAGGGGTGGTGTGATGTGTCCCAGTGTCATGAACCAGAGTTACTGTTACCACCATAATTATTATTATTCAATAACAGCATGTCCCTCCAACATGGTATCCGTTTGTACTATGGCAATTTGCCAATGCTGAAATGTTTTAATTTATTAAAGAATATGATACTAGAGGGTACATTTATCCATTTATGTTTATGTTTAATGTTGCAGAACATCCATGAAACAACATAGTTTCCATTATCACTTATGTTATAACAGCTATAAACAGTCACTCCCTCACCAGCCTCAATTTTTTTCTCTCTCTTTAAGTTAATAAACCAAAAAATACAGCTTTTCATGTAACTGAGAAACTTCTGAGAAAGTACTGAAGACTTTCCTATATGTTTCTGTTACCAACATTGACACTGGAGACTCCTTCCATAAACGTTAAATAAATTACACAGTTAAAAAAAAATCTGTTCATGCAGAATGTCCATGATACAATTCCCTGTGTAAGTTGTTCCTATAGAAGCGATATTATATCAGAATGAGTGCATTAATAAAAACCTGCGATTTATCTTGAGCCCTGCCCTGCTGTCAAAGATGCTGTTATAGAAAATTAATCAACACCTCCTGACCAATCAGAATTGAGAATTTATCAGCACTCTGGTATACAAACATGTGTCTTGTTGCTTTTGAATAACTTCAGAAGGTTGATTTAGATAATAATCCTAATCAGTAGCAACTGCTTTGGCCAATAGAAATCAAGTTATGTAGATAAAAAATGAACATAATACTGATCAGTGGATCTCCATCCAATGTATTAAATTAAATAATTATTTTGAAGAGTAACAATCCTGCACAGGGAATGTTTTGCCCCAGGTTTGTGTTGTAAGTGCATGGTGTGTGGTTGATTCTATTTTAGGTGGAAAGTATCTGACCATCTCAGAGGCGCCGGGTAAGCGGAGTGGCCGTGGAGCTCAGCTCGTTCTTCCTCTGGCGTCTCCCTGGAGTGAGGGTAACCTGTGTCTGGCTTTCCGGCACAAGCTGGCGGGTCACCATGTGGGCATGCTGCAGGTGTTTGTGCAGAAAGGTCGACAGCACAGTCCAGCCGTATGGGGTCGCACAGGAGGCAGTGGCTGGAGGACGACACAGATCACACTGTGGGGCAATGGCCTGGAGAGTGTGAGTATGAGCTTAAGATTACTCTTGTGCTCAGTCCTTGCTGAGATTAAATTAATATTGTAACTAAACAGAGAATGCTAGAATTATCTCCTGAGAGTAGTGCTAACTAGCACTTTATCAGTATAAGCACTACTGCAATTTTTGATAGGACATTAATGGGATAGAGATGATTGTGGATTTTCTCACTTTGACAGCCCGAGGATTGCATTTGCTAAAAACTAGGCTAGGTCTAATTTATTATACAGTGGATAACTTCACCTGGATATTATAGACTTATAAAACTCTACTGAGATTAAAAAATGACCCTGATGCTTATACTGATGATCTTTCCAAGCACTGGAAAGCTTAGCACTGCTTGACTTTACAGTATAAAATGGTAGAAGAGTAGTGATTTATAATCTCACCCAGATGAGGATGGGTTCCCTTCTGAGTCTGTTTCCTCTCAAGGTTTTTTCCCTCATGTTGTCTCAGGGAGTTTTTCCTTGCCACCATCACCTCTGGCTTGCTCATTAGGGTTAAATCTAAATCTATATCTATATCCAGATATCCGTAAAGCTGCTTTGTGACAATGTCTACTGTTAAAAGTGCTATAGATATAACATTGATTGAATTGAACTGAATTAGTTCACTGGAGACACTCACCAACAGTTAACAAAAATATATAGACTGTCTACAACCTCTCAGGTGACCATCAGCCAGTCTAATTCTAAATAACATTTAGATCAACAGATTATGGATGATTATGTTAATCAATAAATAATCTATACACACTCTCTAGACCAGTGGTTCTCAGAGTGGAGTCCAGGGGCCCCCAGGGGGTCCATGATTTTTGTTTTTTGTTGTTGTTGTTGTTGTTGTTGTTGTTTGTTACGGTGCTGGAAATTACAAACGACCATTATCAAAATTATTAGATTAATTATTGGATTCTGTATACAGTTATTAGCCAGTTATTTGACTAATCTAAACCTTGATAACTCAAAAGCAGATAGCTTATAAGTACTTTCTACTTAGACCTACTTAATATGTTGTGTGAGTGGAAAATTCAGGAATAAAAAGCTCTATAGCTGAAATAAATAGTCAAAATTGTGAGTGAGTCTGATATTTCAGTAGTTATGATTTCAATAGTTATGATATTATGATTATGTTTGGAGGGATCCATGAAATGTATTAAAGGGTTAAAGTTTGAGAACCCCTGCTCTAGACTATAAACTTGTTCATTTTTTTCCCTTTCACTTTATTTGGATGGTCCAGTTTCAGCTCATGATGTTTAGTAGATCATCTCTAGACCATCAGCTCATCCATAGTCCTACCACAGTTTCAAATTCAGCTCAAGTGAAATCATTTGATACATTTTATGATATGTTGAAAGACAGATAAAAAATATTTGACATAATTCCCAAAAACTTTTTATTCCCAAGTCTCACTCTTACTTCAGTGGATAATCTCACCTAGGTACTGTAGATTTGTACCTAACAAGTGCTGCTGTAATCTTTGTCCTGTAATTATGCTGAAAGTCTTTTCAACATGCTTACTACTGTTTAATCTTCTACACCTGTATATTATAATATAATTTATAATCCCTGCTGTCTGGTGTCACCCAGAAGAGAATGGGTTCCCATTTAAGGCTGGTTCCTCTCAAGGTTTCTTCCTCATGTTGTATCAGGGAGTTTTTTCTTGCCACTCTTACCTCTACATCTAAATCTACAGCTGGATTTCTATACAGCTGCTTTCTGACATTAGCATTTCAGTGCTTTTAGTAAAAAAAAAAAAAGAAAAACAGCAGTGGGTCATTGTAACCCAGACAAATGTATGAGGACTAAACTCAAGAGCTCTGTTTAATCCCCAGCTCAGAGAAATTAGATTTCATTTCATCTTTCATTGTGTACATGAGCACGTTGGATCAATGCTGTTACATCTGAGTAATCTCTGTGTGTGTGTGTGTGTGTGTATGTGCAGGTGATTGTGAAGGGTGAAAGGCGGAGAGGCCATGCTGGCGAAATGGTGCTGGACGACATCAGTCTGAGGAGAGGTGTCTGTCAGGAAGAGCACAACCTGAGGAGACTCTAACAAACAGAAACACAAACAGAAAACCCTCTCGCCCGACGATTCACTTAAGAAAGAAAAGAGGGATCTGCTTTTCTGTGGACTTCCCACAAGATTATGAGTGTGTCTCCTACAGCAGACAAATCCCCAATGCCTCCAGTAGCTGGATCAAATTGTGTATGGAATACAGAAATTCAATCAGACAATAGTACCGAACAAGGAAAATGTGCCAGTTTCTTTTGTAAATGTCATACACTTTTGTATGAGTTCCAATGAGACAGTAGGAAAACGGACCCTGCTGTGCCACGGCCACGTTTTGCTCTTGAGACTGCCTTTTTAAAGCCTTTTTAAACTAGCCAACGAGAGCATTGTGTGCTTAAAATCTACCCGAGAGACAACGCATTTCCATTGTATTATTGTAAATGTATCCGTGTGTACATATATATATATAAATATATATAAATATAATATAGATATATTTGAAAAAGATGCTTTGCTAGTGCAGAATTACAGTACGTGAATTCTTCAACATGTGTAAGTGATGCAGGGCAATGTTTACACAACCCAACTTCAAGTGTTCTCTTGGCATTATGTATACTGTAAACTACCAGCCAGTAAAATTGTTTTGCATTACATTTTTAAGTGGCTGTATCAGCCATCCTGTATTGGCATATGATACGCGTGTGTACCCTTTAAATCTTACAGTAGGACATGCCGATCTTTTTGACCTGAACCCCCGCTGTCCTCACTCTTGTTTTAGACAAATGATGTCAGTATTTAAAGATTTATGCCAATAAAAGTTGTGAATGTACACTTTATACATTTGTCTCGTGTATACTGCTTTGGTTTAAAGAAGCAGTTTGTGAATTTTAGAGCCCTCTGCTGACTGTGAGGTGAATTGCATTCGCAATGACCAGCATAACTGACCACACCTTCTCTGGAAAAACTGTGTTTGTCACATGAGGAGTGTTTTTAGCTCCTTCAGCCAAGGGTGGAGATAATGCTGCCTTCATGACCAAGTGGGGAAATAAGAAGATTCAGAAGATCAGGAGTCATGACTTCTCTGAGTTGGTATTCCATGACATTCTTTCAACATCATGGCATCCAAAGTACAAAGAAAGAACATGAAATAACAGTGTATTAAAGTCTTTTAACCAGGGCTTCTGGTCAGTACTTGTGTATGTTATGATTTCATTCAATCGAGTAACCACTTTATCCTGGTCTTGGTAGCAGTGGATCCAGAGCCTATCCTGGAACACTGGGCACAAGGTGGGAATACACCTTGGCTGGGATGCCACAGCATTGTAAGGCACAATGCACACACACATTCATACCTAGTGGTAATTTACAGTCACCATTCCACCCACCAGCATGTTTTTGGAAGAGAACCGAGAGAGAAACCCACATGTGAACATGTGAAACTCTGCAGAGAGAGAAACCCAGGCTCAGGGTCAAACCTCTGGGACTGCACGACAAGGACAGTTTTATAATTTCCATAGCCTACATTCAACATTTAAGAATAAAGGCAAAACTAGCAAACTACTCTTCTTGAGCTTTTAAAAGCTAGTTGATAATCCATTTAGAAACTAAACAAGGGTTTCTGTGAGTTTCCATTTTTACAACTTATTGTGAGTTTCCATTTTTACTACTTCAAACAGTTGTAGAGATGGCATGAATGTCTCAACGTGGGAAATAGGAGTTCAGAGTGGTTCAAAGTCATTAAAAACTGTTCTCTGGTAGTTCAAATAATTTCATGGCTGAGAAATGTAAACAGAAACCTGAAAAGATAAAACTGAGATTCAACCTTAGTGCATCACGTCTGATCCAGGTACTTCAAGATTAAATCAGTGGAAGATTCAATACATGTGGATTGGACCTGACCTCTGTGGAGCAGCTTAAGGTGGGTAAAGTGATTAAGAGGGTATCTTCAGTATCAGTGTGTTTAAACAATACACTATAGGGCCAAAAGTTTGTGGACCATCATACCCATATGTGCTTGATGAGCATCCCATCCATGATTTTGTCCTTTGCTGTTATAGTAATCTCTTCTGGGAAGGCTTTTCACTAGATTTTGGAGTGTGGCTGTGGGGATTTGTGTTCATTCAGCCACAAGAGCATTAGTAAGGTCAGGCACTGATGTTGGATGAGGAGGTCTGGGGTGCAGTCAGTGTTCCAGTTCATCCTAAAGGTGTTCACTGGGGTTGAAGTCAGGGCTCTGTGCAGGACACTCCTAATAATAAATTAGACCATGCAAACCTTGTCAGTGTCTTCATGGAGGTCACTTTGTGCACAGGAATATGCTGGAACAGGTTTGGGCCTCTTAATTCCAGTGAAGGAAAATTGTAATGCTACAGCATACAAATACATCCTATACAATTGAGTGCTTCCAAATTTGTGCCAACAGCTTGGGGAAATCCTACAGATGGGTGTGATGGTCAGTTGTAACTTTTGGCCATATCATATACAGTATATTGTTGGTTACACAGTATTTTCTGTCTATTTTCAGAATTAATTTCTGTGAAATTCAATGTCAATTTTCTGCGATTAACCTGTGTTATCTTGCTACAAACTGAAATAAAGCCTTAAGCACAGTGTAACTCTGAATCTGATTATAATTTAAATTATATAAAGTCCTACACAAGGAGCTTCCACAAGGAGGGTCATTTTGAAAAGTTTATATATTACTTTTTGTGTAAAGTTATTTAAAAGAGATCTGGAAAATTGTTTCGGTCTAAATGCCTTATTTAACATGAGGAGTGCTACACACACCAGAGGTGCACTAATCATGTATCATACAAAAGCATTACTTTTACTCATTATTTTGATATGCACAGCTATAATCAGAAGGCAACTTTGGTCTTTTTGTCCACTGTGATGCACACAGGAAAAAAAAATATATGTATGTGCAATCATAAATTCATAAAGATCTATTTACACTACACTATAAACAATTACCTTGTGAATTTAATGTAACTCAGTGGTAGCAGAGTGGCCAGGTGGTTAGTGTAAGTATATAAATATATTTATAGTATTCTTCCTGTAATGTTTACAGTAATGGCACATTGTACTGTATTAGTACACTGATAACAGTATGTTACTGTAAAAAAAACTGCAACATAACTAATAAACACAGAATTATGACAGGTTTAGCAAGTCATAGTCCTTAATACCATAGGAAAAAACAAACAATAAGAAAGCAACCTATATATCATGCTAGCAAGCAAATGTTTGCCAACTAGCAAGGCTAGCATTATTTAGCATTGCTTCACCTCTGGTTTAACCTTGTTGCACTTACTCTGCTACAGTAAAATAACTGAAGCTACTGTATGCTTTTTTATAGCACTTAATGGAAGAAATGGAAAATGGAAAAATTAGCCAGACAAGGTTCCTATGCTGCTTCTCCTAAATTCTTTTAGCACCTTTTTTCACACCTAATACAGTTTCTTGTTTTTTTTTTGTGAGCTAAAATGATTGTAATGATGAGGGTGAAATGAAATGATTGCTTCAATAAACACATTTTTCAGTCAAATTCTTTTTTTTTTTTTACTTTGACTCTTTCAAAATTATTTAAAATCTGGCAATAAAGGAGTTATTTTTGTAAAAACACATTTTGCACTCCTTTTTGTTACTATGAGCATTGTTTACTATATTATATGGTTTACAGTATTATTACAACACACTCACAGCAGTGATATTGTAGCTATATAGCACAGTATTTTCCCAGAATACCAGGCATGCTGCTGTATTAAATTGGAAAAGACATTTAAAGTATTACACTACTATGAACACAGTATATTATTGTAGAGATTGCAGCAATTCTTAACAGTGATACTGTCCATGTGATCTGGATTTAAGTGGTCATATAGAAGTGTCAGACAAGTGTACCTTGCTTCAGTTTCACCCTTGAGGGCTTTCAGATCCTTTCTTAACTACTCCATCTTTTCAGTGCATACAGCCTCAGTGAAGCGTTCCTCAGAGTAATGTCCATGAGGAGACTGTGGAAACATAAAAAGGGGAAACTGTCTTTTTAAAACATCACAATAGTAATGTTCATTGAAATTGCATTTTAATTGAAAGCGTTATTTAAAGACAAAGGTAGCAATTATTGAGAGGATGTTCTGGATGAATTTCCGTCTTTGGCGTAACACATTATGCAGCCCAGCAAGCTATACAATTTTAATGTTAAAAAAAAAAAAATATATATATATATATATATATATATATATATATATATATATATATAGAGAGAGAGAGAGAGAGAGAGAGAGAGAGAGAGAGAGAGAGAACCTGAATTGCAGACAAGTAAGTATGGGCCCAGTGATGGACCATATATGACCAGGTAATGATGAGTAATATGACCACAACTTTACTACTACAGTGAGACCGTATAGCTAAGCCACTTTTGGTCCAAAATTGAAACACTACCCAAGCATTAATTGCATTTTGGCCAACATAATGCAAGATTGACTCACAATACACTTGCTATTTCCATGACAGATCCTTACAAATAAATGCCAATGTATCAGCATATCATATATTAGGACAAGAAAGCTAACTACTGAGATTTCCACAGCTCTGGGAAGTGTATGGTGTTAATTCTCAAGACATGTCAGTTATGTTTGGAAAGCTATAATTACCATAAAGTGGCACTGATGTAATTTCACTCCTATTCTGATTTGTGAACAGTGACAAAGTTAATTTTGAGGAAATTAATGGTCTGCTTTAGGCAAGATCATATTGTATAACCTGCCGATGCCCAAGTGAAGCAACTGAAACTGCAAAGATGAACATCACGATCAGATCAACTTTAGAAACTCTTCCACTGACTGAAAGGTCTTTCGGATTCTTAACAATAGAAGGAATAACCTACAGCTTAATCCACCACACACACAAACACACACACACACACACACACACACACACACACACAATTTTGATTAAAAAGGTCCCATCTAGCACCATTTAGGGTTCTTTAGTTTATCCCTCTGGGTGAATGTTCTAATGATAGAATAGAGGGTTTCACTTTAAGACAAAGACAAAGATTTCTAGCACTGCTGTTGTCTATTCACTAAAAATTGACAAGGACTTTCTAACTTTTGAACAACCAAACCAATGAGGAACTCTTTTTCTATGACTGTAGAGGAATTGTCATGACAATGACATGACAAAAGACTTCTAACTTTTCTATGGTACTTTTGCTAAGCATGGGCAAGAATTGCCTACTTACACAGGAATAGGTCAATACTGTACATGCAGTCCCATTTACTCAACACTACTTCAAAAACAAAACCTATGAATACGCCATGGACGTATTTTCAATGCTTGCTCCAAAAAGTTTATTGTGCCACAGATGGATTTTTATTGCAACCAGAATATCACATGATTCCGAAGTGTGTGGCCAGATAAGTGTACAAAATATATCAGATGCTCTATGAGACATGGAGAATGAAACTCCAGCAAAAGTTACATGTAGAGCTGCTGAAGAACCATCATTGTACCACAGAACTAACCACTTAACAAACCAATGAGGAACCCTTTTTCTATGACTCTAGAGGATTTATCATGGAATTTAAAGTAGGTCATATATCTACAGGGCATGTGTTTGGGAGATGAGAGGAAGCCAGAAAAGAGAACAGCTTCAGCGTGCCTTGGCACAGATACTATAAGTCTCTGGAGGGATGAACACCATTCTTCCAAAAGACATTCTGTCAGTTTTGATGATAGTGGTAGAGAACGCTATCTGACACGTCACTCGTCACACGTCACACATCACCAAATGTCCCATAGGTGTTCAACTGGGTTGAGATCTGGTGAGAGTGAAGACCACAGCATATGATTTACATCATTTTCATCCTCATCAAACTGTTCAGTTAGCTCTGTGGTTGGGAGTGGAGACATCCTGGAAGATACCACTCCCATCAGGATAGAATTGTTTCATGAACATGCCTTGCCTCTGGTATAATATAAATCTTTAAACAATCAAGGCAACATGAAAGTAATACTTTCGAATATCCTCATAGTGTTTATGAGCACCTAGTAAGTAATACTGCTTTCACATTTGCTTTTTTTTTTTTTTTTTTTACAGAATTACATGTAAAACATGTTCTGGCAGTGGAGGAAAAAAATACCAAGCCTGAATGCAGCCTAATGTTTCACAACCTGAGGCCATCATCTCTATATATGTAATGACTCCTCTCTCCTGGCCAACAGAGCACTATAGGTGAGGACATTGCTCTCCTCAGAAAAGTAATCAAATCTCCATCACCTAGACAGGAATCGATGAGTGAAAAAGTCAATTATAACATCTACATTAATTATCACGTGGATAATTACACTGTTACACTCTCCAAGCATTCCTAATGGGTATGTGTGAATTGTTAAAAAAGAAAGAAAGAAAGAAAGAAAGAAAGAAAAACTATCAGCTGACATTTTGTGGTTTTTGGCCATAATATTGCTTCAGAGCATTGGAAATTTTGGTGAATAAACTTTGCTTACATTGATCTTTTCCTTTATTGAAGTAATACCTTGCCTAAAAATGCATATATGGAAGACAAACCATATATAGTAGTGTTAGCATGATTGCACTGTCACTAATAAACCTGACAGACATGCACTGAAATAAACAGCAGTGAAAGTTTACTTAGAATGAAAGAAGATAGACACCAGCATTGGATCAACAAAAATCATCTAAGATTAGATTCTTCATATTCTAGCATGGAGAGCATCTTTAGCTTCAAAGATGCATTGTCATATTACAGAAAAACCGAAAGGTGCAAACTTCTCTGTCCTGAAGATTTTCTCCTGTCAGAAAACTTGAAAGTACAGCTTTTTCCTCTGACTGTTGAAAACCATGAGCTTACTAATTAAAAAAAGTTGTAGAACGTAAACATCACCTAAAACATGCTTTTTTTTACAGTGTTATGAAGGCAAAATTGATTACCACTTTAGGTTGAGGACATAAAAATCATTCATTCATAACAAATAACCTTCCTTAATATGTGATGTACCGGCCATTTTTTTCTCAATTGCCATGTTGCTGTAGTTTAGTTAATCTTGTCATGAAAGCTGACAGCATAATTAATGTCACTTTTGCACTCTCTGTCCTAACGCTACGTACTGTAATTATGAATAGAAAAATTATGTCTGTTTAGACAGGGGAATGTTCATTTCACAGCCTTCCTGTCTGCAGCTGACAGATTAAATAGTCCAGTCTCTGTGTGCTAATTTCCATATCAAACATTTAGGACTCTGACTTCAGCATATTTACATGTGCTTTCACTAATACACCTGTATTAAAACGTATAAACTGACTTGCTGGTGGAATTGCTGTGGATTTAACAAATGGGAGCCAGAGGTGGGTGGATTTAATCACAGAGTCCCTACATTAAGGCTTTTACATGAATGGTAGTCAAGGTCCATAGCGGAGGCCATTTCACAGGCGGATATGATAATCACAGATAATTACATATTCAAATGAAAACAGACAGGTAAAATTAAATTTTAAATTAAAATGGCTATACAGAACTAGAATAACTAAAAGGATCAGAATGCTAAGGGGATACAGGGAAAACTCGGCGCTCAGAAACACGGTTGCCAGGTCCATGGTTTTCTCATGGAATTGGGCCACTGATTTTTTTCATCTGCTGGATGGAGGCCAGATGTTTTGTATACACTAGATCAGGGGTTCTCAACCAGCCAGAACCCCCTCAGCACAGATTTATTTAATAAACTAATTACATGTTTGGCTCGTTATTCTAAAAAATGTTCATTTTCTTTCGTTCATCTTGGTCAGGGTCAAAAACATTGCCTGGCCTTTTTCCTGAAGAAGAACTGATGAAGAAGCTTTTATTTGTCACATATACATTACAGCACAGTAAAATTCTTTTCTTCACATATCCCAGCTTGTTAGGAAGCTGGGGTCAGAGCGCAGGGTCAGCCATGATACAGCACCCCTGGAGCAGAGGGTTAAGGGCCTTGCTCAAGGGCCCAACAGTGGCAACTTGATGGTGCTGGGGCTTGAACTCGATGACGACCCGATGTGGTCTTCTGCTGTTTTAGCCCATTCGCCTTAATTTTTTGATGCGCTGTGCATTTTGAGATGCTTTTCTGCTCAGCACAGTTGTAAAGAGTGGTTATTTGAGTTACTGTAGCCTTCCTGTCAGCTCAAACCAGCCTGGCCATTCTCTTCTAACCTCTCTCTTTGACTGTTGTGTATGAAAATCCCAGGTTTCTGAAACAATCAACCAGTTCCATCTCACATCAACAAACATGCCACAGTCAAAGTCTGTGAGATCACAATTTTTTCCCATTCTGACGTTTGATGTGAACATTAACTGAAGCTCTTGACCTGTATCTGCATGATTTTATGCATTGGCTAATAATAGTTCTTGCTGTAAGGCAATCACAGGTTTACAGTTAATGTGAAGGATGATTAATGCTGAATAAAATGATTATGACACTTTTATCGTGCTCATAAATGACTGCCCTTTAAAGGATGTGTTCAGTAAATATCTCTATTTTACACTGTAGACTCATTCATGTATTAAAAAAAAAAAAAAAATGTTTAAAAAAAAAAAAAACACCTAATAATAATAATTCATGTGTAGGCTTGTAACAAAAAAATGTTAGCAATTCCTGTGGGTGGTGTGTTCAGTTCTCTATGAAGTAATAATTGATTAATTTTAAGAGGCTCAGCAGGAATTAATATTTAAGTGATTTGAAGAGGAGTGATTTGAGCTCACTGTTTTAATTAAGTTAATTTTACAGTCAAGAATAAATGTGACTAAATAGTCTGTATATTGTCTAAACTATAAACGATACCCTTTAATGTAATAAAGTTCTATGTAATTCGTGGGCACTGTGAGTGAGCAAGCCTGTAAACTCCATGAGCATTGAGTGCAGTGAGACTTATTTAGATTATTACTGCTCCTGTCTTTAAGTTCACTGGTGAAGTCTTCAACTGTGCATTTCGCAAGGAAATTAGCTGCCCTTATTAATGCTGCTCTTGACAAAATGAATAATTAGCACTGCAAATTCAACACTATATTGATTTAATTAATAGATTTTAGCCTGGAAAATCAGTCCTCCCTTCATACTCTGTTTGCAGAAAAAGTCTATGAGAACTGATTATTTGGAGGTGAAGACTATAACTAATTATTACTCTAAAGAGAAATGTTGTATGAATTGATACTATGCCAGAAGCACAAATGAGAACTGATGCCTGAAGCACAAATGTTATTTTACTCTGTTTAACAGAGGTCAGTATTTAATGTTTGCTCTCTGTCAGTAACATTAAAACAATGTCTTTCATGATATATTTCTGAAACCTATACAGCAGATTCTCCACTACAGTTGTGAAGACTCATTTCTGGTTTTCTCCTGCTCTGCTGTTCCCCTCGCTGTTCTTTCTATTAGTGTATAATATTAAATAATATACAAATATTTATATATATAAATATGTGTATTAATTAATTTCTGTTATTATGATAATTTTGTATATTGGTGAGTTCTTATTCGTTGCTGTCAGTTCTTCAGCTTTTATTTTTTAAAACTTTGTATTTTGTGTGATTTTACATCATGTGTGTAAATGAATGTGCTTAACTAAATGTGCAGAACTAGATGTGTGTAACTAAGTGTGTACATGTGTGTACCTACCTGTATGTAACTGAATGTGCATAACTGCATGTGCTTAACTACATGTGTGTAACTAAATGTGTATGACTATATGTGCAACTAAATGTGTGTAACTAAATGTGTATAACTACATGTGTGTAACAATGTGCATGACTGCATTGTGTAACTAAATGTGTGTAACTACATGTATGTAACTGAATGTGCATAACTGCATGTGTGTAACTGAATGTGCATAACTACGTGTGTTACTATGCGTGTAACTGCCTGCGTAACTAATATGCGCAACCGCATGTACACAACTATATGTCTGTTACAACCTGTGTCTAATTGCACTAACTACATGTGTGTAACTGCATGTGTATAACTGCATGTGTGTTACTACATCGGCATAACTGTATGTGTGTAACTACAAGTGTGTCACTACATGTCTGTATTCTTATTGTTATCCTAATTATTAATGTTTCATATGTAATTAGAGTGATACACTGATACACCCTAAAGGTGATATAATATGTAATTAGTAAAAAAAATTTAAGACAGGCAGTATTGAAGACGCTCTTTTTCTGTGGCTAAATCTCAAATGCTGTTCTACTAGCTACTATGAAGCACTGCAACTACATTACAATATACCCTATGTAGTGAGCATGTACAGTGAATAGAAAGCCATTTAGGTTTTTCGCATGAGTACAGATTAAAGACAGTGGGTTTTTATGTGAATCGTGAGTAATCTGAAAGAAATTTCTGTAGGTAAACCAATAAATACTGAATCTGAAAGATCTCTGTGTACTCACTATCACCAGAGATTGCTTTAACATCCATGTGTTGAACAGTAGAATATCTGAGAACATCTAATCTACAGTGAATCCAGCACACAAATGTAAATATGGTGGAATATTTGCGGTGCTTTTACAGCACAGTTCAACACTTTGTATGCATTATCGCACTGCTATTTACGCCCACTGACTCATTACCGATTCAGCCATATTATTATGCAAAGATCACTTTCAATTTGATCAAAATTGCATTGCACTGACACAAATGACAGGTTTCAATGCTTTATCCATCGGCATGAGACGCCTTCATGCAGCGCGTCAGTCTCTTGCCCCCTGCTGCATACTAATGACAATATGACAGGTCTGCTGCTGTAATTCAAGTTCCACCTCAGAGAAATCTGCCAGTCAAGAAAAAAACATGTAACTTGATTAGCATGACAGACATCTGCAAGAATAGGATCCTTTTTCAAATGCCAATTAGGTGTAAATGCCACCGTTGGCTAATTTAGATGCAAAAAACAACCCCACATCCACATACATACACACACACACACACATACACACACACACACACACAAAATAGGCTCCCTGGAACAGAACCCAACATGAATGATCTCACTGCATATTTTGAAAAGGTGCTGAACTTTCTTACCTCATGACATGCAAGACTTCCACTGGTAAAATGTTTCTTTCAAATGATTTTCCCTTTCAGTACAGAGGCAAGCTAACAAACGAGCAAGACACAAGCAGAGATAAGAAGTTGAGTTTTGCTCTACACTGTCTTTATAGACTCTCTCAAGTAGCCGTTCGCCATATTACATCTATTATAAGAGTTTTATAAAACAAATTTAAGAATAAACAAAGTAAATAGTAAATAAAATACAAAATGAAACAGATGAATTAAAATATAATGATAAAATATCACATTATTAATTATATTTATGGATATACAGTATGTTCATATAGATAGATAGATAGATAGATAGATAGATAGATAGAACAGAAATCCTTCAGAAGCAATTTGAAAATAAATTCTCTAAATTACAGCAGTATGCAGCAGAACACCGATGCCAAGTCATACTGAAATATTTTTATAAACTGACATTTATATTTCGCCTTTAAATTATATTGCACCATTCATTATATCACTACGATTTTATCCAATTACTATGATCACCCAATCCTACACTGTTAGAAAAGAGGGTTCTACAAGAAAGGAAAAAAAATAAAAACACTTGGGAGGCATGCTGTTATAGAAAATGAAAGAGTTTTATTCCTCTTATACTATAGCACTATGCCAAGAATTAAAATTTGTTATTTACTAAATAACTACATCATACTTTTTAATCCATTTATAGTTGTGGAAAATAGTATGTTGTGGAAAATCCATGAAAAAACAGGCATTTCCTCATCAACCTCTCTCTGATGACAGATTGACTGACACTGGAGACTCCTTCTGAAAATGTTCATCAAATGTCTCCATTTTGAAAACTTCACAATGATTATATGTTTTTCTTTGTTAAATAATGACACATTTTTATTCATTTAGTATCAATCTTAGATTATATGGAGCATCTGCCATGCAAGTTCATGTGAACGAGCTGTTACTATAGAAACGATAACGTATTAGAACAACCGCATTGCATTGTCGTGCAGCTGGAACTACTGTCAGAGCTGCTGTTATGGATTATTAAGCATGGAAATTAACCACCTTCTGTCTAATCATATTTGAGAATTAAACAGAGCCATGGTAAAATTATTTTTTTTAAGGATTGGATAGTTAAGGGATCTTAGCTCCCTAAAATGGATATGAAAACCCTCAGGGATACTGAACTCCAAGGAACCCCAAGGTTCACTCAGATGGCCAACCAAAGAAACTTTAAGCATTCAAATTTTATTTAAGAGTGTAGGAAATACAAACAAGGGTAATTTCACCAGATGTGCTCTGAACTGAAGAAAATAATTGCGAAAAAAAACCCCACGGTATTATTCTTAGCACAGTGCATGCCATCTAAACAAGCACTTCTTGAAAACATTTTCTCCTCAAGTGCTTCCCGCTGATGTTGTGATCATGTGTGCAATGAAGCAATCCTGTATACAACACAGACATCATTTTATGCAAAGTGAGACGTTATACAGGCCAAAGTACGGGCAGGTAGTTTAGATGCTGTATTTTCCTTGCTAGGCAAAGGGGTAAGAACTTTATGGTTAGGTCTTACATTATACAGCTAGTGTCTCACACCTGAAAAAAACCCCCACAACTGCTGTTCTCCACTTTCATAATGACACAATCACAATAACAGGCGGTTTCTCAGCAATTATTACATTATTGTTGCATGACTTTTCTCCACAGCTGTCTCCTGAAGCATCATTATGAGATCAAATGATCACAGAAACTCCTGGGGGGGGGGGGGGGGGGGGGGGGGGGGGGGGGGGAGACAGTCGAGACAGACTGAGACGCCATCCGTGAAGTGATGATTACGATGTTACTAAAACCCAAAATATGTCCACGGGTGCAGCCAAGGGTCAAACTGACAGAGTTGTGTTTCAGAGGGATGAAGTCATGTTCTGAACGGTGTTAATGAGGAGTCAACAAGAGGCTAAGATGTCACATTATACTGTAGTTCCCTACTATGGCTGCGAAAAACCTGGATACATCAGACATGGATAGCTTTTTTTTTTTTCCCAATCACGGGTTTACCTTGTTAGTCAGTTCATTTTGTTGCTTGGTGTTAAATATTACTGAAAGGCTATACGCTGTGGTATACATAACAGCTGAACACACTCGTAAGTGCTCAAAACTGTGATATGTGGCCTAGCAGACACCTGAGATTAGCCAGTATCACTGTAACGCCACAGGGAAAGAGGCACTAAGCCTTTTTAACTACTAAATAAAAGTTTAGCCAGTTGTGTTTTCATGGATTCCCAGCCATCAAAAGACCTCAAATGCACAAACTGGTCACTGGGGCCTGAGTTTGAGTCCTAGTGATGTCTAAAGAAGTGATCAGATGACATTGTAACATTCTTCATGTAAAACATATAATAATGTTTAATATTAAGTTTCCTTTAACTGATATTATTTTTAATGCATTAGTTATCATGAAAAAAATAATAAACTTCAAAACTTCAGTAACTAACAAATGAACTCACCTGTAATAACTGATTTTTAAATAATAAACCAAATAAGCAACAAACAAACTAAAAAAACAACAACAACAACTGCAAAACACCCTGCAATGTTCATTACATCAATGAATAAATTTAAACCTAGAATTTTTGCTGGTTGTTAACCTGAGTTCTAATATCGATACCTGAAGACCAGAATTAATTAAATTATCATTTAGGAACATGATGTAATTTAATTTTTACTCATTTATGTGGATTATTTTTAGTTAATATAGTGTAATAAATATAAAAATCTAAAATAATAATCAACCAGTGCAGATAAACCTAGACAAACATCAATTGGTGCATGTGTTAACTTGTTACCTTGTTAACATTTCTTATGGTTTATTAATAATTAATAAATATATTAAAAATAGCATGTGTCCTCTCAGACATGTGAAACCAGCCAATGCATCTTTTCAATCTGCTGCTCATGCTACACTATATGGCCAAAATATACATATATAATGTGGACACCTGACCATCACACCCATATGTGCTTCTTCCTCAAACCCTTGCCACGCAGTTGGAAGCACACAATTGTATAGAGTGTCTTTGTATGCTGTAGCATTTAAATTTACCTTCAGTGGAACTAAATGGTCTGAACATGTTTCAGCATGACCATGACATGGTTTGACAAGTTTGGAGTAGAAGAACTCAAAGTGGCCTGAACAGAGCCCTGACCTCAATCCTACTGAATACCTCCTCACCCAACATCAGTGCCTGATCTCACTAATGCTCCTGTTGCTGGGCAAATGGGCAAATGGATAAATTCATACAGCCACGTTCCAAAATCTAGCGGAAAGCCTTCTCAGAAGAGTGGAGGTTATTATAAAGAGAGACTAAATCAGGAATTGGATGTTCAACAAGCACATATGGTTATGTGTTACGGTCAGCTGTCCACATAATTTTGGCCGGCTGATCACTTGGAGGAAAGCACTAAAAGCTTTTCTGTTGTGCAACTTGGGAGCTCCACGGTTTGTTAATGTTAACTAATGCAGTAAATAATGTTAGTTAAGGGAACTTTAAAGTAAAGCATTACCTCATTTACTTGCATAATCGTAATGATCAAACACTGTGAAAATTGAGAATTTCAATGACTTACATGTCTACTGATATAATGCCAAGTTTGATGCAAGAGTCCATATGCAATTTACCAAAAAGTAAAAACAATACATGTCCTATATTATCATTATGAAGCACAGAAAATTAAGTATTAGGCATAACCCAGAATGAAAAATAGCACAACAGCATAACAGAGCCACCCATCTGTTTTTCTTATGATTCTCAAGGAGTTTAATTAGTTTCTTATTTGTTTTACATGATTGACAAATACTGATATATTACAGATAAAGTATTTCATAAAACAGATGCTGATATTTGACATTAATTTAAAAGCTAATTGATAATTAATGAAACGACATTATGAATCAAAAATAATGATTCATAATGTAATTTCACTGCTACACTAAATTGTATGTGCATGTATATGTATTTTCCAATCCTTACATACACTGTAGCTGGATAAAATGTCCTACAATAGCTGTGTAACACTTTATTTTCTTTATTTTAAGGAACACATATATAAAAGGTTAATTAAAGTCTTGTTATTTGTGTAATAAAGCTCAATTTAGACACTATACATTAATCTTTATTGATAAAAACCTGCATTACTACACAACTGGAGAGTTGATTTTCTGGCTATTTTATAAGTGTACATGAAGTGCACACTATTCCACAGTCCTGCTCTTAAAAATACTCCACTTTCTAAAAAGAACACTACATTGGACACATAGTAAGATCTGATAATCCAGTAGACCTGAGTTGAGATTATTAATGTCCTAATAGATTGTCACCTGTGTGGAAATTTACAGTGTAGCATATTAGAGTCTCTGTCAAACTCTTAGACACTCCATAAAGCACCATGCAGCGTCACGCCTCACAACAGGCTTCTCTCAGGAATCTCATGAGTTTTGCATTTCAATATGGAATAATAATTCTTCCTAACTGCCCTCTCCATCTCAGAGGTGGCAGTCACTGAATCGTTTTCGGCTACAATATATTATTAAAAACCAGTATGGATATTGCGTCCTTACAGCACCTTTCACTAGTGGTTGCTAAGACAAGGAAATAATCTCAGATCTTTATTATGAGTTCACACAAAGGTTGATGTCACTGTTTACTCTCCATACTCTGTGCATACCCTAATAACCCATTTTCCCTGTCAATTTCCCTATATGGTCAGTGTTTCCTGTTCTCAGTTCCCCATTTCCATAGCAGGGAATTAGTCCTACGTTTTGTTTGTTACACTTTATTAAGCCGGTTTTGCACTATGCAATTTCAGATGTCTTTTAAAATGAGTACTTGTCACACTGTATGATATGATCCAAAAAAAAAAAAATCTTGGCCGAATTCTCTAACAGGCTGTACATTCTGTGATTAAAGAAAATACGTTAGGCTTTCGTTATCAATCCACATAATCTGGGATTGTGCAAAAAAAAAAAAAAAAAAAAAAAAAAAAAAAAACGGGCTTGCATAAACAAAAACATTCTTCAAAATGAGCTTAGAGATATTTTTTCTTTCCATTAGCATGTCTTGTTTGTGTTTCAACATTGCCGCTACTATATTTGTAGCTGCCCCATGAGTTTCGTGTAATCCTATGCCATTCTCATATTGGTGACTTTAAGATGAATGTCACAACAGCGTAGCAGTCTCTGTGTTTTGTGTACAAAATAGTGCCCTACTCCCTATTCCCCAAAAAACAAAAAATAAACTGCAATATGTAGTGCATTATGGGTGCTCTGTATCCATTATGCTATGTGCCTGAATACTAACCTGCTGCAGTGCGTTGTGGGATTCCAGGAAATTCAACATCATGGGTCGTCAACTGGCAGAATGCTGTCTGAAAATATTTCAGCATTCAGAACGGAGTACTTGAAAAAATTGTACTTGAAAAAATGTAGCAGAAATGATAAACGTTAAAAAAAACTGTTTGTAGTACACATGAATCATTGCAGTTTCTGTAACAGTTCCTCTGATGTGGTTTATCCAATCACATACATTTATGCAAATTATTTAGCTGTAGGCAGCTCATCAGACCAGAGGTTAGATACATGGTAGTTCAGAAAGGTAAGGCTTCATGAGAAATGATATGAGAAAATATTACACAGATTTATTCCACAATTGTGAGTTATTATCTTACAGTTGCGATTTTTATCTCATAATTGTGAGTTACTGCGATTTCATGCTTCCGCTTTTAGGCTACCCCTAACCAAGTCATACCAACAACCACAAGCACACTATACTGTTCAGGTTTTATTGCTTGTTTACGCAGTACAAGGTTTTTCTGTGGTTTGTTTACTGCAAATAAAAACATTAAGTAGCAGTTGTGAAATATCAATAGGTAATTGCAAGATAATGACTCACAATTGTGAAATATTGTGAGAAAAAGTCACAGCTGCATGTAAATAACTCATAGTTATGAGATTAAAATAAATAAAAAAAAAGTTGCATGATTTTGAGTTTGAATCCTGATGATGCCACAGCCATTGATATGCAAGAGTCCAAGAGAGCAAAATTGGCCATGCTGTTCGGGAGGGATGTAATTACTCACTCCCCTGTCAATCAGAGTGAGGCAAACCATTCGTGAGTCTCTGTAAGCTCATGTATGCACATGAGTGCAGTTCGTGCTTTCCTCTGAGGGTTCAGTTACCCTGTGAGGTAGCATTAGAAGCAATTCGAAAAAGATGGCTGGCTTCAAGAAGTGCCACTACGAATTAAAACAACCATTTCAAACTGATGAGTCTTACTTATAGCTGTAATCTAATCACTAATAGTAATGTATGAAGAAGAGAAAGAAGAAGAAGAAAATGTAACTGTTCAGTCATGTAAACGCCCTCACTTCATAAAGCACTATAAAGTGAATATGATGTGGTTGTAGAGTACTTTCTGTCCATTCTAAGAGCGCCTATATTTCGTATAACTGCACTGGGATGTGTCACTGTGTGTATCACTCCGCTTGTCTGCGTTCATGTAAAATTCCACTTCCTAGTTCGAAACAGTTACTACAGTAGTGTTAGTGACCTCGTCAGCAGACATGGCAAATGATACATTTCAGGAATATAACTTTTGACTTAAAATATGAAAGTTCGTCAGACGAAGATGAAAAAGGAAGAAGGGATGCCAATTTTACTGGAAGTACCTTTAACGGGAATGTACCAATCAATGTTATCTAGCTAGCCAGCTAGCAGGCAAGCTATAAAGTGAGTGTGGCTTCTACAGGATCGATTTCAGGATCGCTAGCGGAGCAAAAAATTTGGCCATATTGTGTCCAAAATGTCACTTACTCTATATTAATTTATTTTTTAAGGAACTGTTGTATGAATTCGTGTCTGTGACCATGGTGATATTCAGTATAACCGCATTATTGCTTGTGTTATATTGCATAATTATACTGCAATTCAAAGCTGCACTCAGCTAATCTTATCCCTTGTGCTTTTATAGTTGCTGTTTACGTTTCTGTGGGTTTGCACTGTCTCTCTCACTGCCTTACTCTGCTCTGTATTGTTGCCAACCTTACTGCCTTGTACCATAACGATGGAATCCGTGTCCAGTATGCACTTGCGTCTTGCACTTTACTCCTGCATTCACACATTACACATTTAGATGAGACAAGACTGAACGGTGAGAAGAAATGTCCATGTGCTGTTGGTAAAAGTCAAGTGAAGAACTTCAGACAGTCTATAAGCAAATAAACAGCATACTAGGATTAACTGACACCTTTCAATATCATATAGCACTGGTCTGGAACAAATCTCAGCTCTCAGGTAGCAGCGCTTCAGTAGATCAGGAGATTAAGAGTGAAGAAAGAGGAAAGAAAAAGGAAAAAAAGAGAAAAGAGTGAAGGCTTAAAGTGCTAATTTTCCCTTTTCCAGTAAATGACAGAGTAAAAATGAATCAGATTAAAAAGGGTAGGATCTGGGAGGGAAGTGAATGCAATGATTAGTATGCAGAATTAACTCTGAAAATTAGTTATTATTCATTTCTTTCCTGAGCAAACAGAATAAAACTTTTAAACTTTTTTGCTCCAGGGTGAAAATAAAAAGTACACTATTTGAGCCCGATTTAGCGATTGCCACTTTCTATCCTGCAGTTCTGTCTCTTTCTGTAACACAAATCAAGGAGTAAGAGAGCTTGCTAGCAAATTTTACTCCCTACTGTTTTACATAATGTAATAGTTAGCCTATTGTTAGCAAGCTTGCTAGAAACTTTTGCTACTGCTTTACACAATATAATACTTAGCTATATGTTAGGGAGCTAGCTTGAATCTTTAGCTACTGCTTTACACAATATAATAGTTAGCCTAATGTTAGGGAGCTAACTAGAAAATTCAGTTACTGCTTTACACAATATAATAGTTAGCCATATGTTAGGGAGCTAGTTAGAAACCTTAGCTACTGCTTTACACAATATAATAGTTAGCCTAATGTTAGGGAGCTAGCTAGAAAATTTAGATACTGCTTTATACAACATAATAGTTAGCCTAATGTTAGGGAGCTAGCTAGAAAATTTAGATACTGCTTTATACAATATAATAGTTAGCTATATGTTAGGGAGCTGACTAGAAACATTAGCTACTGGTTTACAAGACATAATAGCCTAACATAAGCTAGCTTGTTAGCTTACTAATAAAGTAGCTACTACTTAACTGGTATAATTAGCTCAATGTTGTATTTACATAGCTGGTTAGCTTAGTTAACGGTGCTATCTAAGTAACTAAGCACTAATTAGCTGGTAAAATGAACTCACTGTTGCTAATGTATTTGGGAAGCTGGCTACCTTAGCTAATGTTGCTATATAATGACATGACAATTCTGTTACACGCATTTCTTTTCTTTCTTTGGTATTTAAATGCACAAATAGCAGCCTTGTGTATCTAATTCTATTTTCAGCCAAGTGCAAATAGGTTCCGCTTAATTTGGTTCCAAAAATGTCATTAGACAAGACAAAAATGCACAGAAGCACCTCCACATTTACTGCCATCAGAAAACTGGCAGATGTTATGAATATGCAAATTGCTCCACCATTTTGTTCTGGCGAATCAGCATAGAGCAACAGACATCTGTATTTGTTTGTAACTCCCTGATCGATGTGTTCTCTAATCACTCTGCACCACTCACATAGTCTGGTTCAACCTCATCTTTCGTAGTTTTGATTAAATATTTGCACTTTTAATCATTTTCACTGTCTCCAGGCTTTTAAACAAATGTATCCTGCAATTGAATTGTGGACCATTAACACACGTTACACTGAAGAGATCTCGAAGCGAGAGAGAACAATGCTGTGCTGACTTTTGTAAAAAGCCACTTTCTGTACTTTCCCCACTAAAATCAATCCCTATGAAAGGATTCAATCATACAAGTATATTTTAATATAAGTTTAGAGTTACCTTAGAGGAGCTCTTTGTAATTTTTAGACACCTCTATTGTCTAGAAGGAGAACTGCAATTACAATGAAAACTTTTTAAAGCATTCCTTTCCCCTAACCAACCCCACCCCTTTCTTTCTAAAATACTGTACATATTCCTTGTCAGCTATGGGGGTGGGGCTAATTTCTTGGTCAGAAAAGCATATTCATAGGTATAAATTGAATAAATTAGTGAGATCCATTGCATGGCAATATTGTAAATCACATTTTTTCTATTGAATTTTTTAATGTTTAAGTTTAGAAACACTTTTAGACATGACATACTGCACCTTTAAGTTCTTGTAGTTGCAACACTTTGCTCTGAAGCAGTAAAGGACGGATAGCAGTCATCCAAGTGCTCCCTGAACTGTCCAAATCCATTACCATACTGATCAGCCCAGGGAGTGAAATGCTAATCACATTAGTGTTGAATTTCTTGTTGCTCACCAAGATGATTCTGAAATAAAAGGGCAACTGTGCTTTGTGCGGAGGAGAAGACGTCTACTAAATGCCAAACATGGCATCATCCATGATATAATAACAAAAATGAATCTAAGAGTCTGGGTTGATCTGTGTGGGTTCACGTACCCTCAAAGCAAGTGCCATGAACAAGGCCACAGAGTCAAAGTCTGTCCTGACCTTACTTTATTAGCCGTGACTCTTCAGCAAGCCCAGCCATGTCCCCAAGGCTGCTGTCTGTCCTCATATCAACCTGTGGTCACACATTCAGCTAGTTTATTAATACTACAACCCAGAGGAAATAAAATATATTAAAATATTCATATTAGCACACTGGAAGGCTTTTAAAGCAGATTATTTGGGGTACCTAAGAAGTTATAATCCTTTATAATATCCCAAAGCTGGCTTATGTGCTAATAGATCAGACAACATTCACTATCCTTCAGGAAACACACATAGACTTTATGGACCTGAACTGTAACTAGTGACAACCTGTTCAGTTCAAAATAGTTATCTAGTCCTTAAAGGTAGTCCAAAAGTTTTATTAGTTTTTATGAAAACCTTAAAATAAAATTATATTTGAAAAGTTAAGAAAATACAAATAACTAATAAGATATAATTCCCATAAATAACAATCAGAGGCGATTAAAAAGTCATGTATTAAATACTGATGAATTAAATATGATATTAAGAATGTTTTGAGCTGTGTCAAAAATTGCTAATTAAAAGTGGGTGATTAGTTTCTCTTAGCTTGTGTGGGCTGCACCAGACAATTAGAGAACAATCAAAGGATGCTGGCATCTTTAACAATTTCAGTTATAGGAAAAGGTTAAGCTGTAGGAACTAATTAAACAAAGTTGAGAAGTTTTTTGTTTTTGAAGAAAGCACAATTGTTATGAGTGTTGCCAAAAAGTGTGTTATATTGGATTGAAAATTGGATTAAATCCAAACAACCTTACATAGTCCAAGACCCCTTGTGTGAAATGAAACAATTTATACTCCAAATATCCACAAATCAAGTTTAGCTCAGTGTCCAGAGTTTGTGTGGAAAACATTTATCTTCAGCCACACATTTTCCTTAAAGTGGACCTTTAGCCTCATGGTACATTTACAGGCCTGACACACATCACCAGTAAACCAGTAATGTTGATTAAGAGAGACAAGTAAAAAGCATTTTAAATAGGAAATAAGAGAGTAATGTAATTGCTTAAAATAGCAAAGAAAAAGCACGACAGGTTGTTTACTTGACTTTCCTGCAGTTATTGCAAATTATTGCAAAAATAACATTATTGCATTTTCCATTATCACACTGAACACAGTTCATTTTATTAAGTTTCATGGAATTAAAATGTAAATTCTTGATTTTAAGAGCTGTGAGAGCTGCACTGTGAAATCATATAAAGTAACAGACATTTTATACACACACACACAAACACACACACAGTGGGGTCCAAAAGTCTGAGAGCACTAGTGAAAGTGCTTCTCTTTGGCATTCTTTTCTAATGTAGCCCAACAATTTTCATCACAAATGATATTACTGATAACAACTTGAGTGAAAAGCGGAATCTTTATTTACATGAATTTCAGGGTTTCTTAATATTTGGTATGTCCCCTTTTTGCTTTAATGACAGTGTGCACTCGAGCTGGCATGGATGCCACAATTTTGTGCAAAACCTTATGATCCATTTTAGATCAAATCCATCGGAGTGAACACATGATTCAATAGAAGAGATTAGGCATGAGGAAAATCTGACGTTTTGTACAAAACAGTTAACATGGTCAATATCACACATTTGCTTACATTTAAACGGGGGCCTAGAAATATTGCATTAAATATTAAACATTCAAGATATCGATCATTTACTTTCTTTTATTTTCAATGTAGTCTCAGACTTTTGGACCCCACTGTATGTATGTATACTGTTTGTGTGTGGGTGCACGTGTGTGTATGTGTTATCACATTCATGTTTGTGGAGTGTTTGCGAAACAAGTTAGGTTCTGTTATCACTTACCTTTTAGCAGCTATCGCAGCTCCATCACTTTGTTAAACAACATAAACTTAACTTAAATTATGTGAGCATCTGCCATACTAGTCCCTGTGAATTAGCTGTTACTGTATATGATATACTGTAAATGATAGCATATTAGAATAAGCACATTCATATAAAACTGTGATTTGCCTTGTAGCCGGCACTACTGTTAGAGCTGCTGGTATAGAAAATTTATTAACACCTCCTTACCACTCAGACTGGAGAATTCACAGTGTTGCGGTATAAATATACTGTATATAAACAACAGAAAGGAATATACAAGTGACATAAAATAACAAAAATGGCAGCTCTGTTTTGCAGTGAGGGGCATTTATAAATTTTACTGACATTATTAGACTTGACCATTCAGAGTGAAGAGTCACTACGAATCAGTACAAAGTTCTTCTGACTGATCACCTTCATCCTGAAATGATGAAACATTTCTATCCGGATGGGAGTGGTCTCTTCCAGGATGACTCTACCCCCATCCACAGGACACAAGGACTCACTGAATGGTTTGATGAGTACTAAATGATGTAAATCTTATGCGCCGGCCTTCACAGTCACCAGATCTCACCCCAGTTCAACACCTATGGGAGATTTGGGATTGACATTTTTAAATGCTTCAGTGATTCATTATCCTTTATCAGCAGTTAAATTCAGTCTACTGTCACACAGAGGCCTGGCAGCATGATACAGTGAGTCCAATTACACACACCTCCTGGTTATTTTGGGACTTTTTACCTCTCAGATTGGATTTCAGACTCATGGCCAAAATGTCTCACCCCGTCTGGTGTCAGAATGTGGGCAATAATTTCTAAAAGACTGTCAAGTGTCATGACACCGTGAAGCAGAGGATGTATGAGGAGGAGGAGGGGGAGAAGAAGAAGAAGAAGAAGAAGAAGAAGAACCAGCAAAAGAGGAGATATCAAGTAAAGAACAAAAAAAAGTAAATTTAGCAGCAGAAGAAGAAATAGAAGGAGAAGAAACAAACCAACTCAAAAAATGAGAACAAAACAAAGGCAGTAGAAGACAAAAACAGTAGGAGAAAAAGAATGAGAACAGCAAATGAAGAACAAGAACAAAAAGAAAGTAAAAGTAACAGCAGAAGCAGATAAAACAGTGGAAGAATAAGTACAAGAATGAATAAGAACAAATAAATAAAAGAAGGCATCAAGAAGTATGAAAAAGTAGCAGCTGCAGAAAAAGCAAATAGAAGTAGTAGAAGAAGAAGAAATATCTATTTGGAATGGGATGTATTGAACATCTGATTCCAAAACCATGGGCTTTAATATTGACTTGTTCCCTCTTTGCTGTTATAATAACCTCCACTCTTTTGGGAAGGCTTTCCACTAGATTTTGGAGTGTGGCTGTGGGGATTTGTGCTCATTCAGCCACAAGAGCATTAGTGAAGTCAGGCACTGATGTTTGGGGAGGAGGTCTGGGGTGCAATCAGTGTTCCAGTTCATCCTAAAGGTGTTCAGTGGGGTTGAGGTCAGGGCTCTGTGCAGGACACTCGAGTTCTTCCACTCCAACCTCATCAAACCATGTCTTCATGGAGCTCACTTTGTGCACAGGAACACTGTCATGCTGGAACAGGTTTGGGCCTCTTAGTTCTAGTGAAAGGGAATCTTAATCCGGCAGCATACAAAGTCTTTCTAGACAATTGTGTGTTTCCAACTTTGTGGCAACAGTTTAGAGAAGAACCACATATGGGGTGATGGTCAGATGTCCAAAAACTTTTGCCCATATGGTGTACAAGAATAAGAACAACAATAGAAGAAAAAGAACAAAATGAAAAATTAAAACTAGGAGCTGAAGAAAAAAGGAAGAAGAAGAAACAGCAGCAAAGACCATGAAAAAAGAAGCAGCAAAAGAAAAAAAAACAGTAGAATGAAAACAACAAAAGAAGAAAAAGAACAGAGAGAAAAACTAAAAGTAGGATTTAAAGAAGGAGAGGATGAATTAGAAGCAAAAGAAAATGAGAACAAAAGCAGAAAAAACAAGGAAAAGCATATGAATTAATAGTAGTTATAGAAGAAGAAGAAGAAGAAGAAGGAAAGAAGACTATTGTTTCCTGTTATTCAGGTCATTTCTACAGTACTGTAGTAAGTCTAGGTGACTGGATGTGGATTTTAACCTTTAAGTGATTTTCTGGAAATTATCTCCCAGTGAACTTTGTGAAGGTTTACTGATAAATTCACTTTCAGATTGAAATACAAGTCAAGTCGTGTAGACTTCCTACTCTGAGACAATCTTGATCATGAGACTCAGCTCTCTACAAAGACTCACACACATAAAACACACTGGCAGAGCTTGTTCAAGTGAAAAAAAAATATCAGCAAATCATGTCATTTGAACCTAATATAAAGATCTTCACATTTGCATTAGTCATAATCAGATCCTTACTCTCTCTCTCTCTCTCGTTATTTCTACATCTCTTTTCCTCCTCCTCACACAGAGCTGCTCAGTCTGCAGGCAGTGTGTGTGTGTGTGTGTGTGTGTGTGTGTGTGGTGCCAGACTGTGTGCCGGTGCTGCTCGGTGTGTGAGAGGAACAGAAACTTTGTTCTGCAGATTCAGTTTGCTCTAATGACTATAAGATGACAGTCACAACTGTCTCTCATTGCATCACACACACACACAAAGACACACACACACACACACACACACACACACACACAATGTATGTGGGAACCAAGTCTATAGGGTTTTCATTTTCAGTAGCCCTGAAGATGTTTGCTACTGTCAGGTCTTCGGTAGTTTGATGTAAATAATATTGTGATTTGTTTCCATGTTTTTCAAAAAACAATAAAATGATGCTTACAGGTTTTATGATAATGTATAATCATGAGAAATTCCTTAAAAGTCACCTTGGAGTGATTACGTCAAAGATAACAAAGCAAGCCGAGCTGTTTTCGAAGCTTTTGAGTGTTAAATGAATGTCACTAGCCAACAAAGATGCTGATTACTGATGAACAAGAACCAGTTCGTATTGTGTTTAAGGTTAAAGTGTTTATGTTATGTAAGGAATAAAACACTTGGGGGTGTGCTGTTATGGGAGAATAATCAGTGTTGAAGTAGTGTGACGCGGACTATATTTAATGTTCTGGAACATCCATGAAAAAAGTTAATTCCTATTATCACTTACGTCAGAGCAGCTATAAACCATCGTTGCCTCACCAGCCTCTCATTTTTCTCCCACTTGAAATCAATAAGACAAAATAAATTAAAAACGTCATCATGTTACTGTTAAACCAGATGCAAACTCTGTCCTGAAAACTCTTCTGTGGTGGAAAACGTAAAGTTACAGCTTTACCTTTGACTGTTACAAAGCGCTGACACTGGAGACTCCTTCCATAAATGTTAAATAAAACCTCCTTACAGCAAAATTCACCATATCAACAATTACACATATTTTTAATCTGTTTCTGTGAAGCGTCCACTGTACAATTCCCTGTGTAAGCTGTTACTATAGAAACAATAATATTAGAAAGAGCGCAGTAATATAAAGCTGGGATTTGAGTTATAGCCAGAACTACTGTCAGAGCTGCTGTTATTGAAAATTAATCAACACCTTCTGACCAATCAGAATTGAGAATCGTGGTATAAAGCATACTAATGTGCAGTACATTACAGGATGCAGTATAAATCTTTGTCAGTCAAGCTGAGTCTCTCTCTCTCTCTCTCTCTCTCTCTCTCTCTCTCCCCCTCCCTCCACAGACACACACAAAATGATGAAAATATCCCTACTGTGCAAAACAGCAGAATAGAAAAAAAAGGTTTAATTAATCTTTTATTACAATAAATGTTAGATGACGAGATGATGAAATGCCCTTGTAGTTAATTAAGATTTAGACATCAATGGTGAAATTTAAGCGCAAACTCGAGATCTGTTTCACATGCCATATTCAATACATGGTACAAAAAAATGCTTTTTTTTGACTGACGCACACATGCACACGAACACACACACACAGAGAGAGAGAGAGAGAGAGAGTTTAGATCTGTGGAGAGGGCACAGTTAAAAGGCCGGTGGGTTTCATCTTGTTGATGCCGCCATCCAGGACACACACACGAGGGAAATTCACCTTCACCAAGTGAGCAGCAAACTGCAGGGAACAAGCACAACACACAGTGAGTGCAATGAAACACACGCATACACACATACACACACCTGAACAGACGAGTGGAATAACATTCAACATTTCTAGCATATTCAGAAATATAACTTTGATTGTTTTACTATTAACATTATGACATTAGCTTTTTGACATGTTTTGTTACCTATGATGATATGGAACATCTGCAAAACAACTGCAGCTGCAAAATTATTTCAACATTCAGTAAATAATGGCATGCACATGTTCGTAGAGTTTCAGCTGTATGATACATGTGTGAGAGCAAGACATAGGTAGATAGATAGATAGATAGATAGATAGATACATAGATAGATAGATAGATGACAAACAGGCAGATTGATAGATAGCATGTGCGTTTGAGAGGGAGACAGAGAGTGAGACAGACAGTTGTAGATAGACAGACAGACAGACAGACAGATAGATAGATAGATGAGAAACTGAAAGAGAGAAACATAGACTAAGAGAGAGAGAGAAATAAAGAGAGGCAGAGAGAATTACAGAGGTAGACAGACAGACAGTGTGTGAGAATGAGACACAGAAAGTGTTGGATAAGATGAGAGAGACAGAGAAAGATGAGAGAGACAGATAGAGACATACAGACAGAGAAAAACAGAGAGACAGAGGAAAGACAGACAGAGATAAAGATATGAGACAGAGGGGATGACAGAGACAACGAGAGAGACAGAGACAGAGAATGACAGAGAGATAGGGCGATAGAGAGAAAGAGACAGACAGACAGATGTCGTACTGACCGCAGCTGCATTCTTGGTGACGTTGCTGAGGATGACGACGACTCGGCTCTTGTAGCTGGCCAGTGTGTTGGTGCTGGGGCACTGCAACAGCTCTCCATCCGGCCCAAACACCGAGCTGTACGGAACATTAATGCTGCCTGGGATGTGACCACGGCTGAAGCTACACCACCAGGGTCAAGGGTCAAACTGATACAGCCAATACCATTTCAATCTGTAAATGTCACATGGTTAAATGTGTCTGTTCTTCCCAAAGGTACAAGACTGTGCTTTTATAACTCCCGAGAACCAGCAGAACTCTGCAGAGTGAGCATCAGCCTCCTGACAGACAGGCTTCCTAAAACATCCCAGCTCCACAGTAAAGCAATTGAGATGAGAACAAGAGTGTGGAGGACAGGAGAACACCTGATGGAGATAAATGAAGGAGATAAGCCAGTCTCTCGGGAAAAAGGAGGGCCACGGCCGGGAAGAGAACGCGGAAAATTGACTTAATGAGGCAGCGAATCCAAAGGCCTGAGAAAAAAGGAGGCTCAGGAGAACCCCAGGCCAAATAACTCACAAGAGAGAGACAGAGAAAGAATGAGAGAGATTTTCTATAATGAGGGTCCAGGAATAATTGAATCATCCTTCTTTTTAAGTATTGTGTCACATCGGGGGAACTGAAAACACCGACAATTTCTGCAAAATCAATTAGGCACAGAGTCACCTCTTAGAAACGAGTCAGCCGTTCAGCAGGGCTAGGGAGTAAACATGGAGTACATACGCATTACAAATGCACAAAAGAAGAGCTCTGGCTAACATAAAGGCTGCCGTTTACTCTGAAGGATAGCATTTGATTACGGCAAGAGAAGTATGAAAATCGCCATACAATGGACTGAACCCATTCCTGCCTCACTTCCAATATTCCTGGGATAGACTCCAGATTCATCATGTCTCTGAGCAGGATGAAGTGCTTACAGAAGATCGATAAATGAATGAAAGGATGGAAAAACTAGCTTTAACATTGGGAGCATCAGAGCCAGTTCGTTCATTCCTCTTCAGTAAATGCTTTATCCAAGTTGGATCCAGAGCCTATCCCGGGAATGCTGGGTGCGAGACGGAAATGCATCCTGGGTAGGACAGCAGTCAATGCACCATGCACACACTCATTCACATCTAGGGAATATTTAGCGTAGCCAATCCACCTACTGGCACATTTTTTGGAAGGAAACCAGAGAACCCTGAAGAAACCCACACAGACACAAGGAGAACATGTGAAATTTCACAAAGACAGCATACCGAGCTCAGGAACAAACCTGTAGCTGTGCAACAGCAGCGCTACCCGCTGCGTCAAACTCACTTCCTGCTAAGGCTTTTTTTTGTGTTCCTCCTTAATAAAGGGAAAAAAAACTATAAGAATATTTCATTTCATTAACTTATACAAGGGTGAGTCAAATGAAAACGTGCATTTAAAAAAAATGCAATGTTTATTGCAAATAGGTGCCATAAAAGCGTATAATTTTTCTCCACAATCTCCATTTTGTTCAGCGCAAGTGTTCCAGTGCTTAACGAGTGTCCGCTTGTTACCCTCATAAAAAGACAACTAGAGATATGAAAAATGAAATGGGTGAAAAAATACTGGCTTGATTAATAAGAAAGAATTTCAGAATGATTTAGAACTGTTGTAAATGGCCTACATGTGCAGTAGGTAAAAAATTTCCAGCTGATGCACATTATTATTAAATGTTTATGTAGGTTTATGGCAGGCCTTATGTAGCTGTCATGTAGCCTTATGAGTAAAGTGTTACGACTTAGTGAACTTTGAGTCATAACTGTGATATTAAATGTATTCATTTATTATTGACAAAGCATTATAAACGTACGCACAACCATGGACTGCCTCTATCGTCTTTGAACATGAATAACTTTGAGAAAAAACTGTTTCATTCCTTTAGCGGTGTACACTCAGTCATTATATTACGCTAATATTTGCTGTAATGTGAGTAAAACTGTGCTGCAGGGATTTTCATTATCATTTTCCATAAGTTCACACAGGCCAAATGAAATGCAGTAACAGTATTTCGCCAGCGGATGTTAAGTTTGACATTTCTGCTCTAAAGGTAACAGAAGAAGACTTTAATTTCACAGAGCATAACATTTCTTTCAGATATCATTTACATTTATTCATTTGGCAAAAACACTTTTATCCAACGTTTTATAGCTTCATATAGCTACACTGTTGAGGATCCTTGTTGAACAGTGGCTCTCTGAACTTGGGATTTGAACCAACAACAATCCAGTCACTAGCTCAGACACAGAACTGCTGATCTCCTACCAGCTACATGTAATAGATTAATATGTTTTGGCAACATGAAGCTAAAAAAATCTGCTGTTAAATTTGTAGAGGTAAAGAGGAACGCAGAATGAAGGCCATATGGAGCATGAGCTGGCACTGCATGATATGTGTGTGTGTGTAAGAGTGAGAATGGTGCTTCGGGTATGCTGCATGTGTAGGCAGTGTGTGTGTAGGAATCAGGCAATTTCAGAGGTGAAATTTCTTTAAGGTGAGAATGCAGGTGGTGTGTGAGTGCAGTAATCCTACAGTGATGGATCAGTGGCTTCAGTTTGACGTGTTCATGCTGGTTTTTAAGGGAAAATTCATTCACACACACACACACACACACACACACACACACAAAGTCTATTTCTGTCTTTATATCCTTGTGAGGACCTTCCATTGACATAATTATTAATGCAGCTAATTAATGCTACGCTACACCTAACTCTAAGCCTAACCTTAATTTCAGTAACTAAAAAGAAACTTGTTGGCTCAGTTAGTTTTTTTTTTAAAATAAAAGCTACATTTTTTTCCCTACAAGGTCAAAGCTGTCAGATATTTCTAAATGATCTCCACCAAGAAATAGAAAACATGCCCACTCTGCAATAAATACTTGTTTACTATTGTTTTAATAGTATATTGTGCCTGTGATAAATATATCACTTTGTAGAAAGTAAAGAAAATATATCACCTTAGTGACATTTATTGCATTTTGGATTGGCTTGAATTCATTTTACCTCCTGATCAACATCTGGTGTTTAAAAAGAGGGTTTGGAAATAAGCGAGATATAACTTTAGCACCTTCTGGCCATACGAGTGAGTCAGGGAGTGAGCGTAAGTTTGCAACTCAGTGTTTGAAGGATACTCCTCGTTGCTCCGGATGTCTACTGCCACGATCTTGGTTTTGACAGCCTTGGGTCTCTTTACAGGAGTTTTAAAGTGAGCCGGGCCAGTCAGCTCGCACAGATCAATCAGATCCTCAGCTGAGATCCGTGGAGACACTTCAGCCTTGAGCTCGGAGAGTTTCAGGGGCTCACGGGACTGTGTAAGAGAGAGAGAGAGAGAGAGAGAGAGAGAGAGAGAGAATAGTTCTGTACCTCTGGGACAGGATCAAGAATGGTAGTAGTCTGCATTCATAATTTGAAAAAAAAAAAAAAAGGAGAACAAGAGGAATCAACAACAAACATATCTGCCAAATGATGACTTGTTTAACAAGTATGGAATAAAACACTTAGGAATATAATATACACACCGGGGTGTTGTAATACCACCCTGAAGTGTATTATCTTCACATAACAATACAGTCCAAAGTGTGTTATTCTGATTATACCACAGCAATTTGCCCACAATTACAATTTCAAAATTAGCAACGAAGGACATGTCACACTTTTTAATGGTTTATAGTTACATTTAATGTTGTGAAACATCCGAGAAGCAAGTTATTGCTTACATTATTAAGTTAATTAAGTTAATTAATTTAATAAGACAAAAAAAAAAACGCAATGTCGTTTTATTGAGAAACTGGGGAACTTTACAAAGCACTGTGACTGTTACAAAGCTCTGACGCTGGACACTCCTTCCATAAAGGTTAAAAAACAACATCACTTCAACATAGCAACAATTATCTGTTTTAAGTTTTAACCGTGTCTGTGTTAAGCAATGACATGGTTTTTATTTGTTTATTATTAAGCTTAGTTTATGTGGCACGTCTGCCATACAAGTCCTTCCTGCACTCTATCATCCCTTCCTGTCCCTGACTCCTTTTCCTCCCTACCATTGGAGCTAGCCACTGACACTTTCCTCTCCTCACTTTCCTCATCCTTGAACCTCCTCTGTCCTCTAACCTCTAAACCCAGGAAGATTTCCAGTCCTGCTCCTTGGCTATCGGATGTGCTGCGCAGTAATCGGAGAGAATTAAGAAC